>JAEAOA010000037.1:0-147500 GCA_016746295.1 Potamilus streckersoni
TTATAATATCTGAAGGTTTTTCGAAGCCACTTCCCCTTCGTTGCTCTTTCGTAGAGAAAATACGTAATTCAATGTCCTGAAGAGTGAAGCAAATTGATAGGGATGTCATGGTAATTGAAAACCAACGTCCTGTCTAGTTTAAAGAAACCTATTTTCCTGTTCTTATGAAAGGTTTCTTTGGACTGTTTGTCAGTGATGACGTTTTAAAGAAATTCTATATCTTGCTTCAAAACGGCGTATTGTAAAGAATAGAATCTTCTAGTCACTATTAGTTCTAAGATGAATGCTACTTTACAAAAAGCTGATTTTAATACATCTCCTAAACCAAGTCTTCATTGTCGAGCGACTGTCTTGGTACCCAAGACAGATCTGTTATGGTTCAGTGAAGAGTCCAACGAGCAAGTCCGTCTTTCCTTCGTTTTCTTCTTGTTTTTCTTTTCTACTGAATAAGATGCTGACATGAACATTTTGACCCAAGCTTCATTTCTTCTCGTTTGGAAGTAATCTGAAAGCTTACTAGGTATTGAAGCAGGCGGAGTTTGAAACACTTCTCGCGTGTATTCTTCTTATGTTCATAAATCTATATCTGTCATAGTGGCTTTTGGTTTGCTTTTACACGATCAACTTGAATCTCCCAAAGTAGGTTGAGCTGTTTTGTATAAAGCATTCTGGTCAAACAGTTGACGAAGTTGCAATAATTATCCTTTCCGTTGCTCTATTTCTGTTTCTGACATACCGGTTAGATGCACCAACGATTGCAATTCCCGTTATAACTGGGACAAGTCGGTTAGATTTGAATTAGAGTGTATATGTAGCATATTTTATTGGTACCAACAATGGAGTTCCAGCCATCCTTTGTATGGAACAAAAGTGATTTTTCGTCCTTCCATAAGATCCAAAAGTGTAAGCATAATGTCGTTCAGAATAAGGTGTTCTTTTATCATCTGTGTTCACCTATTTCTTTTCCTCCTTATCACATGGCTCCTCGTAAAAGTGGTACAGCAATGGACCACCACTTTAACAAGGGACATATCAGTATGGGTAGAAATCATCCACGATGAACATTTGTTTCCTTTGATTGGTATTTACTTTTTCACAATTTGGCGAAAAACTTTTTTTTTCTTCTTGGAGAAAAGTACATTACCTTTCAAAACATTTAAACAACATTCGCACACATAATCGATGGGGGCCTTTAGAATACATGCTTTCTCATCGTAATATTGGACTTTGCCTGTGCAAAGAAAACATCCTAAGCATTTGGAAAACGAGGAGGGAGTCCCTTTTTTCCCCGTTTGGATGAAGAATGTGTCTTGGGACAACAAATACGATGGTGGGGTGGTTTTTCGTATTTTGTTTAGGGAACAAAAACATAGAACGGAAATGTATAACACACTTATTTTTATTCTCCACTGATTGTTATCAAGATGTTTCAACATCTCTATGCGCAACTTTCAAATGAGATGTTATTGTTTGGACCTGTCCAGTATACTGAGTAAAACACGCATGTTCCGCCTTAGACTTTTATATTTGCGAGGCCATTTTCTTTTAGCTGTTGCAGCAGTTACTAGTAAGTAGAAGAAGACTGCATCTTTGTCGCCGCTGGAGAAGAAGTTCCTTTAGAAACGCGTTCCCATTTTTCATCAAATTTACAAACGCGGGTGTTAAATCGGATTTGGCAGACATAGCTGTGAACTGCAAAAAAGTAGAAATGGCAAGAGACACCGAAACCAAACTGTGGTGTTCTGGACAATGTACGCGTCAAACAGTAGTATCTGACAGAGGTCTTCTTCTTTGGGATTTTCTTCTTGCCTCCTTTTTTCTTGTGTGAACTTGCTGTACCACCACTCGTCGTTTTGATTTGGTACCGTCTCTTGGGGTCTTGGCTTTTATATATTTCACATTAGGATCTCATTTTAAAAATGTACGAATATTTACACCTCCTAAAATACTCACATTCACCAGTCTACAAAATGATTTTTTGGGGTTGATTTAGTGTGAATTTTCCATAGGAATAACTCGCATCTACGTCAAATGAAAATGTATATAGGAAAAACAAATAATACATTATTGTTCTTGATTATTTTCTGTTAATCCACGATCAGTATTCACGGCTGTTTTGAGAGGAATTATTTAAATTATTTTTTCCAGTCACTAAATGCCCATTGACTTTAGATAAACACATTATTTGGAATTATTAAAAACTAATTCAAAGACATTTTGGTTTGCATCATTGTTGTACATCAGGATAATCGAGGCTATTGAAATTTATTCGGAATATTACACTTGTGATACGACATTTCTAATAATTTCGGATTAAACAACAATACTGGGAGTGCTTTTTAAAGTTTCAATTTGTAACTTAGAGAAATAATTTGTTTCTTGATTTTGCTAAACTTGCTGGTTTAGCTTCTTTTTGTTACACAGTTTAAGGCCTAGCGTAGTAACAATAGATTTACTTTTTCACTCGTTTTTTTTTCTCAACGAATACCAGGTACAAAGGTTAAATGTCAAGTGAATTTGTAATTAACCAAGATGATATTAATTATATGCCCCCAAAAGCTGTAAGAAGAGGTATCATTCGAGTGATGAGACTTGAAATGAAACAGTATATGTTTAAATGATAGGGAAAAATAAAATGCATGTCGTCAATGGTGCATATGATACTGGGGCGGGTGGGTGGGTGTTGTTTTATTTTTTTTTAAAAACTAGACATAAATACGCAAACAACAAAACGTCGTGGGCTGAATTTCATTGGGATCGTGACGGTAAATGACCCCGTGAAAGCAAAACACTACACTGTAATTTCCTAATCAAGCTTTGCATAATACAACGAAGTAATACAATTTAGCTCACATGACGCTCGATTTACGCCATAGATGCGTTCCTAATGCTATCGCTCAAATCTAAAATCGCAAAAAAAAATCTAAAGTACGCGCGAGTCATTAAATACATGGCTCTAGCCATGGCTTGAAAACAAGCACAGTCACAAATTTAATGCTATTTCTTCCTAATAAATTGTGTTAAAATGAAATCACGTAAATCGATTTGGCGAAATCGAGTCGCCTGCATTATGTAATTCTCAAGCATATGTAACACTACAGGCTCATTTTGAAAAGTATCACGTTTTTTAAAATCACACTTGCAAAGCAGTCAGATGGAATGACGTTATGCATGGTTAAAGCAAATTGTTTTGATACTAACTTCCGTAATTTGAACTTTTTTGTTTTGTTCCGGGCTCTTCTCCCTTGGCAATATGCAGTCCAACATTTATGGAGAATTGAACATTAATCAAGATTAAACAATGATATACATCCAATAAAATCATTATGGTTATTACATAGGCCTGATATGAGAATTCGAATATTATTTATTACTCAGTAAGCATGATGATAAAGAAATTTATCAAAGGCAATATAACTATGGTTTGTGTAATACAATTATAATATATAATAATAAATACCATTATTAGGTTTTAAAATTTAGCTATGCCGTTATTCTTGCAGAAAATAAAAAGGATTTTCAGAAACTTTGAAGTAATTCTGTAAGATGTTCAACTACTTTCCAATGCAAATATTTTATTAAAATAAGAAAATAAACCATAAGCAAGCATCTGAAATGTTTATCATTATTAATTATTAAATAACACAATTATTACATATAAATTAGTGTCATTTGTCGTTTTATCCCATTTTGCCACACTATCCCTCGGCCCTTTCCTTATCTATTTGCCATACCAACATAATTAATAATTTGTATTTTTTTACTTAATCTGTTATGTCTATTACAATACATCTGAAATGCCGAAAATTCTTTTGCTCTTTCCTTTTGTGGAATTTGACAAACCCATAATGAAGGTCGAATTTAGTGATGTAAGTAGTGAATGGGGACGATTTGGCGACAATGGGAGTTATCATTAATAACCAGCGTGGGACGATATAGCGACAAGATTTTTGGCGACAAATGAAACTGCGTGGGAGACTTTAGCGACAAGGGGAATTTTGTATTAGCACACCCTGGGACTGTATAGCGACAAGAGAAATGGCCCCAGGTAACATGACATCACGGTACTGAACACTTGGTAACAGTGTAGCAAGGAGCTGACCTAGTTGTCCTAAATACGCGCAGCTAGCACTACGACTCTAGGGAGGGACCTATAAAATAGAGACATAGAAACCGACATGTATTATTATAAAACCTAGAGTTATATATAAAGCATTACATAGACTTGAAATATGTTGATGGTGTTCATAAATTTGCATATTTATAATGATGCTATAAATAGTTTTAATCAAGGAAAAGACTAACACCAAAATGGATGTGACTAAAAGTAACGCTAAAATGACGAAATTGTCCCAGAACTTAACCGAGACTAAACATGTCCCTGAACATAAATTTACATTGGTTTAGACTAAAATTAATACTAAAATTGCGACATTGTCCAATACTATAGTGGAAATTAAGAAAATCTGGAACATTAATATTCAAGTGACTGTGACTAAAAGTAACGCTAAACATACGAAATTGTTCCAGAATATGACGGAGACTGAACTTATCGCAGTAGATTAAGTTATATCAGGATTCCTGCAGGTCATGGAATCCTGGAAAAAAATTTGAAATTTAAAAAATAAATTTCAAGGGCCTTGAAAAGTTATGGAATTTGTCAAAACCTTGAAAAGTTTTGGAAAAGTCATGGAATTTGTGACAATGGAGTAAAAGATATTGATTACTTTAAATTTTATAGAGCACCGAGAACCGATTAAATAAAATGATAAAATTACAATCGATAAATGGTTTCAATTCATATAATAAGAGTAAGTTCTCCTAATGGAAGTATCACATGATTTCAGGTGTAGTTCACTAAATAAAAGAAAGCAGCTGGAAAGTAATGAATTTTGTTAATATTGCAAATAGGAACACATACAAAGACTACTAAGAATTGTTTCCTTTTTTCTTTTCAATACAAATTACATTGATCATTGGATTATGACATGAATTCCTACATAAAGTCAAAGTGTGCTAGCCCATGTAAATTTAAAAAGTACATATTAAATATATTTGTTGTTAATTTATTTCTTATTTTAAATTGAAAGATGTTATTCCTTATGTTCATTTACTTGACAATGCAAGATAGCGCGGTCCTTGAGTTTTATGAAATGGCCCTGGAAAAGGTTTGGAAAAGTCATGGAATTTATTTTTGTTAAGTCTGCAGGAACCCTGTTATATTTGCTTAGTCTAAAAGTAGAACTAAGATTACCAAAATCTCCCAAACCATAGTAGAGACTGAGAAAAACTCTGGAGGATTGTATTCAGATTGCCTTGACTTAAAATATTCCACTAAATTTCAGAAATAGCGGACTTGCATGGAAACTGGTAACTAGTCAGATGTATTGGTTGTTAGAAATAGTTAAAGACGAAGCGTAGCACTAAATTCTGAAATTGCACCTGGCTTTAGCGGAGACTGAAAATAATCCATAGATAATTTTTTAAAATGTTACCAAGACTTAAAGTAGTATTGAAATTATCTAAACTCATACCGACCTTCGTGGAAACTGAAAAATTGTAAATAAAAATTAAACTAAGCGATAATATTACATCTATGGTAATTAGCATTATGGGACCCTACTTTTTTAAATAGAGCGTCAAATTTTATAGCGTTAATATTAGCATTAACTGGCCCTACTTTGTACTATAGAGTCAAGATTTATAGCGTTAAATGGAACACCCTGGGACACTAACGGGAAGTTTGTATGGGAACAATAGGAATGGAACAGATAAGGTAACGTCTTATTAATGGACACATGCAACCGAAAAAAATGTTTTTGTGAGTTAAACACAAATTATACAACAACTAAAAATGCTTTTCAGGCAAGAAAGAATAAGTCTTTTCCAGACATTGGACTGACCCTCTAAAAGGTTTTTATCGCAAATGCATGCTATCCTCACCACCGAAACGAGTAGCATAAAACACAACATATACTATCGCATCAACGAAATGAGCAGCACAAAACACACCCTATACCATCTCATCAACGAAAGGAGCAGCATAAAACCCAAAATAGACCATCTCGTCAACGAAAGAGAAGCACAAAAAACACACCCAATACTATCTCCTCAACGAAAGAAGAAGCACAAAACCCAGAATATACCATCTCATCAACGAAAGAGAAGAACACAACACACCCTATACTATCTCACCAACGAAAGAGAAGCATAAAACCCAAAATATACCATCTCATCAACGAAAGAGAAGCACAAAAACACACCCTATACCATCTCAACAACGAAAGAGAAGCTCAAAAACACACACTATACCATCTCATCAACGAACGAAGAAGCATAAAACCCAAAATATACCATCTCATCAACGAAAGAGAAGAACAAAACACACCCTATACTATCTCATCAACGAAAGAGAAGCATAAAACCCAAAATAGACCATCTCATCAACGAAAGAGAAGCACAAAAACACACCCTATACCATCTCAAAAAAGAAAGAGAAGCACACAAACACACCCTATACCATCTCATCAACGAAAGAAGAAGCATAAAACCCAAAATATACCATCTCATCAACGAAAGAGAAGAACAAAACACACCCTATACCATCTCATCAACGAAAGAAGAAGCACAAAACCCAAAAGAGACCATCTCATCAACGAAAGAGAAGAACAAAACACACCCTATACTATCTCATCAACGAAAGAGAAGCATAAAACCCAAAATAGACCATCTCATCAACGAAAGAGAAGCATAAAAACACACCCTATACCATCTCAACAACGAAAGAGAAGCACAAAAACAGACCCTATACCATCTCATCAACGAAAGAAGAAGCATAAAACCCAAAACATACCATCTCATCAACGTAAGAGAAGAACAAAACACACCCTATACCATCTCATCAACGAAAGAAGAAGCACAAAACCCAAAAGAGACCATCTCATCAACGAAGGAAGAAGCACAAAAACACACCCTATACTATCTCATCAACGAAAGAAGAAGCACAAAATACCAAACCATGTACAAACGTTTAGAACATTACACACTGTCCCTAGGACACTACATTTGAATGACAAAAAAATGTTGTCAAGTAGAAACTTGTTTATATTCCACGATAGTTGTGTTGATGTGTCTTTTCTTTTAATCATGTACTTAACCATTTGGCTATTATGTATTTATGTCTTTCGTGTTATTTCATTTTAAAGTTTGCAATAAACGTGTCCTGAAAAAGTATAAAAACTCTTGTCTTGTTTGTCATCGTGTTACACGAAAGGTGACATTCCTGACGCTACTATGGCTACCTCTACTGTCTCTGCTCCCTCTTCCTCCACTTTCAAAGTCATTGACGAACATTTAGACCGTGCTAGTTGGGATGCCTTGTATCTTCGACATCCCTTTAACATGCTCATTGCTGGACCTAGCGGTTCAGGCAAAACCGAATTTGTCAAACGTTTGATCGAACATAAACATCATTTGATCGATCGTCCACCTCAACGTATCGTGTGGTGTTACAAAGAGTGGCAATCCGCGTACAACCTTCTACGAGAAAGTCAAGGTGAATCCATTGTGTTTGTGGAAGGCATTCCGGTCGAAGACGACGGTATCGTGTCTGACCCCAGTCAAACCCATTTGGTTATTTTTGATGACATGTTAGGAGAAGACGAAGAAGAAATTAAGCTGTGGTTTACACGCAAAGGGCATCATCGTAATGCCAGTGTCATTTACATTACTCAAAATTTGTTTCAGCAAAGTAAAGCCCATCGTACCATCAGTCTCAATGCTCATTACGTGGTCTTGTTTAAAAGTCCTAGAGATAAATCGCAAGTGCAAGTCTTAGCCAAACAGTTAGGAACACCTTGGCTAACTCATGCGTACGAAGATGCCACTCAAACTCCACACGCCTATTTACTCGTGGATTTGAAACCCACTACCCCCGATTATTTGCGATTTCGTACCCATCTGTTTCACCACTGGTGTCAAGACGGTGGACCTGTCGTGTACTCATCCCCGTCGTCGACTTAACCATGACCAGCAAAGACAAAAATAGTATAAAAACCTTGGTTACTTGGATTCTGTCTCACACATTGTCAACATGACGTCCCTTCAGTCTCATCTTCCCGTTAAATTGATTCGTGCCTTGTATGGCATTAGTCGCGAGAAAAATCCACAAATACGTGCTCGTGTCTTAGAAGCCAGTCTCAAAGAAGTCTTACGATGGTTTACGGTGACAGCACGTCAATTACTGCAAGGCATCATTCAGATTCCACATCAAACCAAACGTTTTTTTGACAGAAACAGAGTAGCCTTGACGCAACTAGCTGATCCTCGCATTGACACTCAAACCAAAAAGCAAATCATTTTGAAACCTGGAGGTAGTGGTTCACTAGGAGGTGTCATCATTCGTTCCCTCCTAAAATGGGATCCCAATGCACCCAAACTTGTCCCCAAGAAACAAGTTACTCCCAAACGTACCCAGAAGAAAAAGAAAAAGAACCACGGTAGTAAAACCAAGTCACCACCTCAGAAAACGAAAAAGAAAAGACCACCGAAAAGAGTTTCAACCTACACGAGAGCGTCTCCAAAAATGTCTTCTCCATCAGTAATACCCGCTTCTTCTTTAGCAGCAGTGGCTGCTGCTCACAAAGTACCTGCCCCAAAAATCAAAGTCCAAGAGAGAACAGGTGTGTTACAAAGTTTACTGGATTTGTCCAACCAAGAATTGTCTCGATTTAGCCCTTTGCGAACTCCTCCACGACGTGTGTTGCCTGTCATCAAGTTGATACGACGTAAAGACAATCAGTGGCGACGCATTCCAGTATAAAAAGACCCGAGGTCCATTTTAACATCAGTGTGTTTTTTTTTGTGCTGCTAATCACCTCAAGATGGCACCACCAAGAAGTGTACACCATCACCATCGTCGTTCTTCTGTGCAAAAAGGAAAAGGAAAACGAAAACGTCAGTCACGTCATCCTAAGAAACGTTTAGTTCAGCATCGACGACACCTACAGAAAAGACACAGTCGTTCCAAGAAAAAAAGGAGTCACCAAAGAGGCGGTTTCTTCAGTCCTTTTTTTGTTTACAGACATATTGACAACATGTTGGGAAAGGTTGAGCAATTTATAAAAGAGAGACAACAAAAAAATTGATCAGGGACAAAGACCATATGGATAAGGGCTAACAAGGACGAACTATGAAGTTAAGTGGCTGTCGTGTACCCAAAGATGTATCGTTCTCCTGTTCCAAAAGGAAACAAGACAGTTTCGTTGTGCTAAAAAAGGATAAAAGGTCATGTACCCAAGTGATTGACGTTAGTGTACTTTTTGGTGTCTGCCCTGGAAACAATTCACAAAAAAATGTCACCCTCCAAAACCCATTCCTCTTCTACTCCTAAAGGAAAGAAAAGAAAAGGACTACCTCTTCGTTTAGTCAAACATTGGGACATATTGTCTGTCCTGTCCAAAGCTCCTTCACCCATGCGAAAAAAACTCATTCAAACCGCCTCGAAGGACGTCATTGATACCGTGTGCGAATGTTGTCTGAATGTTTTGAAAGGCACGATTCCTTTGTCTGCACATCAGAAAAAATGCTTAGCCAAACATCGACACGTTCTTCGCCAAATGGTCCAAAAGAAAATTCCTATTCGTCAAAAGAAAAAGATGTTGGTGCAACGCGGAGGAATTGCTATTTTACCCCTGTTAGCACCCATGTTAGCACCCTTGCTGGGAAACATAGCACAACCCTTGTTGCAAGGAGTAATGGGATCACTTGGAACTGTCCTGGGAGGACGAAGATAAAAGGAGAACACTGGAGTCAAAAGATCCCAGACGTGATTCTTGAAATCTAATGGAAGGACGAAAACTGACTTTAGTCCCTTATAAACGATGGATGGAATACCATCGTTGGCAAGAACAACGGACCCCACAATTACCTCCCAATCCTCATTTGACCGAAATGTCACAATTACAACACGAATTGCAATCGTTGATGGATCGTAGCGATTTGTCCGAAACGGAAAAATCTCAACGGTACGGTCAATTGTTGCAACGACTGCAACTCTTTCACCAAAAAGCATTAGACGAAACAGCTGTACCTTCTTTGAAAGATTTGAAAGCCCTGATGAAAAGTCCATCACCACCACCACCACCACTTACCTCAGCGGTTAAGACAGAAGCAACCCCACGGATACCTGAAGAAGAGGTACGAGAAGTCTTTCAAACACCACCAGCAGCTCCTCTTCCTAGTAAAATTGCAACGTCCTTGTTGACCCCTTCCCCTACACCTCAACGAGAAGAACTTAAAGCTTGGGTTAAAAAGAAGATGTCCACTCCTTCTTCGACAGAAGTAAAAAAGAAAGAAGGGAAACCAGAAGTGAAAAAAGACAAGAAAACCAAAGAAATTCTCTTACCACCATTACCACCTCCAACACCATTACCAAAACTACCTTCCACTTCGACTCCTGTGGCACATCGAACACGTAAAGCCGTTTCCAAACCACCCTCTCGCTCCATAGCGAAAAGCATCAGCGAAGATTGGATCACTTATTAAAAAAAACAAAAAAGAAAAAAATGGAGAAGGTCTTAGCTAGCATTTACTACGATCCATCTCATCCAGCTGGCTACGGAGGTGTTCAAAAATTGTATCGTGCTGCCAAAACAAAACTGAAAAGTGTCCGTTTACCTCAAGTGCAACGATGGTTACAAGAACAAGCTACGTACACCTTACACAAACCTATTCGACGAAAATTTTCAAGAAGTCGCACCCAAGTGGAAGGTATCGATCATCAATGGCAGGCGGATTTAGCCGATGTCTCTCATTTGACCACCTACAATCGTGGCTACAAATATTTGTTTTGTGTCATCGACGTCTTTTCCAAATTTGCTTGGGTCGTGCCTTTGACTTCCAAATCGAGCAGTGAATTAGTGCGAGCCTTGAAACTGGTGTTGAAACAAAGTGGTCGTCACCCTCTTCGATGGCAAACCGACAAAGGTACCGAATTTCTAAACCAAGCTTTCCAAAAAGAATTGAAGAAACGTGACATTCATTTTTTTACCACCGAGAATCCCGAAACTAAAGCCAGTATCGTGGAACGTTTTCAACGCACTTTGAAAGAACGCATGTGGAAATATTTTACGCATCAACACACTCTCAAGTACATCGACATCTTGCCACACCTCGTTCAATCGTACAACCAATCTTACCATCGGAGCATTGGACGTGCCCCTCAAGAAGTGACTCCCGACAACGAAGTGACCGTCTCCGAGCGTCTGTTTGGTACGTCTCCGTCAGTCACTAGTTCCAAGAAAGGTAGACAGTTAGCCGCAGGAGATTGGGTACGCATTGGCAAAACCAAACGTACTTTCGACAAAGGTTACTTGCCCAACTGGACCACCGAATTGTTTCGTGTCACTGAACGAGTGCGTGGTCGTTATCCTCCCGTCTATAAATTGGAAGACATGAACGGAGAAGTGTTAAAAGGAACGTTTTACTTACCCGAGTTACAACGTGTGACCAAAAAAGAAGACGACGTGTACGAAATCGAAAGCATTCTCGATCGAAGAACACGAAAAGTGGGAAAACGACGTGTCAAAGAAGTCAAAGTACATTGGAAAGGATATCCGTCAAGTTTTGACTCTTGGATTAACGCTTCTCAAATCATTGACTATAAAAAGAAGTGACCATCATGGTCTTCAACACATCCTCAGTTCCTACTGTGAACGCTTCTTCCCCCAGTTCTTCTCTGCAAGATCTACAAAAGCAACCCTTGTGGGTGTGGTGTGGAGAACGTGTGCCTAAAACGCAAATCGTCTTTTTCTGCCAAATCTTTGTGGTGTATTGTGTCATCGGTGCAGCCATTGCCAATCTAAGTTTACAACAAGGAGACAAACAATTGTGGACCATTTTACTCAGCAGTTGCATTGGTTACCTTCTTCCCAACCCGTCTCTAAAATATTCCTCTAACGGAAACAACAACAACGGGAGTCTGGTGTCCAACGTCAGTTCCAACATTCATCCTAACCATTCTCTTTTAGACACTCCTCTGGTCTCCAGTGACTCCTCGGACACTAGAACTGTGGAATTATGAACAACCAATTTTACTTAACCTTACCCAGTGACAGTTCCATGGAGGTGTTTCCCAAAAACACTTTGTGCTGTTACACGGCCAAATTACCTCAGGCCATTCAATTTGATGACGAAGCCTATTGGGAAGTGGCTTTGGTAGAAATGATTCACCCAACACAAATTAAAAACATCGTTGAATCTCAAAACACTGTGTCCATAGAAGTTGAAGACGATCAAGTGCAACAAGTCATGGATGAACGTAGTGATAAAGTTGACTTTCCCAAAACAAAGAATCCTGTCACTAATCGAACCACTTACATGTTGAAAATTCCTTCAGGTTATTATTTTAGCGGTCAACATTTGGTGAACACCCTTGCTGACAGGTTCAATATCATGTTTGAAAAAGCCTTGGAGAAAACTAAAAAAAGTGTCAAGATTGAATACCACAAAATAGCTCGTCGCCTCCTGATGAAATTTTCACATGACAAAGTCTTGGCCATTACATTTTGTCCTGAATTGTATCACATTTTAGGTGGAAACCCCGAAATGGTCAAGAATCATCCAACCAAAATGCCACCCATAGGTAACAATTTGGATTTTGCCAAACATTTTCATTTCCCTGTAGTAATGAACCAAGGACTGAATTTGATTTTTGTGTACTCCGATGTAGTGGAGTACAACGTAGTAGGTCACACCTCTGTACCGTTACTGCGTGTCATTCCTTTCAAAGTGGATTCTGCCATGGCTGCTGACGAAGAAGGTGGAAACACCTATCACGTTCACCGTGAATTTGTACATCCTCACTATTTACCTGTCAGTAAGTCGTATTTTGACACTGTCAACATAACTATAAAAGGAGATCTGGGACAAAATATTCCATTCACCCAAGGGAAAGTCACTGTGAAACTCCATTTTCGAAAAAGAGTACTCTAAAAAAACTTTTTTGTCAGTCATGTATCCTGTGTACCAAGGAGTCACTCGACAACGAGGACATGGTTTAGGGGATATGCTCAAATCGGTCTTTCGTACTGTGGTTCCCGTGTTAAAACCAATGGTGACACGGGGATTGCACGCCCTGAAAGATGCTGCGATGACACACGGTAAAGAATTTCTCCACGATGTCATCATTGACAAACAAAACCCCAAAGAAGCTTTCTTACGAGCAGGCAAAAATGTTTTGCTTCAAACAGGCAAAGATATTTTGGGTCGACGAGAAAATCCTATAAATGCCACGTTTGCTGAGGAGTCAGGCATTCCTGCTTCTCTGAGGTTCCAACAAGGACAAGGCAGAAAAAGACGACGAAAACACCCTTTCAAAGGACTTCATACTCTCAAAGCTAGAAAGACTAAGAAAAGAAAAACTGTTCGAGACTTAGACGTGTTTGATTATTAAATTGTAAACAAAAAACACAACAGAAAATGATGCACCGAGAGTCTTGTGCCTGTTCCAAGTCAGAACTGGATCTGTTTGCCATGCCACTCACTATGATGACCATGCAAGAATCCCAATTTGTCGAATTTCATCCTGTTTCCTCTTTGACGGATTCCGCTCCCATCGAGTTTGAAATCAAAGGACAACCGGAAGATTACATCGATCTGAATAGTAGTTACTTGTATTTGAAAGTCAAAGTGCAAAAATCCGACGGTACCAATCTAGCAGATGATGCCAAAGTAGCTCCCGTCAACAATTTCATGCATTCCTTGTTTAGCGAAGTGGATTTGTACTTGAATAACAAACTGATCAGCAGTAGCATGGATACTTACCCTTACCGAGCGTACCTAGAAAATCTCTTGACGTACGGAAAGGAGGCCAAGAACACTCATCTGGATGCTTGCGTGATTTGGAAACCTGACACACCAGAAAAGTTCGACGAACTAGATGAAGACAATAAAGGATTTGTTGCTCGTCAAAAGAAAATCGTGGGAGCTCATAATTTAGAACTGATGGATCGTTTGCATTTGGACATGTGGTTGCAGGAGAAGTATTTGCTGAACGGAGTAGATATTCGTCTGAGATTGAATCGTAGCAGTACGGCTTTCCACTTGATGGCTGAAGAAAATGTCCACTACAAAACCAAAATTCAAGAAGCCAGACTTTACGTGCGTCGCGTAGAAGTGTTACCTAAAGCGGGAAACGACATCAGTCACACCTTGAGCAGAACCACTGCCAAGTATCCGATACGGCGTGTAGAAGTGAAAACATTCACTATTGCTACTGGACTCCGATCCAAGATCGAAGATCATCTATTCCAAGGCCAGTTACCCAAACGTTTAATCGTTGGCATCGTTAGCAATGCAGCCTTCAACGGAGCCAACAATGAAAATCCTTTTGAGTTTAACCACTACAAAGTGTCCAAAATTGAAGTCAGTCGCGATGGCAAGACTCTGTGTACCAGACCCTTTGAACCTAACTTTGACCAGAAGAATTACTTGAGATCGTACTTGTCCCTGTACGAAGCTACCGGTCAACTAGGAACCAACACCAGTCACGGCATTTCGTACGACGATTATGCTGGAGGATACACTTTGTGGGCCTTTGATTTCACTCCAGACCAAGGCAGTGACGAGGGACATTTCCACCCTATAAAATCCGGTCAACTGCGAGTGGAACTTCAGTTTGCAGATCCTCTACCCCACACAACGAACGTCATCCTGTATGCTGAATTCGATAATACCATAGAAATCAACAGTTTGAGAGAAGTTATTCTAGACTATTAGACACTATGGAGGACACTTATCCTTCTTTGAAAGTGGAAGAATCCATGGAATGGGAGGATACCGAGAAAACCAATTTCAAAGACGAAGACAAAGAAAACGAGGTCGTGAAGTCAAGATGGCCAGAACAAGAACAACATTTAGTCTCCTGTTTTGCTAAACACTTGGCAGATAAAATTACAGAATTGGTCAAGAAAGATTGCTATGGATGTCAAAACAATCATCCCAGTCAAATTCAACACGATAAATGTCTCATGATGAGTCAAGAAGAAAAATTGGACGAGTATCTGGACGAAGCTTGGAGTCTCATCGCAGAAGAAACCGTGTTGCATGAGTGGTATAAAGGCTTGCGTGATCATTCCTGTCCTCCACTGACTACTCGAGAAATCTATCACATCGAAGCTCTCTTAGCCCAGAGTTGGGAAACCAGGCGAAGAAACGGTTACTTGTCAGAACTTTTCAAGCAAAAAGTCAGAATTGAATTGATGACTTATCATCACCTGTGAAGAAAACAAACAAGAGAAACAAAACAAGCAGAAAATATGGATACATGGGAACTTTATTACCTTTTGAATAATAGTTCGTATACTGCTTCTTGGAATCCTGTAGTGTGTGCTAAAGATGAACTCCCACATCGCAAAACTCAAGACCACCAAGCTTATGTCATCAACACAGACGACAGTCATCTTCCAGGAACTCACTGGGTAGCCGTGTACTTTCCTCAGGTCAATTGTGTGGAGTACTTTGATTCGTATGGATTACCACCTTTGGAAGACGATATCATTGACTTTATGAGAAGAAATGCCCAGACGACACGATTCAATAATGTGAAGTTACAAAGCAACGATTCCATGGTGTGTGGACAATATTGTGTGTATTTTCTTCATCATCGCAGTCTGGGACATTCTTTAGAACATTTAGTCACTTTTTTTGATCGTGACTCTTCTAGAAATGATGAAAGAGTAGATCGATGGTTTTGTGACCGTTATGGTTATCTTTTGTCTTTAGCTAGAAAACGTAGTGTACATCAATGGCCTCATGATATGAATCAATGGAAATCTCACATGATTTCACAACGTTGTCAACCTTGTCAAAAATAATTTGTATTTTAAATTGAAATGTTGTTTGTTCCTTGTTCCTTGTTAATTCTATTCATTGTTAGTTGAATAAAAAATGTTGTATTTTGAAGAAAAAAAACGTGTCTGTCGTTTGTTTAGTTATAAAAAAAGACCCACAGTTTGAATATATGCTCTTTGACTTTCTCTCTATCCCTCCTCATGACATGAGCTATCCTCACGTTTCAATAACTAAAACTCAGTAGGGATGTTTTCTATCCCGTCCGCGCTTGTACCATATAAAGCGAACGGGTCTCCAGTCTGACCATTCACTGTTGACTCGTCATCCTACGAAGATGCCTTCCAGACTAGCTAAACTCAACGAAGCTTACGTTCAATTACATCGTGTCAGGCTAAACCTGATACCGAAGCCTGAAGAGATAGAGAATGTCAGAATGCTCTCTATAGCCCAAGATCTCATTGAGAATGTCTTTAGAGAGGAAATTGAGAAAGAAAAAAGAAGAATGGACTGAGAAATACAGAACTCAGAAGAGGCAAAGAGAAGAGCAGCAACAGCAACAGCAGCAACAACAATATCAACAACAAGAACCAGACAAAGGATTTGTGGACTGTCGAATAGACACCAAAGACTTCACTTTCTCTTTTCGCAGAAGCAGACCTTATCGTGTAGGAAAACCTGCTGCCAGACGGGGTTGCAATCTTAGACAGTAAAATTCAACAAAGATTGCCTTTACTCTTTGTCAAAAAAAAAAAAAAAACAACAACAACAACAACAACAACAATCAACCCTTTTCAGGGCTATTCAAGACTCTCGAAAAGATATACTTCTTTCATTTGCCAAAAAAAAATTTAAAATTTAAAATTTTAGAAGTGTGACTATAAACACTTCAATTTTAGGGGAATCAGTAAAACAAACAAAACCCACCCTTTTCTCTCTGTCTTGTCCAACAACATACAAAAAAAAATCTGACTGTGTTGGTAAGTCAAAAAAGTTAACGTGAGAACTTCTTTTAAGTCCGCGTGTTTCATATCATAATAAAAAGTTAGGGGATGTTTTCCATCACGTCCGTCCTCCAAGGATATAAACGTGAGCATACGTCAGTCTAGCTACCATTGTGGACTCGTCAACATTTTCTTTTGAGTAGTAGTAGACTACAAAAACTTTCGGAACTCCAAATGCATCTGAAACATGCCAGACGTCTCCTGGACGAACTGACTATGAAGAAGTGAAACTTAAGGAAGAGGAGGATACAAAGAAGAAAGAAGAGGAGATAGAGAACCAGCGAGGATCCTGTTACACCCTATGATAAAACTTGTGTGTGTGAGGTGCTACCTGAGGTGAGGACACCTCCAGCAGCAGCAGCAGCAGTTGCACCGCAGAGACCAAGACCTCAGGAAATGAGACCAGTTATTCAATCTCGACTCTGACCCCGAAGACAAGAGGTACAGCAGGTCTTCACTATTCCACAAACGGAGGAATGGGATAGTGAAGTAACTCAAGCTCCGTTTGCTCTGCAGGTCTGAACAATAAATTGGGAGAATGACTGGAGCCGATGATGTGTGTGAGGTGCTCGTCCTGGAAGATGTCAGCGTTAGCCAGGTGTCATTGGAGTTCAATATAAACACCTCTTTTCAGGGCTAACCAAATCTCTAGAAAAGAAATACTATTCAATTTGCCAATTTGCTAATTTGTCTGAATATAGTGAAGTGTAACTATAAACACTCACTTCAATAAAGATGTGTGTGTGTGTGTGTGTGTTTGCATGCGCGTTCGTTGATGAAATAGTATATATTTTTTTGGTTTTATGCTTCTCTTTCGTTGATGAGATGGTACAGGGTGTGTTTTTTGTGCTTCTCTTTTCGTTGATGAGATGGTCTATTTTGGGTTTTATGCTTCTCTTTCGTTGATGAGATGGTATGTTTTGGGTTTTATGCTTCTTCCTTCGTTGATGAGATGGTATAGGGTCTGTTTTTGTGCTTCTCTTTCGTTGTTGAGATGGTATAGGGTGTGTTTATGTGCTTCTCTTTCGTTGATGAGATGGTATATTTTGGGTTTTATGCTTCTTCTTTCGTTGATGAGATGGTATAGGGTATGTTTTGTGCTTCTTCTTTCGTTGATGAGATAGTATATTCTGTGTTTTGTGCTTCTTCTTTCGTTGAGGAGATAGTATTGGGTGTGTTTTTGTGCTTCTCTTTCGTTGATGAGATGGTCTATTTTGGGTTTTATGCTTCTTCTTTCGTTGATGAGATGGTATAGGGTATGTTTTGTGCTTCTTCTTTCGTTGATGAAATAGTATAGGGTGTGTTTTGGCTTCTTCCTTCGTTGATGAGATGGTCTCTTTTGGGTTTTGTGCTTCTTCTTTCGTTGATGAGATGGTATAGGGTGTGTTTTGTTCTTCTCTTTCGTTGATGAGATGGTATATTTTGGGTTTTATGCTTCTCTTTCGTTGATGAGATAGTATAGGGTGTGTTGTGTTCTTCTCTTTCGTTGATGAGATGGTATATTCTGTGTTTTGTGCTTCTTCTTTCGTTGAGGAGATAGTATTGGGTGTGTTTTTGTGCTTCTCTTTCGTTGATGAGATGGTATATTTTGGGTTTTATGCTTCTTTCGTTGATGAGATGGTATAGGGTATGTTTTGTGCTTCTTCTTTCGTTGATGAGATAGTATAGGGTGTGTTTTGGCTTCTTCTTTCGTTGATGAGATAGTATAGGGTGTGTTTTGGCTTCTTCCTTCGTTGATGAGATGGTCTCTTTTGGGTTTTGTGCTTCTTCTTTCGTTGATGAGATGGTATAGGGTGTGTTTTGTTCTTCTCTTTCGTTGATGAGATGGTATATTTTGGGTTTTATGCTTCTTCTTTCGTTGATGAGATGGTATAGGGTGTGTTTGTGTGCTTCTCTTTCTTTGTTGAGATGGTATAGGGTGTGTTTTTGTGCTTCTCTTTCGTTGATGAGATGGTCTATTTTGGGTTTTATGCTTCTCTTTCGTTGATGAGATAGTATAGGGTGTGTTTTGTTCTTCTCTTTCGTTGATGAGATGGTATATTTTGGGTTTTATGCTTCTTCTTTCGTTGATGAGATGGTATAGTGTGTGTTTTTGAGCTTCTCTTTCGTTGTTGAGATGGTATAGGGTGTGTTTTTGTGCTTCTCTTTCGTTGATGAGATGGTATATTTTGGGTTTTATGCTTCTCTTTCGTTGATGAGATAGTATAGGGTGTGTTGTGTTCTTCTCTTTCGTTGATGAGATGGTATATTCTGGGTTTTGTGCTTCTTCTTTCGTTGAGGAGATAGTATTGGGTGTGTTTTTTGTGCTTCTCTTTCGTTGACGAGATGGTCTATTTTGGGTTTTATGCTGCTCCTTTCGTTGATGAGATGGTATAGGGTGTGTTTTGTGCTGCTCATTTCGTTGATGCGATAGTATATGTTGTGTTTTATGCTACTCGTTTCGGTGGTGAGGATAGCATGCATTTGCGATAAAAACCTTTTAGAGGGTCAGTCCAATGTCTGGAAAAGACTTATTCTTTCTTGCCTGAAAAGCATTTTTAGTTGTTGTATAATTTGTGTTTAACTCACAAAAACATTTTTTTCGGTTGCATGTGTCCATTAATAAGACGTTACCTTATCTGTTCCATTCCTATTGTTCCCATACAAACTTCCCGTTAGTGTCCCAGGGTGTTCCATTTAACGCTATAAATCTTGACTCTATAGTACAAAGTAGGGTCAGTTAATGCTAATATTAACGCTATAAAATTTGACGCTCTATTTAAAAAAGTAGGGTCCCATAATGCTAATTACCATAGATGTAATATTATCGCTTAGTTTAATTTTTATTTACAATTTTTCAGTTTCCACGAAGGTCGGTATGAGTTTAGATAATTTCAATACTACTTTAAGTCTTGGTAACATTTTAAAAAATTATCTATGGATTATTTTCAGTCTCCGCTAAAGCCAGGTGCAATTTCAGAATTTAGTGCTACGCTTCGTCTTTAACTATTTCTAACAACCAATACATCTGACTAGTTACCAGTTTCCATGCAAGTCCGCTATTTCTGAAATTTAGTGGAATATTTTAAGTCAAGGCAATCTGAATACAATCCTCCAGAGTTTTTCTCAGTCTCTACTATGGTTTGGGAGATTTTGGTAATCTTAGTTCTACTTTTAGACTAAGCAAATATAACAGGGTTCCTGCAGACTTAACAAAAATAAATTCCATGACTTTTCCAAACCTTTTCCAGGGCCATTTCATAAAACTCAAGGACCGCGCTATCTTGCATTGTCAAGTAAATGAACATAAGGAATAACATCTTTCAATTTAAAATAAGAAATAAATTAACAACAAATATATTTAATATGTACTTTTTAAATTTACATGGGCTAGCACACTTTGACTTTATGTAGGAATTCATGTCATAATCCAATGATCAATGTAATTTGTATTGAAAAGAAAAAAGGAAACAATTCTTAGTAGTCTTTGTATGTGTTCCTATTTGCAATATTAACAAAATTCATTACTTTCCAGCTGCTTTCTTTTATTTAGTGAACTACACCTGAAATCATGTGATACTTCCATTAGGAGAACTTACTCTTATTATATGAATTGAAACCATTTATCGATTGTAATTTTATCATTTTATTTAATCGGTTCTCGGTGCTCTATAAAATTTAAAGTAATCAATATCTTTTACTCCATTGTCACAAATTCCATGACTTTTCCAAAACTTTTCAAGGTTTTGACAAATTCCATAACTTTTCAAGGCCCTTGAAATTTATTTTTTAAATTTCAAATTTTTTTCCAGGATTCCATGACCTGCAGGAATCCTGATATAACTTAATCTACTGCGATAAGTTCAGTCTCCGTCATATTCTGGAACAATTTCGTATGTTTAGCGTTACTTTTAGTCACAGTCACTTGAATATTAATGTTCCAGATTTTCTTAATTTCCACTATAGTATTGGACAATGTCGCAATTTTAGTATTAATTTTAGTCTAAACCAATGTAAATTTATGTTCAGGGACATGTTTAGTCTCGGTTAAGTTCTGGGACAATTTCGTCATTTTAGCGTTACTTTTAGTCACATCCATTTTGGTGTTAGTCTTTTCCTTGATTAAAACTATTTATAGCATCATTATAAATATGCAAATTTATGAACACCATCAACATATTTCAAGTCTATGTAATGCTTTATATATAACTCTAGGTTTTATAATAATACATGTCGGTTTCTATGTCTCTATTTTATAGGTCCCTCCCTAGAGTCGTAGTGCTAGCTGCGCGTATTTAGGACAACTAGGTCAGCTCCTTGCTACACTGTTACCAAGTGTTCAGTACCGTGATGTCATGTTACCTGGGGCCATTTCTCTTGTCGCTATACAGTCCCAGGGTGTGCTAATACAAAATTCCCCTTGTCGCTAAAGTCTCCCACGCAGTTTCATTTGTCGCCAAAAATCTTGTCGCTATATCGTCCCACGCTGGTTATTAATGATAACTCCCATTGTCGCCAAATCGTCCCCATTCACTACTGATGTATTTAGCATTTCAAATTTTGGTGATACAATCATCGATTTTTGGCAATGGAAATGAGTCTGTTTTTTTGTCACCCTGTTCACCTTTCTATAAACCTTACATATTCGGAAAGTTTTATACTGTTTCGGAACAAGAATGCACGGTGAACTCCAATCACTCTTACTGGGCTTTATAAAACCTTTGTTCAGTAAATACTGAATCTCTGTTTTCGTGTATTCCTGTTTAAATAAAAGGATTCATCATGTATTGGTGTTGTTTCATGGGTTTCTAATCAATTTTTTCAACGTCGTGAAAAATTGTGTTCGTCCTTGTAGGCATGTCTGGAAACAATGCTTATATTCAGACAATAATTGCTTAAGTTCACTCTTTTCTTGATTTTGCAAATGAGAAAGTTTCTGATCTAGATTTTCCATAACTTCCGAATTCAGAAGACTTGTTCCAAGATTAGTAGAATCTAACTGAATTCCTGCATTCGATTCCTCAGGTGGTGGGACAGGTAAATCTAAATTAATTGCATGATGTACCTGGCTATTTCTTTTAGAATAATAGTATTCCAATTATTTACTTCTTTTTCAACCGTTTATGGATGATAGTATTTTGTCTGAAGAGGATTTTGTGGAATGGGCAAGAGAGCCAGGACTCTATCCCCAGATTTAAAACTCCCATCTCTTGAGTTTTTATCATATCTGAACTTCACTTTGACTGAATAGAGTGCAAATATGCTCTTGCGACCTCACAAACCTTTGACAATTTATACTTAAAATGAGAAACATAATCAAGAAGATTAAGTTCTGTTTCTTCGTTTGAAAGGAGATTCTCTTTTAATAACTTTAAAGGTCCACGCACAGTGTGTCCAAATACTAATTCAAAAGGACTGAACTCTAGAGACTCCTGAACGAACTCTCTAACTGCAAACAGAAGTAAATGTATGCCTTCATTCCAGTCTTTACCTCTGTCAATACAATTCGACTTCATTATAATTTTCAAAGTTGTATGAAATCGATCCAAAGCACCTTGGCTCTCATTAGGCCATAGAACACAATTATTTTAGTATATATTCTTTACATTTGTTTCTCAGTACTGAACTTTCCACTGTGTGACAATCAATTCAAATCATATGCTAATCTAAAATATCTTTAAAGATGACGTTACGATTAAGTTCTTGTCAAAGGTTGACCTGCATGTTGTAGAGAGGCTGGATTGTAAACAAAACACCATGCAATGGAACACAGATTTCACTTCCAGATCATCACCAAGGCCTTATTACTCACTGTGTACTGTCGCCGAAATACACACAGACAACCACACCATAAGCTCACATTCTAAAGAATTAACAATTGCCTTTAAATCCTTACCAAGAATGCCTAAATTTAACTTGTATCACCACCAAACGGAGACAGGAGGAAAAAAAAAGATCTAAAAATAGACTGGGACTTCATTCGTGGGTACTGTACTGGGATTATTAATTGTGGCCTGATTCCACGATGATAGGCAGATGATTTGAACTGTTAAATGTCCAATTCATGCATGGCTTGCTGGAAAATTCCAGACGTAAAATTTGACCCTTGATCTGATTGGACAAATTTAGGAAGGCCAAATTTAGTAAAAAAAAACTTTATCAAAACTTTTACTATATAATATTAGGGTTCCTGCAGACTTAACAAAAACAAATTACTTGACTTTTCCAAAACTTTTCCAGGGCCATTTCATAAAACTGAAGGATCGCACTATCTTGCATTGTCAAGTAAATGAACATAAAAATGACATCTTTCAATCTAAACTAACAAATAAGTTAACAACAAATATTTTAAACATGTACATTTTAAATTTACCTGGGCCAGCACACTTTGACTTTATGTAGTAATTCATGACATAATCCAATGTTCAATGTAATTTGTATTCAAAAGAAAAAAGGAAACTATCCTATGTAGTCTTTGTATGTGTTCCTATTTAAAATATTAACAAAACACATTACTTTCCAGTTGCTTTCTTGTATTTAGTGA
This sequence comes from Potamilus streckersoni, assembly GCA_016746295.1. Taxonomy (NCBI): domain Eukaryota; kingdom Metazoa; phylum Mollusca; class Bivalvia; order Unionida; family Unionidae; genus Potamilus; species Potamilus streckersoni. The sequence continues at coordinate 23,377 of JAEAOA010000037.1, forward strand.
ACTACACCGGAAATCACGTGATATTTCCATTATGAGAATTTACTCTTGTTATATGAAATGAAACTATTTATCGTTTATAATCGTGTCGTTTTATTTAATCAGTTATCGGTGCTCTATAAAATTTGAAGTAATCAATTTCTTTAACTCCATTGTTACAAATTCCATGACTTTTCCAAAACTTTGCAAGGTTTTGACAAATTCCATAACTTTTCAAGGCCCTTGAATTCCTTTTTTTTTTAAAATTCCAAAACTTTTCCAGGATTCTATGACCCGTAGGAACCCTTTATATTTTTGGTTTTAATATTCCTCAAAGGAATTGACTTGGTCTTTGGTAAGGGATAAACACAATCTACCACAATTCTACTGAAGGGTTCATCTAATGCAGGAATTGGTTGCAAATGATCTTTAGTTGTCTTTTGATTTGGTTTTCCCACAATTTGACAAGTATGACAAGATCAACAAAACTTGCAAACATCACTTTTGATTTTTGGCCAACAAAAGTGAGTCAAGATCTTGTGATACAATTCATTTATCCCTAAATGACCAGTCATACGAGTTTCAAGGATCAAATTAAGTATTTCCTGTCTGTAAGGTTCCCGAACCACAATCTGATATTTTACTGACCATTCATCACAAGCAGGTACCTCGGAAGGTCTTCACTTTCTCATAAGAATTCCATTATTAATGAAGTAACAAACAGGTACTTCAGTTGCTTCAGTTTCACTAACGGTCCGCTGAAACAAATAGATCACAGGAACCTTCTCCTGTTCAACGATAAGTGATTGTAGTTTATCACCCTGATCAGATAAAAGAGAATGAGTATTCAAAAGAGGATCACTATGATCAATACTTTTTGACTGATCTAGATTAGAAGTGAAAGTGACCTCATCAAAAAACCCGACCAATACATGTATAAGCTAAAGGAACACATTCCTTATCCAAATCATTCTTAAGAGCTTTCTTTGCCACAGCTCTTGTAACTGCCCAAGCTGTAAATAAATCATGGATTTCTTTTTGAATAAGATCAACTTTATGATCCAAAGACGGCTTGTCAGTTACATGTGGATTAACCACAGCTAAGTCATTGCCTAGCAACAAATCAATGCCCTCAATGGGTAAAGTGACACTACACAGACGGTCACAAGTCTAGAAACTGTCTGATGACAAATTAACAAATTTGAGAGAAACATTAACAAAGCCGCACTCTACTCCCTGAATGAGAACACTCTCATTAGAACAGGTATTCTCATCAGAAGGCAAAATACCTGAAACTAAAAGACTGAGAAGCTCCTGCATCCCTCAATTTTAATAGGGAATAGGAATGGCCGAATCACCCAAGAGTGATATAGAACCCTTTGAAATGATTGGTTCAAAATTATCCAAAACACAATCAGGCTGAGCTTTTTCAAACCCAGCAAATGTATTGTTTTCAATACATGACCATGACCTCTTAGAAAAAAAGAGCATTTGGGATAGGTCTATCTTGATTCTGATGCCTTTATTTAAATTTGATGCAATCAGAAACAAGGTCTCCTTTTTTCTTATAATAGGTACACATAGGAACAGAGAAGGATTTTGAATCAAATCTCAGAGGCTTGATTTTTAGAATTTGTGCCAGACTGAGTTTTGCTGAGAGTTCCATTTGATTGAAACACCCTTGTATTAGTAGACTGCCGAGTGAAAAATTTGCTTACAGTAGGAACTTTATGAGTTAAAGAATACTCTTCAGCATCAATAGCTGCTTTTTCCAAGGTTTCAAGCTTATGCTCATCGAGAAGATTCTTAATGTCTATGAACACAGTTCTTGAACTCTTCAAGTAATATTAATTGTTCAAGAGTTTCAAAGTCATGTTCAAATTACTTGGCCAAGCACCATCTCTTGAATAAATTTTTTTCTCTATCTAATTCAACATAAGTTTGCCTAGCATCTTTCCTATAGTTTCGTAACTTTTGTCGATGAGCCTCAGGAACTAATGCATAACCTTTCAAAATGCATTCCTTAACCAAATCGTAATTTGAACTTTGTTCTACTAACAGAGATGTATAGATACTTATGGCCTTGCTATAAAATACATTCTGCAATAATTGAGTCCAATACTCTTTTGGTCATTGTGAATTCTCAACTTTTTCAAGACGAAAAATATATTTGTCCACTTCATCTTCACTAAAAGGGGGAACTAACTTGATATTTCCTAAAATATCAAATTTTGAATTTGCACTTGCCATATCCAATTCTCCCATTTTAATTTGAAATTCTTTCTCATCCTTCTCTCTTTGCATTTGTATGTGTAATTGTTCATTTTGTAATTCTATTTCTTTATCTTTTTCATCCTTTTCTTTTTGTATCTGTCCCTCTTTTTCTTTTTTCAAAATTGTCTTTGTTCTTTTCTAATTATATTTGCCAATCTTCTTTTTCTTCTAATTGTATTTGTCTTCCTTTCTTGCTTTCCTGTCTTTCTTTTTATTCCTTTTCAAATTATAATCTCGATTGTTCTTTCTGTAATTCTATTTGTCTTTCTTTTCCTTTTTCCTATCTTTATCTTTATTTTAGAATTGTAATTGCAATTGTTCTTTTTGTAACTGTATTTGTTCTTTCTGAAACTCCAATTTATATTTCATTTTTAGTTCTGCCATTTTAATGTCTGTGTTGGTTATAGGCCTACTGACAGATGCCAAAATACTTTTGTCAAAGGCATTCTTCTCTACCAAATGCTGGATTAATGTTTTTTTTTATTTCTTGTTTAGTTAAGGAAACCTTGCTTCTGATAGTTCATACTTTCTGGCAAGTTAAGCAATTCATCCTTCTAAAAACTATCCAATTGTTTTTGAGTTGGAGTAGAAAGAAAACTCCATTTTTGACATTCTTAAAATAATTCCTGTTGTTTTTACTAAAATTTCAATTAATATGAACCAAGGGAATTAAAATTTCAACTTTTACCAATTTTTTTAAATATTCAGAAGGACAAGTCACCAATTTCTTTTATGTTATGTATTGGCTCGTTCAAGTAACACAAAGAAATAGTGAAGACAGCAAGCTTTGTAAATTTTAACAAAAAGAAATTATTTCCCTAGAAAACATGGAGAAAAAATACATATATGAAACAAGACTTACAATTTACAAAAGAGATCCAAATTGTTTGTTCTAAAGATATGAAATCACGTAAGTCCTGTGAACATTCTAAATTGACACAGTTTAAAGTTCAGTTCCAGTCCAAGATAGCTGATTGTTATCACAAAAATCCCAGAATTTACACTGAAGCACAGTTCATATTGTTCTGTTCCAATTTAAAAGAATTTTAGAAAATGATTTTGTCCAAACCAATAGTGTTGTTCTTCATGGAAAATAATTATTTAGAAAGTAAATGAAGTACAACTATCTACACTAATAAAACATATGTCGTTCTACATATACATATGAACAGACAACTTCTTCCAACATAAAAATATTTTTTTTAAGGTAATAGAAGCTGTATCACTTTCTAAGATGTTGAAAACGGAGACTGAACTGCACTCATGGCTATGACTGAACTATCCTACAGGTAAACAAGCATATAAAAGACACTAATATGCCTTTTCATGTACACATCCACAGAGGACACATGCAATTTCACAATCATCTGGACATTAGGAAAGCCTGAACAAGTATCAGCCAATCATTTACACTGCTACTTCTGAATGTTTACTTGTGACAAATTTACTATCATACCAAGCTTGTGCTTACAAGAGTCACACTTATGATTTAAGTAAACATGATGTTTCTAACAAAACATTAGACCCATGCTAACATAATAATAATAATAATAATAATAATAATAATAATAATAATAATAATAATAATAATAATAATAATAAAAATAATAATAACCACATATAATGATATAAAAAGGAAATAAAAATAAAGTAAAAAGATATATACAGAATTCATTCCTTAACACACTTAATTCAGCTATAGATTTGTAACAACACAAAATCTACTTGTGTACCCATTCTATTTATTTTCACTTGGTATATTTGTATATCAACATTGTATTTTAATATTGTTAATTAGGCTTGATAGTAAAGTAGTAAAGTGCTTGTTCTATTTTATTAATATGTATCAGTTCTGTAAGGTATGAATTGTATTTTCCATAAACAATCCTCTAAAAATTTGCAACTTAACATATCTTAAAACTATAAGAAATCAACAGTTATGTTTTCTGATTCAGTATGATGTTTTCTCAGAAACATCATCTAAGTTTATACCCCAACCACAAAGTTTATACTTTCATATATCTATGAATTTTGTTCAAATATGGATGAACAACAGTTAATTAGTTATGTCTGTAAGCTTCTCCCTGGACACAATTTTATTAGACAATCAAATAAATTAACCATTAATAATATATTTGTAATGTTTATTAAGTAAGACTAAAACATCTTTATAAATTCTCTCTCTTTTGTATGAATCAAGTTTATTAATAAGTACAAACTATTTATCCTCGTGTGTGGTGGAAGCTGGTTTTAATACTACCAGTACATATAGATAAAGGTTTAGTTTCGCAGAACCATGTAACCTATTTACATGGGCGCTAGTACATAAGGGCAACAGGGTGGGACACACACACACACACACACACACAGAAGAAGACCTTTTATCAGATACAAAATCAAAACTACTTGTGGGTAACTATAGACTGAATCAACTATCATTTTAGCAGCCAAAGTACTTTTATACAGAATCTAATATACCTTAATCTTTTGAAATGTTTAATTAACAAAAACTGGTTTACTGAGCTTTGGTACACTGAAACATTACAAAACTATTATATATGGTTTTGTATTCTTGTGGATTTGTAGTAAAGCTGCACCAAACTGTAGTAGGTGTGTCATGTGTGGGTGGGTGGCAGCTACTTTGGGGAATTTAGCTGGTAGAGCAAACAAAACAAATGTCTAGGCTACATACTTCTTTAATGGTTATTTTCCATTGTCTCCAAATTCCCACCTCATTCAAATTCAAAAACTCAGTATATATCTAGCGGTCTTCACAGGTGACTACTCATATCATATTTCTATAACTGGCTTGATTGTTTCTAGTACACAGAATCAGTGTTTCCTACATTAAACTAAACATATGATACCTCACCAATGAGATGTCCAGAAGTTGATGTGAAAACATATAAATGATTCTAATATATCTGATCAGACTAACACTCACTTTTAACCTTTCCCTCAAATTATAAAGCTTAAATAAATGAAGTTTATAGGAAAGGGTTGGCAAAGATTGTCAGAATCCATGTATAAAATATCTATTTCTTTCAAAACAATATACAAATTATTCTTGCTAGTTAGAGAAACTTAATCTACTATTTTGTCTCTAATATCATCATTTTTAACATTTAAAACTAATTAATAAGTCTTGTAAATAATCATTTAATTAATTTGTACAAACACAAATGCCTGCCTTCTCACTACCTAGACTCTGAAGCTCAACTGTTTGACCCAAATGATTAAATGTCCCTAGGGCCATGGGGTGAGCTTGCTGTAAAGATTCTACTTGTATTGTTTGTAGACTGCAGAAGTAGAACATTTATTGAAATGTGGATTCTATCCAATATGGCTATGTACAAGACCTGAAAATTGGGAAAACATATCAAATGTTCCTACTACAGATTCCTGAGTAAATCTTCAATATTTTTGCAGAAGAAAAGATGCAGATTTTTTCTCATGCTGCAAATGTAATTTTGATAAATGTAGTCTAATTGCACTTGTAATGCAAAATAATATAACTTCACAAAACCTTTAATATATAAACCTTGCTCATCATGGAAGTGCTATATAAATATTGATCCTTTGACAAGCATGACCAATATAAAACTGGTCTAATTTTGGTGTGAAACTTCAGAGAACATCTGTATCTTTTTAGATTGTCATAAATTCTGCCTATGATAAAAGTTCCTTCTTCTAAAACAAATTTTTAAAAATATTTTTGGATAACTGTTTTATTTGCAAATTGTTTAATTGAAAATTATGAATACAACAACTCTTTTTTTTATTGAGAAAGCACTAGTAGTCAATAATATTTTGCCAATGCTCTACCCTAAATATTTTTTTAAAGATTTTATTAAAGAATCTAGGTTCCTCATGCAGAATTGACCTCCTTGTAACTTATTAATAAGAGTTGATCTACTTATTTTATCAGTAATGTTATTTCCCATAAACCTGCAAAACATTTTTTAATATATATTTTTGAACTCTTGATTTTAGAACCATAATTTTCCACATATATTATTAATTTTCTTCAATTCCATTCCCCTAAAAGATTTATATTGCTTGTATTTCATTTTCAAAATTAATTTATACAATCTCATCTGTATTCTGGGATAACTTAATTCCCAATAAAGAGAAATTAGAAACCCAATAAAATTCTAAATTTGTACACATCTGCAACTGGCAATTCATTAATGTTCTATTTTTATAAATTTTTGTTGATATTTACTTTTAATCCCAAATTAATAATTAAAAACAGGACTGCTTGTCATGGTTATTACACAGAGAAAGCTAACACAGTATTGTACATCTTTGTATACTGCTGTTTCAATTTCTGTATCTGAAAGACAACAAGGGAAGACAAATGATATTGCAAATTTCTAGGATGAAACAAACTTGTTATCATGTGCCTAATGTAGTTTATGCTGATAAAACCTTGGTGAAGTTTTGTTTGCCAAACATTGGGACAAAATGCTTAACAAGCTGCAAAACTGATAACCTTGAATGAAGCATATCAATAGCTTTTTTGAAATTCTCAACTTCAGTAGCTTTTGGACCAGTCTGTAGTTCAACATAAGCAGCTACATTACTCTGCTGTGTCAAAAGCATTACATGTAGTTACGAATACTAATTTAACATGTATATGCTCCAGCACATGTAGTCTAGAAGAAACATCAGTTCTGATCAACACAGTACAGTTCTGTTATGTTTTGCTCATCAAGTTTCACCAACAATTTGCTGCTTCTTTGGAACTATAAGGGCCACTAATTTGATAGAATACACAAGGATGAAGTATCCTGACCTCCTCTGCAAAAGTGACATTATTCCATAAATCATAATCCTTATGCAGGCTTCAAGCCGTATGACAGAATGCAGTTCACTTCACATTCAATGTCCCTTTCAGTTCTTTCTGCCCAGTCTTTCACACTGTATTCATTCAGAGCTCTTCCATCAGTCTTGTTAAAGTTGTCAGTATCTACTGATGACCTTGATGTGTGCTCAACCATGGGGTCATAGGACATCTTCCCTTATACCTGCCCTTAACTGTATTCAGTGTCATAATCTCTATTGTAGACCTAACCTTCCTAAGGATACAAGATAACAATAATTTTCACTTACTGCTTATCTGGATGGTAAGTATGCCAGGTCACAAGTTGCAAAGCTGGGTTCATTACCCATGTTGGTAGAAATAAATTCATTTTATCTCTCATTTTGTTTAAACATTTCTTGATACCTTTATCAACCTCTCATCTATCTCCACTGTGGACAATAGCATCTCCCCTGTAGTTTAAATATCACCATTAGTGAATGTGTCTACAAAGAATTTAATTACAACATTATTAAATTAACTTGTCTTAAATAAAGTGCACTAGTTTTTTTCATTGTTACATTATTATGAAAAATATCCTCTTTAGAAGAGGATTCACTAATTGGGTTTACACTCCTACTGACACTGTATCATACTGTTGGGACCAGCCATGACACCATTATGCTCCAAGTACAGATGTACAAGAACACAGGAATTTATTTTTTTTATTTCTTCATATTTTGCACACAGAAACCTATGACCTTGACAAATTTTACCCTCACATTAGTTCCACAATCTTCCATCACATTTTAGTCTATAAGACTCCAAAAGATGAAATGAGAACACTGAAGAAAAGAAATCCCCTTAGCAAAGCACTAGAGTGAATGGAGACTATCTTTGATCTTTTGATAATATTGTACACATTTATATCAATTTGGATATATGAAGTTTGAGATATAACATCTTTCATAGAAACCCACTGGATCCACATCATGAATAAATACACGTAATTACCCCACTATTGATATATTACAAGTGTATACATCAGTAAAAATGCATTACACATGGATCAGGAAAGAGACCAGAGCAAGACAGACTGCATCCCTGGGAAAAATGGTTGCCTCCATTAGTCACCTCTCCTGACATGCAAGAAAGTCTATCTGGCCTATTACACATTGCTAAGCTCTTCAATGGGTAGGAGAACTGATATTAACAGAATGTTTAGAAAAGGATTGGTGGCTATTTCCCACTGGGACTCTGAAACTACCACAGAGCACCCTGAGAAAGTGATGGTCTAAAAGCATTAAAAAGAAAACAAAATGAATTACCTAATAATTACAACATGGAATTTGTCCCATACTGCTAAAGTGACTAATGTCTATCACCTTACAATCTGCATATGAAGCTCACTCCACAGGGAAAGATAGGGAAATTAGTGGAGAAAAGGTATGGAAATTAAAAATAAGTGAGACTTTATGAAAAATAAAAGGAAAGGGCAAGCTCTGCTCTGATAACCACTCAGCATTAATCCTGGAAAAAGATGAGAGCAAGAGGGAGATTAAAAGAGAAAAGTACAATTGAGAGAAGAATGAAAAGGGGAATTAAATGATTGGGCGATTAATGAAACATGATGTTTCAATGGTGTGACACCATGGTTGAAATTCCTACACTTTGAAGGGGTTTTTAATCAACACAAAAACAAGTAAAAATAAATGTGTATTAAAATTAAATTTGAATAACATCAATTTGCAAAGAATTAATAAAATAAAAAAATTATTTGTTGTGTTTGAAATTCCATAGATATATTCTCAATGCACAGAACAAGCACACCTTTCATTTAAAATTAACCCTGCATTTCTGTCAATTGTTTACTATAATGCAAACATGGTGTAAAGTAATGTTGAGTGAGGGTAGGTATGATGTCTGTGAAACAAGCACTGGCTGAAACGAGAGCTTGTAAATTTAGTAATGGCATACACTATTATAAATATGTAAATAAACTGTAATTCTTCAAATTTATTTATCTCTCTAGTTAAGCAAAGAGCACTAAGAAAATGAGCACTGTTAATCTACATGTTTCAATAGATGGACAAATGTATAAATATAAATAAGAATATCACAAAAGTAGAGTATTTACCTGAATTTCTATTCAATCACCAAACCAATACTATAAGTTTAAATTTAATAGTTAAAGTTGCAAACTTGCTGTATACACCCAATGAGATTTTTTTTTATCAACAGTAACAAGACAGAGTGGAGGCTAAAAGTGGAACAAGGTGGAACAGACAAATGCCTTGATAACTGGCCTTTCTGAAACTGACAACCCACTTATGTAGGTGAAATGTGACATAAACTGACTGTGGCAAAAAAAAACTTATGTGGCATATACTGACTGAGAACTTAGTATTGCAATTCACTGTAGGAATGAAAAGATATAACAGTAGTAATCACAATCATATTTCACTACAACTTCTTTCTATGATAATTATGAAAAGTTCAGAGGCAATAAACAAAGCCATGAGTTCACCATTATGTACAAACCTGATGTCACAACATAAATGGGTAATTTAAAAAAACAATTTTTGATCATATATTCCTGCTTTTTCAAAATAAATATCTAAAATTTCTTAAAAGTTCTAAATAAATTATTTTTTGCTGCAAAAACAATCAATTCATGTGTTTTCTACATGTTCAATACAAATATTATGAAAAATGTGAAGTTTCTTGATGTTTATCAAGAAACTTTATGTATGTTTTATTGTAGGATTGAAGAATGTTCTACAAATGAAGCTGGCAAATACTGATATAAAGAAAAGACTGTCTTTCATCATACATGAATTCTTGAACCAAATGTCTGTTGAATCACTCATGTCACACCATATAGCTAGACAAATTCATGTAACTGTCTTGAAGTAGATACATCAATTAGACATCTCAGGTATCAATATTCTAGTAAGCAAATAGACTGCAAAGATGCAAATACTAATACCATCTAAATAAAATATAAAATACCAATGAGATAAAACTGCATAAATAGTGACATGTTTACCATAAAGTGAGGCAAGTTAGATAGAGTACCCTGACATATTAAAGTGTGAAGTGCTCTACCAATTAATGCAAAATTTCTTGGCACAAAAAATTCTCATAACAGTTTTAAGAAAACAAAGATAAAATTTTTATGTTTCTTGATTGCGCTAAATATTTTGTCCTTCCTCGAAATTGGTATGAAATAATATTTGAAAACAACTGTTAGTGCAATACCTCAACATGGCCTATCAAAAAAGAAAAGTGCTAAATATAGTGTAGCTACTCAAACACAATGCATAAAGCAGTACATGCAATGAGAACTGAGTTATTTCATTTACAGGATAGGTACTACCTGACTGGTTACTCAGCTGCTTTTGTATTCTAAAGCTATAGAAATAAGTTTCATTAAATTATGCCTTGACAATTGCACAACCAACCATACAGTGTTATACATTAGTGAGAATAAAGTTATTGTGATTAACATGACCTCAATGCAAAATTATATCTAGAACTTGATAATTCATTTGCATATAATTGATAAATAGAAAGAAAAAAAGATGCATTTTTGTCACCATTATTATTGTATGCTTTTGAAATTTCAAAGACAGGAAATAAATGGAAATTTTACAAATGTTAGATTCTGAATAAATACATCAGGTAAATCAACAAACAAGCAAAAATACTAAAAATAACAAAATCAAAATCAAAATTACTATCTGTGAAGTAATGAGTCTTAAAAACGGATTATCTAAACTTGTAAAATTCCAAATCTATTAAATTTTAACAAGTATTAATAAGTAATATTTTATAATGTACTTCTTCATTAAAACAAGGTAATGTTTAACTTAAACATATATTTGCATTAAAATATAAACTTGACAAACTTCAGTCATTTTGTATGTTACATAATGCTAACTTCCTACAGGTATCATAAATGGGAGAACAAGTCAAAGAAAACATTTGTAGCTGCCCTCATGTCTCACCATAAGATTACACATGTTTAGTGTAGAGTACCCACTCATCACTCAATGTGGCTGATAGTCTGCAAATAGATAATACAAAACTGTGCATTATTTTGACAGAAGTGCACTAAAGTGTCAGATAAATTTATTTTATCATGTGGTTCTTAAATGTACCTGAATCATATTTTCATACCATCAGAAAGTCTTAGATTCTAAGCTGATTCATTAGAGTTCAGCTAAAGTTATCAAAATGTGATGAATAAACTTATGCACATATACTGTGCATAACAGAAAGTCTCAAGGATGATTACCAGTAGTACCTGTAATTAACTGAGTTACCTTGTCTAAATAAAGTTATTATTCTTGTTTCTTCCTTTTGTTATTATTATCAGAACTGCCCAAACCATTACACAGAAATGCTTTGTTCACTTTCAAAACTATCAACAGTAATGCTTATAAATTGACCCATGGCTTGTATTGGTTTTTCATGCAAATCAAATTTTCTCTGCATTAAAATATTAAAATGTACTTGACTACTATCACTGAATGTTTATCTTGTAAGATATTTAAACAGTAAACCAAGTTATTTTATTTTCATTCTAACATTTGAAACTTTAGCAAATATTAATGAACCTTTCATTTAAAGCACATTAAATCCATTAAATCTACATTTAAGAGTTATTTTTTATGTTAACAAATATATAAAATAATAATGCTTCCATGTTACCAGATCAAAAAGTTATTTCCACCCATTGATCCCCAAATAAAAAAAAGATCATTAAAAATATCATGTATACTGGTTTATGATCTCTCTTACATTAAATAATGAATACTTGCTAATGCAGTATCCTTTAGAAAAAACTTAAATCCGTTGCATTATTAAAATACAGAAACAACAGAGCTCTTATAACAGGGTAGAATTGCATTTTATTTCCAAATGAGGTCTAATAATAGAGATATAAGATCAAATACAAAGACAAATTTTTAATGATAATGGTAACTATTGTACTACCACCCGTAGTATCATATTACACACAAACAAAAGCATATACACATGTACACCATCAAAGCACATAACTCCAGCCTTATCCAATTGAGTTATCTTTGCAGTTTTCAAAATCTCTAGAAATTGATTAGACCCAACACTGTGATTGCAATCAAAAAGAATCACTCTTTACAGGGCTGGCATTAAGTCAAATGGAACAATCTGGCCCAACTGGGCCCCATGCACACAGGGGCTTAGTGTTACTATATTTTGTAAAATATATCTATATAGAGAAAGTAAGTTTAAATTGATGGAAGATAATTTTAAATTCAATATCATATAAAACTTGTTGAAAAGTTTATTTCAAAATGATGTGCTCACAGACCCTACACATCGGGCTCTGAATCTGCTAAGGCCATTACTAGGTGCAGCTGTCTTTAGTAGCCTTACTGCAATCATATCAAGTTTTATGCTTTTGCAATAATCAACGTTTTTTTTTTTTTACAAATACTTCAACACAAAATCAAACTAATTTCAGGAATCACAAACTTTATTTATGTCATTGAAAAGTTTTCATATTTACTGACTTAGGTAAAATGTGTCTTTAAAAGTTTGTTTATGAGCATCTTTATGATAGAATTGTTTCAACTCTATTGTCTTAAACTGGGTAACAGCAAAATAATGAAAACCAACAACTGAATAATTGAACACAATGAAATAACATCACCAATTTTTAAGATATGAACAGCTAATTCTCAGGTAAACATCACTTATATCAAAAGAAACAATCAGAAATTAGATCACCTGTTTTTCTAAGAGGGGAACTTATGACCTGAACTCAAATTCTATCAAATTGATCAACAAGATTTCTTTCACACTTCCAAGGTCAAAGGCCACAATAATATATTTACTTCAATTAACAGACACCACACTATGTTTGAAGTTTATGTGTTTAAAAATTACTTAATCATAAAATATCACATATCAATATGTGGGGAGATTGTATGCATCAATTAGTTGCAAGCTCATCTCTGGATCTAAGATTATTATGCAATCAAATCATTATAAACTACTATTAATAAGTGAAAATGGTAACACTGTTCTGTCTTTATGTTTAAATTACAGAAAATTATTAACACACAGAGACTTTCTATCCTTATGTGTGGAGGTATCTGGTGTCAATACTTAATGGAGAAAATTGCTTTTATTAGCATAACTGTATAATATGTTTGACAAGGTGATGATAACCAATGCAACCTGCTCAGGACTGTTGGAAGTTAAGTGATATTAAAATTAACCATTATTAAATGTCAGTTTCATGTAACTTTGACTATGAACTATAATGGGAAACATACAAGCTGCGGAAATATTAACATTAATTAGTAAGAACCTTAAAGATTTGAGAAAATAATCATGCTTTCATAATGAACATAAATGTATGAGGAAGAGCTGTTAGTGACCCACTAATCAAGTACAACTAAGTTCTCATAGATAATCACCATGGCTTGTAAGTTATTTTGCAGGTTTTTAAATGGAGATTATAAAGTATGAAGCATTTCTGTATTGTGTGTGTAATTTGTTCAAAGAGGTTTATGGCAAGTGTCAAGGTATTAATTCCGTTGAACTTGTTGAGTAGTCAGACACTATTATTTTCTCTACATCTGTTTTGTGTCATAAGTTGTGACAAAGCATATTTTGAAAATCTCATGAATCATTTGAAGCAGGCAAGCACTATAAAATGTTAGATCTCTTCCAACAATTACTGACCTATATCAATTTTTGAATTCATTCACATCACAATATTTTTCACCTCTAATAGATTTTGTGGAATTTAAGTCCTATATATATATATATATATATATATATATATATATATATATATATATATATATATATATATATATATATATATATATATATATATATATATATATATTAGATCATCAGCAAAGAATTATCAGCTTGTATCAATTTTACCACCCTTATTGATAATTCAACACTGGAATTATTACAAGAACAGATTATCTATCATTGCATTTATTCTTTTAATTTACAGTGCTTTCCTGCTAATTAGGTAACAGGCTGATTCAGACCGTACTCATTCAGCCAAAATTACAGGCCGATTTGGCCCATGTGAAATATTCTTAATGTGACATTTATATTTGTACAAAATATATTTCTCATTATTTCCAAGGCATGTTGAGCAGATCAAATGTGCATTTAGGGAATGTCCAATTGTATGGGTGATAATGGGGTTGTCTATATAGTGAAATTAAATAATGCAAGACTCTTTATCTAGCATGACAATTTAGTACTGAAATATTTTTAAAGCAGCCCAATCACCTTTGTACAGATTCAAATAGTTTATTTTATAGAGAAACAATAAAATTAACAAAACTTACAAAAATCATGAAACCCAGACTCATAAAGTACATTTTTTGTGTGTCTATACATATTGGTCTTAGTGTGTCAACACTTCTGTTAGATTTATTTAAATTAATATTCATACTATACACTGTAATATAGACTGAGTGCTAAATAACAAAAATATACTAAAAAATTAAACTGGAGTCCAGTCAAATTTAAGATTTAATTTAATACAAAATCATAAGTTTATATTCTAATAATCTTGTGGACCTTGTGGTAATTATAATGATAATGTAACAATAGAGGTGGTGTTATCTCAGTTAAAAGATTAAATATAGTCTATTAATCTTTCTCTGAAGCACAATATATATATATATATATATATATATATATATATATATATATATATATATATATATATATATATATATATATATATATATATATATATGTATGTGTGTGTGTGTGTGTGTGTGTTTATGTGTGTGTGCTGCATATCACATGTGGTGGACACTCGGATCAAAAAGGCATCGCTAACACCTTCATCGCGCCACCTACCCGAAAAAAAAAAATATACTTGTACAACTTCGAGATGCACATAGGAGGCTGTGGGGGTTACATCAGCACAGGCTGATTTCCAACAGTTTTTGGGGCTGCATATGGTTTCAGATTTGATATGTACTGAATAGGGATCAGATTTATTGATCACATTATAGCTACATATAACTATTAAAACTTTATTTTATAAAATCAATGTTATGACACTTTTCCACCCGATGCATTCTCATGAGTACGCAGAGAATGTCTTTCCTATGGTACAAATCACAATAGGTCTATTTGACGATAAAGGATAACAAATTCACCAAATTTCTTTAAAATTATTGACTATATATATATATGTATGTATGTATGTATGTATGTATGTATGTATGTATGTATGTATGTATGTATGTATGTATGTATGTGTGTGTGTGTGTGTGTGTGTGTGTGTGTGTGTGTGTGTGTGTGTGTGTGTGTGTGTGTGTGTGTTAATGCTTTTGTTACATTAATTTTTCTACACATACTGGTTGTGGTATCTTGAAGCCATTATTAGATTTATGTACAATTAATCACCATACTGTGTATTGTACTTACTAATAGTACTAAATAAGAGTTGTATTCTAAAGCCTAAAAACAGTGGCCCTGTAAATTTTATGATTAAGTTACATGCAATATCACATATCAATATCATACTTCTTTATTCTCTTAATTTTGTGGACCAAATATATTTTAATAATCTTTGTTTATTGCATCATATGTTAACTTTTATCTCTAAATTCATTGTATATCAATTAATGTTCTAAAAATTATAGACAACTATTTTAAAAACAAAAAATGTAGTTAATTTTTCTTAGTGTATATACACACACATATATATGTATGTATGTATGTATGTATGTATGTATGTATGTATGTATGTATGTATGTATGTATGTATGTATGTATGTATGTATGTATGTATGTCTGCCTGTCTGTCTATCTGTATGTATGTATGTATGTATGTATGTATGTATGTATGTATGTATGTATGTATGTATGTATGTATGTATGTATGTATGTATGTATGCATGTATGTATGTATGTATGTATGTATGTCTTTCTCTAGTCTGCTAATGATTTTGGTCAGTTTTCTTTTGTTGATATATATTGGTCTGAGTGTGTTAATGCCCGTTTTAAAAATAGATTTATGTAGAATATTTCCTTATACAGTAATAGATTATCCCTTTTGTTAGAAGTCTATGCTCTTCGAATAAGTAACAGAAACGAGTGAAGACAACAAGCTTAGTAAAATTTAACAATGTATTTTCCTAGAATAAAAAGTAAAAAATGAGAAAAATCTTAGTCTAGCAAATTAAATCCAGAAATAATCCAAGAATTAAAGACAAGTTTAAGCAATAAGAAATCAAAATTCAGTTCAAGTCCCAAAAGGATTTAAAATTGAAGTTGATGTGTCTGTTATTGCCTGCATCATTATGATGTATAAACAGTCTCATGTAGAATCACAGAAATATTATTTCAGGTTTGAATTCAATATAAATTACAATGAATATCTTTATCAAAGAATTTTGTCAGAGTACTTTTGTATTTCCAGAGAAAATAATCACTTGAATTCAATAACTTGAAGAAAATAAAATTCAGCCCAAACTGGACACAATACAATTTAAAGTGTCAGATGTGAAAGTGCAACTAGTAAAATCCCCCAAATCACAAGATAATATAGTTCTGTTTGACCTCAAGGTCACAATTAACATTCTCTAAAAACATCCATTACCTAATAGAAAATAACCATCTTAAATGATCTAGTAAGCCTTGTTTGCTTAAAACATAAACCCTATAAAATTCACTTTGGAATCCCAAAAACCCTGACCCAAATCAGCATGTTTACATGAGTAATAATTTGGTCAATAAGCTGATATCCATAGAGAATAATGAAGCTATTATTAGTTGTTTACATCAATGCAATAAAAAATATGAAAAAGTCAATTAGGTCAAAGAGAAATGAACTCAGTTTTGGAAAAGGTCAAGTCCAGCATACAATGTTACATTACAATAACATGTAATGGAATAAAAAAATTAATTTATAACTAACAGACAAACAATTAATTTAAATATATATAATACTTCTCAAAAAGAAAAAGAAAGATGGTGTGACAGTGTATAGTGATGTCTAGCACTGGGGCATCATGCCACAGAGGTGTGGCATGATGTCCCATCTAGTTACATTATCCTGACACCAGGCCAACTAGTCCTAACATTAACCTCTTAATGCTGAGCTGCAAGTGGGGCAGCTGTTAGTAATATTTTTTAAAGTCTTTGATATGACTCTGCCATGATTCGAACCTAAGACCTCCCACATTCAAGGTGGATGCTCTAGCCACTAGGCCATCAGAGCAGTCCTAATAATAGAAAGTCCTGATTAAATTCAGTTCGAGTCCCAAAGAGATTTAAAATTGAAGGCTATAATATGTCTGTTATACCCTGCATCATACTAATTTGTCAACAGTTTCTTGTTTAATCTCAGAAATATTATTCCAGGTTCAAATTCAGTAAAAAATTCCATAGAATGTCTGCATCCAAGAATTTTGTGTGAGCACTTTTGTATTTCCAGAGAAAATAATTATTTGAATTCAATATCTTGAAGAAAATAAAATTCAACCCCAACTGGACTGGTCACAACATGACACAACTTTAAGTGTTAGATGTAAAAGCACAACTGGTAAAATCTTTACAATTAGAACATAATGTAGTTCTCTATTTGACCTCAAGTCACATAGCACTTTCTAAAAACATCCATTACTTAATGAAAATATCCTTTTTGAATAAGCTAGTGAATCTTGTTGATTTAAAACAAATGCTAACCAAAAACAACACATTTACCTGAGTAATAATTTGGTAAATGAACTCGAACCATTAAGGATGATGAAGCTTTTATTAGTTATTTACATCAATGAAATAAATTTTTTTTAAAAAAGTCAATCAGGTCTAACAGAAATGAACTCAATTTTGGACATGGTCAAGTCCAGTGAACAATGTTACATTAAAACAGTATGTAATAGAATAAAATAATCTTTTAAAAAACTAACAGACAAACAATTAAATTAAACATACATTAGAAAAGGAAGAACTGGTCTTATCTTGAATTCCGGGAAATTCTTTTAATCCAGTAGAACATCAATCCCTTTGAGGGACTCTTGTTTCATTTATATTTTCTGCTGATTAGATATGTTGTACATGTTCCTACTTATTTATCTTAATTTATTTATCTTAATTTCTTCTTTGAATCATTAAACTACATGAAAAACAATAGCAAGACAAATAGTACAATACATTTTATGACTAGAAAGAAAAGAATTATACCTGTTGAACATCTTTTCAGTTTGAAATTACCTGTATTTATTTTTTATTTTCAGCACATAAATCCTTTTTTTTTATTTGTGACTGCATCTTCAGGGTATCTATGTTTGGTTAATTTCTTTAATAGATTATTTTCATTTGTTCGATATAATCTATAATGTTATTTTATATTGATCTACATATACCATCTTTATGTATCCTTTTAGCATTTGGGGATGCAATCTTCCATCAGGTAATAAATGTGGTAAGTCAAAATAAAATTTAATCATCTCTATGATTGAAAATATAGCTATGGAAAAGAGATCAAAAAGTCTTTTAATTTTTATTATTTTGTCTTCTACAATAAATAAATGGAAAGACTGGTAAAAATGTTGGTTTTTAATGCATTAAACATAAACACAAGCTCTAGTTGCACTTTCACATGGTACCAGCCAGAAACAATGTCCACACATGTTAGTTAACATGACTGAACAATTTTGTGTATTTGGTTAATCTAGGAAAAATGCTGAACTACATTTTTATTTTGAAAACTAATTTTTCTGATATTTTTATCAAATACATGTTACTCACAGAACATATCCTGTGTTTCTAACACATCAGGGTATATTTTGCACATACAGATTCACAAAATATACCTTAAATACTTGTCACAGGCAAAATAAACAAGATAACTGTTATTTGGGTATCATTTAACATTAAAGAAGATATTGTAAATACTGAAAAATGAGAAAATAACTTTAGCGAGATCTAGTACAAATCTGTTTTACACATGAGCATTTTAAAAAGATATCACAAAATAACTGAGATATAAGCTATGTTATACCACGAAAATCTTTGTCTGATATTTTGTGTAATTTATGATACTTAGAGAACATATTTTTTGTATATCATACTACTACTATGGGTTTAGTGTTGATTTAGATGGATTTTAGCAAATTTGGGGTAGATTTGGATAGACTTTAGTGTTTTTCTTGCATAACCTGTTTTATCTGACTAGTGGTCCTCAGCTTTGTGTAATTCCTTCTCTGTCAGAATGAATGAATGGTCCCATTTGTTACCATTTTTGTACTTGTTACTACAAACTACAAACACTGCCATATCAAATCCAACCTCCTTATTTTAAGCTCCACCTCCAGGTACCCAATAAAAGTTGTGACAGCCTCCTTACTGCAGTAATAACATCAGTTCCATGTTACCATCATGACATGTACCAGTAGTAGCAGTTACAATCTGGGACCCGGTTAGCAATTTTTGTGTAGTGCATTTATCTGGATTTCTGGCAAGGACTTCCACTAGCATGTAGTATGCAAGAAAGCTATCCACAGCCCTCAGTCATAGACAAAAGTTAAGTACACAATATAGCTATTCATAACTTGAAATTCCAGTCATAAAAGAAAATCTGGCCACTTAAAACATCAAGAAATTTCCATACAACAAACACGACTTGTTTGTGATTTAACATGTCAGTGAAACTATTAAACTCATCTTTGATAATGCTGAAAACATCATGAATGCATGAATGATATTAAAATATTTAAAGTATTTTTTTTATAGAAGCTAAACTTATGCATAGAGTTTCAAACAACATGGTCTCATTATATATTGAGGAACTATTTCATGCCAGAAAAATCAATTTCAGCAAAGCATCTTTCTAAACTAAAACACCCTACAAAGACTTTTAAAAGAGTCTAATATTCAAGGCTACTAATTTAAAACAGAATTCAAAAGGAAATTAGAAAAGTAAAAAAAAAATTGATTATAATCTAATTAAATGGACAAAAAGTGGAACCTATTTGATTTGACAAATACATTAAGACTTATAGCATAAATTCTCAAACCTTCTACATTATTGTCTCATTACTATACCACCATAATTACACAATGTACCTAGTTGTAGCATGTTCTTAAATTTTCTGCTTATTATATATATATATATATATATATATATATATATATATATATATATATATATATATATATATATATATATATATATATATATATATTTAGCTTATGTAATTTTCTCAAGTATGAAGTTGTATATTTATGGGGGTTTTTTGGTGGAGTGGGGTGAGTGTATATGGAAAGGATTAAGAGTTGTATGTGCCCTTCTTCATTGTGTATTGAACTATACTATATATGAATATATAAGGAGGATTAATTCCATGCAACTAATTATGTGACCCTCTTAAAGTAAAGAAAATGTTATTCTTCTTCTTCTTCTTCTTCTTCTTCTTCTTCTTATTATTATTATTATTATTATTATTATTATTATTATTATTATTATTATTATTATTTTCACTTGGTAAAATAACAAACACAATAAAATAGAATAATTCAAAACCAACGCATGATTGTTTTAAAATTATAAAAAAATTTGCCTCTCTACCTGGACGAAACCCTGTTGGTGGTGGTGAATGTTGCCCAGGATACATCACTGGTGATGGTGATAGCTGTTGTCCTGGATATGAACCTGGTGAATGTGGGGGTGGTAGTGGTGGTGATTGTTGCCCTGGATACATTACAGGTGATGGTGATAGCTGTTGTCCTGGATATGAACCTGGTGAATGTGGGGGTGGTAGTGGTGGTGGTTGTTGCCCTGGATACATCACTGGTGATGGTGATAGCTGTTGTCCTGGATATGAACCTGGTGAATGAGAGGGTAGTAGTCGGGGTGATTGTTGCCCTGGATACATCACTGGTGATGGTGATAGTTGTTGTCCTGGATATGAACCTGGTGAATGTGGGGGTGGTAGTGGTGGTGGTTGTTGCCCTGGATAAAACCCTGTTGATGCTGATGAATGCTGTCCTGGATATGAACCAGCATTGCTATCTAAAAGAAATGAGATTCTACTAAGTTGAAAAATGAAATAATTTTAGAAACCTAAATGAATTCTTGTCAGGTTATTTGTATGACAATGTGCTTGCAAAGTTAAGTTCAATTTTGTTTTCATCACAGGGTCAATTAAAATTAGCACCTTGACTTTTATATATTAATGCACAAGCACTCAGACTGGATCTTATCTTGTATATATTATCAGAGTTTGAAATTCAAACAAAAAGAAAGCAAAGAGAACCAGACTGAATTTGGAGGCTCAAAGGCTTTTCATTGTGATATCATATGCCACATGCTAATTTATCACCATAATCCTTGGGCTACAATGTGGCAAGTAGCAAATTCCTTGTTTTCTTGTACATATTAGGAAAAATCTTCACATTCTGTTTTAAAGCCACTGTAGAGAAATGATTTCAGCAAATGCAATCTAAATTGACTAAATTGAGTATGTTGCTGTTATTAAAGCAAATAGTGTTTTACTGGTAGCATTTTATATAATTGTGACAGTGGTGTTATCAAAACCAAGGGAGCTAACCCACATTAAAGATTATGTATGCACAAAATTTGAGTGGACTGGTGGCTGGACGGGCACACACACACACACACACACACACACACACACACACACACACACACACACACACACACACACATATATATGGACAGTCAAGGGTGTCATTTAATGAACCTTCAACATTCACAGTGGCATATGATCAAGTGTAAGATATTTAACTATTTAATGTTATTTCATGCATAAACAGCATTATCACTATATTTCTGTACTCAAATGTATCATTCTAGACATTATGGTTTCAGAAAGAATAACACTTGTAGAACCCCATGCATCCAAGTCAGGAATAAAAACTTAACCCACTTCTGATAAGCTTCTATCATTTTCATCATTTTTTTAGTATGTCAAATGAAAACCAGGAATAAGACCATACCCAGTTAGTAGAAAAATAATATGGTCAATGTGAGGTAATGTCATGAATGACTATTTTGTTTTGCATTTATTGGCCTTATGTCCATATAAGAATAATATGAAATAACATCAACTTGTCAAGTTGTTTAAATCAAAAGTAATGCAAATCCAATGCATTGTAAGCTGGTAAACTGGCATAGAGTGACACTCATTCAGTACAAGAATTTCAAAGTATAATTAATAAACCTCACAAACTTGCTAGTGCAAGATAAGGTCATTTGTGGCCTGCTTATGCCCATGGTGAGAAGTTTTTACCCCCCCCCAAATATGAAGCAACACACACATCAAGTTTCATGGTTGTATATACAACAGTTTCATAGAAACACAGCTAATTGCAAAATCTTAATACAATCACAGAAGCAATAAAAGTAGGTCCCTGTGGCTTACATTTAAAGCAAGTAGTATCATCATATCAAGTGCTTGTAACAGGTTTCACAGACTGTATGATCAATGTGCTACATAAAGATCTCATGCTCAACTTCTACATTAGCACTCACTTATGACAGCAAAGCTCAATAAATGGAGCTGGATGATATTGACTAATTATTGATGACAATGACTTATGAGGATTTCAGAATTATATCACACAAATGGATGAATTCTTAAACTTTGTACCAAATAAAATTTATAGGATACTGTAAATCACAACCATGTTGACTGAACTTTCATTTTTTTGTATAAGATGGAATTAATATCACACATTATATTGTTAACTGGCTCATTCTGAACTAATTGTATAGCAGTATGTGACCCATATTTGAAAGTTCAAGGATTTTTCATATAAATGGATTCAACTTGTTAAGAAATGTGGACCATAATAGATTTGTTTGAAAGAAACTATAATTTGTTAAGTTATCTGTGACATATTATACTCAATAAAATAATTATATTTTACACTGGTTTCATCATTATCTTTCTTGTCAATCTATCAAAAAATCTATCTGTCTGTCTAAACAGTTTGGTTTATTTAGTTAGTAAAAGTTCAGCTTTGATTTACTGATGATGAGTTACCATTTAGTTGAATCTGACATGCAAAACACATCCCAATGTATAGGAGGTCAAAGAAAAATTGGCTTTTTGTAGCCCTAAATGGGGGCAGGGGCAACTTAAAGTTGGTGTCAACCTAAATGGGAATATATACTGTCATACAATATTCAGTATAAAGACTAAATTTCCTACGATTTAAGACAATATCATTTTGGCATGATGTATATGGAAATGTGGCTATATCTGTCCTCTAAATGAAATGCCAGTGGGAAAGTAAAGACTGCAAAGAATGAACGGGAATATAAAAATATGCCACTTTGATGTAAATGGAGGCAAACCAGCAGTCTTGTTTTTGTTTGTTTTTCTTTGTTTGGTTTCATCTGCTTGATTGCAGAATATGTAGTTTCCATGTAAAAATGACTTTGTATACATATTAATTCAGGTGTTTGCAGTTAAGGATTGATCTGTGTGCTAAGCTGATGAGTTGCCATTTTCTCTACTTCTATTTCATCCATGGGAATTTTATTTATTTTTAAATGGTAGATTTCATTATTGAAGCATGAACTGGACTGAGTGCAACATATAAAAAAAAAATGTGTACATAAACTGCTGGTGAGATTGCAAGATTGTCAATTGCCAAAGCACTCCTTAATAGGACACCTCTAGAGGCCTGTTACTCTCCATTTTTGTGAGGAAAAAAGTCCATTACAGGGAATTATAAAGAAAGGAATGGAGGTACAGAAATGATGATGTGCACCTGAATGTTTTGCACTTGGATGCCAGTACTGTTAAATTCTTACATTTCACTGGCAACATGAACAGTGCATGGTAAGTTTCACAATAGCAAATTTGTTGGAAACAGTAGGCTCTGTACAATCCGGAGTTGATAAAAACTGTGACAACTCTGCCACAAAATGCACAGAAGAATCATTAAACAACTTCATTGTTATGTTTGCCAGAATAGGTCACTAATATTGTCCCGTAGTGTTGCCAGAGTGATGGAGTTGTTGGCTGGGGGGATTTTCATCACTATCAACTTGATCTGGTTTCAAAAGTCTGTTTGTGAGTGTACATTTTTAACAGGATTTTACAGTGAACATTCAGCTTTGAAATGACACCACATTACTAGAGAGAATTTAGCAGGTGATCAATTTGTTGCTGCCACAACTGTTTATTTGAAATGCACTAGCTTTTTTACCCCATCTATAAGTGAGCTTGATTGTGTCACGTGACTCATGATTTTACTCAGGACAAAGAGGGCAAAGTTAGCCCTGCAAACAAAAATGACTGCTCTGCAACCCAATGAACTCCAAGAATATTTTCAACCTCGATATCATGAACCATACTGACACTAGATATAGTTGCAGTGGATTTCCTACATGACACCCTTTGTTAATCTCTCATGACATCACTAGACATAAGGATGACAAAATGAGCCCTGCTAATCAACATGACTGCTCTGCAGTCCCATGAACTCCAATAATTAGATTAATCATGGCATCATGAACCACAATTTCTTGTGAAAAACCATCAACAATGGAAGTCTGGGTATTAGTTTTTCAGGCAGTGCATCATCCAACAGTATGGCAGTAGTGCTGATAGGTACACTGAATAATTGCTATAAGAAATCTCTGTATGCTTTTAATATAATAAAGGAAACAGTACAAATCTAAATCAATCGTCTTTTACAGGAGTCTTGAATATATAAGCAAACATGCTGAGTTAATGGAAAAACTACAAAACTTGAGAAGTGGCTAAATCCATAAACTGACCATCATTTTGGACTTGCACAATGACCAGTCTCCCTATAGTCATGTTTCATCTTGTGGGTTCCCTTAGGTTATAAAAGAATCAATGAAATAAGTGATTTTTCTTAATATGCATGTTCGTGTTTTAGCGTCTTGAGCACCATTAGTATTAAATGCTTAGAATCACAATGATAATCTATTTCACTGTCTAGGCTACAATAAAACATTACACAGGGACAGAGAGAAGTGGGGGGAGGTCTTGTTGTATACATTAGGGAAGATGTAAATCCAGAAAGGTAATTTAACATGCAGTCAAATGAAATGGAATATGGTATAAATATCTCAAAATAATGCAAAATTATTCCTAGATATTTCATTTATAGGCCACCTTCCTCCAATGCAACTTGGAATGAAAACTTTTTGAAACAAATGGAAAATGTTCTTACATAGTAGAAAAAAACATATACATTGCGATATAAATAAAGACCTTCTCAATAATCAAATAAGGAACAACTGAATGGAATTGATTGAATCATTAGACCTAGTCTAGCTGGTAAATGAACCCACAAGGGTAACAGAAAAATCGAGTGCACTCTTATTGATTACATTTATACCAACCTACCAGACAATGTGGCTTGTGTTAATATACCGAATATTGGTCTTAATGATACGCGACCACCATCCTACATTTTTTTAATGAAGAATAATTTCTTGATGATCTGTATAAAGTTTGATGGAATATACTCCAAAATTTAAAATTTGGATGACATAAATGAAGATTTGAGGGTGTGAACTGAGTTATTTATAGATGTATTCTTTAAGCATGCACCACTGAAAGTACATTGAGTAAAGAATGAAATCCAACCTAATTGGCTTACTTCTGAAATCTTAGATACTATGAAAACATGAGACCAATTCAAGGCTACGGGAAACCATGCACAATGTAAAGTATGGAGAAACAAAAAACAAGTATGATTGAAAAAGTTTTAAAAAAATCTATTATCAATTACTGCTTGAAAACAAAATGAGCAGCACAAACTCCATGTGGAAAGTCTTCAATGAAGTCACTGGAGGAACAAAGATCATACAAATAAAATTCACTCACTTCTGGTAAATGGCAAAAAATTCACTAATGACAATGACATTACAAATGTTTTCAATGATTTTTTTTCAACAACATAAGCACAAAGTTTAAAAATAACAGTGATAGAAAACAACTTTAATGAACTGAAAAAGTTCTGCAGCAGCAACATCCCTAAGGAGATATGTTTCCCTATCCCACCAGTATAAAAAAAACTTAAATGTCTCAGTGAACTTGATGCCAAGAAAGCTACAGGACTTGATCAGATTGTTCCATGACTCATTAAATCTTCTGCCTCTGCTAATTTAGATAGCATAACATTCATAATCAATATAAGTATTGCAACCAAATCTGTCTCCAAAATATGGATGATGCTGAAAACTACTGGCCAATCTCAATACTACCAATCTTTTCAAAATTGATTGAAAAATATGTCCATGACTCATTCATGTCATATTTAACCAAACATTTACTGTTATACCCTAATCAATCTGGTTTTTGAGTGAAGCATTTATGTGTAACTGCCTTGATCTCCCTAACTGATAAATCGATTCAAGCACTTGATGAAGGTAGAATAACATGATCTGTATTTGTAGATTTCAGGAAAGCTTTTGACATGGTGGTTCATGAAATTCTTCTGAAAATTTACCAATGTGATGAAAGCAGTTAGATGGTTTACTTCATACTAAATTAAGAGAACACAACATGTTTACACAAATAATCTTTCTGTCTTAACCTAGAACAGTTATATATAGAGTACCACAAGGCTCAATTCTAGGTCCATTATTATTTATATTAATTATTAATGACCTACAACTTTTATTAAGGGACTCAATATCATCTACAGATCTCATGCAGAAGATACAACATTGTCAGACATCCAAAACACAAAGCATGAACTGGAAATTTCTTTACAAGATGCCCTAAACAAACTGGACAACTGGTGCACATGCAATGGCATGGTGGTAAATAGTGGTAAAACTAAAATATTACTTATCTCAACATAAAAAAGAGAACAAATCTTGACAGTGATGAACCATGTTTGACATGGAAGAATAACAATTTGCAAATGGTCTGTTATGATAGACTACTTGGTGTTTTAATAGATAATAACCTATCATAGACTGATAGTAGTAGAAAAGTTAATTCAAGTAGAACATATTAGTAGAAAAGTTAATTCAAGTTTATGGCTTCTCAGTAGGATAAGATATTTTCTCTCTAAAATGCACAGAAAACTATTTTATAATAGCTACATGTAACATTATTTAGACTACCATAATGAAGTATGGGGTAATTCAAATGATAAAAACATTGCAAAGCTAGCACATCCTCTTAAAAAAAATCATTTGGGCAAATATCAATAAAGAAAGAAAGCAAGAAAAATTTAGCTGCTAAGTTAAAAATATTACCAAATCCATCTGAGAAAAGCCAAATTAATGTACTGGATATCCAATAATAGTACTCTTGAATGTTTACAATCACTATTTCAGTATAGGACATGGTAATACTCCCCACCTGGGATCCATATCTACCAAACAGTACAAAATTTCCAAACCAAATAAGGAATTATTCAAAAGTTTCCAATACTCTGGAACTTTGCTCTGGAACAGTATTCCAGTTGAGATTAGAAATGCCCACTATATTTCCTTCTTCCAAAATCAATATATCCCATGGCTTCAGAGATGCCTAAAATAAATAAATTCCTATGTTAATGAAGGGCACAATGGATATTAGTTCTTCAGCTAATTATGTTACCTTCTTTAAAGAAAGTCATTATATTTTTATTATTATTATTATTATTATTATTATTATTATAATTATTATTATTATTATTATTATTATTATTATTATTATTATTATTATTATTATTATTATTATTATTATTATTATATCCCATTAGGAAATATATACAGTGTATAAATACATCAATAAAAAAATGGTGGTCCTTGTTTGATGTACTGCGTATGCATAATGTCGCCAACAACACATGCCTGTTTAGTTGCTTTTTACATATATTTATATTGGCCTAGATTTTGGGATGACTGAGGCAACAAATGTAACCTTCTTCTTCATGAGGCTATCATTGGAAAAGAGGCTACTCACCATGTTTTGAATAACTAAGCCCAAGTAAAATATGTACTTTTGTAAAACAATCACCAATTCCAGAATACAGAGTAATGTATATATTTAAGATTTTCTGTAGCATATTCACACATCAAATTAAAATGGAATTGAAATTAAAATTTAAATTAACTAAACTTAAATGGCTATAAGTAAAATGAGCGGAGTTTGGGGATAATGATAGTTCTGAATTTTATGCAAGGTACTATATTTTTAGCCTTTTTTATTCTATCAAGATATTGTAAATTCAATTTGCCTTTTATGCCACTGTTGGTACCATCATGAGCATAAACAAAGGTACTTTTTTCCTGCTAAAGAATGAAACTTGCATGACACAATAAATATGTTCCATTATCACTAAAAACCTCTGAGAATGGAACAAATTTGGTGAGAAATTCTATAGCCTGGATTTAGAAAAAGCAAACCTCTTCTGATAGAGCTCTGAATTTACCTTACCATAACTATTTAAAAGATGTTTTCTAATTTCTAATTTCATGGTCCATGTTTTTATTTTTGTGATCATATCATTTATATAGTTTTTTATTGAGTTGTCAAATTTTGAAAAGCACTTAGAGCTTCTAAAGATTTGGTGCTATACAAAGTCATCATTCTTACTCTTCTTCTTCTTCTTCTTCTTCTTCTTCTTCTTCTTCTTCTTCTTCTTCTTCTTCTTCTTCTTCTTATTATTATTATTATTATTATTATTATTATTATTATTAATTTGGCTTAGGTAAATATAACTTGTTGTTTGAGATGGATCTTTGTTCATGCATATTTAATATTTAAAATTACAATTAAGATAATCATGAGCAAAACCATGTAAGGATTTATAGACTAGAAAACCCTTCTGAAATTTATTTCTCTGCTGAAATAGAAGCCAATGTAGGATCTTAAAAAGATTTGTTAATGGTGTGTCTAATTCAGCATAAAAAACTCTAGCTGCTCATTTTTGAAGTTTCAACAATCCTTCATGATTTTCTGTACCACTATTACCCCAGACAGAAATTCTAGGTGTGGCACAATATGTTGGCATCTGTCCGTCTTTGTGAGACAATGGTGTGGCTCCCTGTTTTGGTGCCTTATCTGCCCCATCGCGAGTGGCTGAAGAGTCTGACCCTTGCATGACAATCTTTGTTGCACTTGCTGCAGGTGAAGATTGATTCTTGTTGAGGCTGTTGTTGTTTTGCCTTCCTCTTTGCTCTCTTTGTAGCAAGGTTTTCTTTTATCCCTTCCTCGGCCTTCTGAATGCCTTGTCTCACAGCAAGTCGCCACTTGTAGCGGTTGTTAGCACAGTTCTCCCAGATGTTGACGCTGATGTTGACCATTTTCATGTCCTTCTTGCAGATGTCTTTGTATTGTAGATATGGCTATCCAGTCGGTCGTGTGCCTTCTACTAGCTCGCCATATAACAAGTCCTTTGGAATGTGGCCTGTATCCGTTCTCCTGATGTGGCCGAGCCACCGAAGGCACCTCTCACTGAGGATGGTGAACATGCTATTCATGCTGGCCTATTCCAGAACATCCATTTTGGTTACTTTGTCCTGCCACTGGATGCACAGAATGCACCACAGGCATCTCAGAAGGAAGCTATTGAGTTTCCTTTCATGGCTCGAGTAGGTGGTCCATGCCTTGCTACTGTAGAGGAGTGTGCTGAGCACACATGCCTGGTAGACACGCAGTTTGGTCTTCACAGTGAGGTTGAGATTGTTCCAGACCCTCTGGTTCAGTCTTGCCATAACTCCTGCTGCCTTAGCAATCCTGCTATTCACCTCAGCATCAATGGAGAGTGAGCAAGAGATGGTGGACCCAAGGTATGTAAAGTTCTCAACAACTTCAAGGTTGTACCCATCAATGGTGATGGTTGGAGGGGAGTCTACATCCTGCGCCATGACATTCATCTTCTTGAAAGCGGCATGACATTCATCTTCTTGAAACTGATGGTCAGTCCGAACTCTTTCGAGAGAGGCGACATACCAGCTGCTGAAGTCCTTGCTCGACTCCATGTGATCCCACCTCCGAGACACTGTGTACAACTCAGCCATTAGTGCGTATGGGAAGATGGAGCATAAAAATGTTGACTGGTATGAGGTCAGCTGGGAGGCTATGGAGCCAGTGACTGAGGTGAAGAGGAAAACCTTTCTGGCTTACAAGGCTGCGCCTAGCCCTAATACACTACAAGCCCTCAGGATTGCCAGGAAAAATGCTCAGTGGACTGCTCGCCACTGCACCAACACCTATTGGTTGAATCTCTGCACTAGCATACAAACAGCTGCTGACACTGGAGATGCAAGAGGCATGTACGAGGGCATCAAGAAGGCAACAGGTGTCCCATCTCTTAAGACTGCACCCCCCTCAAGTCCAAGACAGGAGTAATCATAACAGACCAGGAGAAACAGCTGAAGCACTGGGTTGAGCACTATCACGAATTGTATGCAACCCAAACCATCATCACCAATACTGCCCTGAATGCCATCCCAGACCTGCCAATGAATGAACTAGACACTCCGCCCTCCATGGAGGAGCTAAGTAAAGCCATCGACTGTCTCGCTTGTGGGAAGGCCCCTGGGAGCAATGACATCCCACCTGAAATCCTCAAGAACGGGGAAAATAGCACTACTCAAGCCCTTGCACAAACTCCTCTGCCTCTGTTGGGTACAGGGCCACATCCCCAAAGACATACAGGATGCCAACATTATCACTTTGTACAAGAACAAAGGAGACCGCAGCGACTGTAACAACTACCAGGGCATCTCCCTCCTCAGTATTATCAGAAAGGCTTTCACACGTGTCACACTGGTACACTTGCAGACTCTAGCCTCCCGAATCTACCCAGAATCCCAGTGAGGCTTCTGAGCTGGCTGGTCAACTGTAGATATGATCTTTTCCGTATGTCAACTGCAGGAGAAGTGTCATGAGCAGCAAATGCCCCTCTACATTGCCTTCATAGACTTGACAAAGGTGTTTGACCTGGTCAGCTGGAGTGGACTCTTCAGACTCCTGAAGGTCAGCTGCCCACCTTGATTTCTCGCCATCATCACATCATTTCACCAGAACACTCAATGCACAGTGTGCTTCAATGGCGCAACATCAGAAGCATTCCCAGTCAGCAGTGGAGTAAAGCAGGGACATGTCCTTGCACCAACCCTTTTTGCCATCTTCTTCTCCGTACTCCTCCTTTACGCCTTCAAGGACTGCAGCGAGGGAGTGTACATTCACACCAGGGCAAGGGGCAAACTGTTCAACATCAAACGTTTCTGTGCAAAGACCAAAGTCACAGAGGTTCTCATCCATGAATTGCTCTTCGCCGACGATGCAGCTTTGACATCACATATGGAAGGACTTCAGCAGCTGTGGCACAATATATGCACTGTATATCTTTCTCTGTTTTTAAAGCAGATAAGATTTTATTCTGTTCAAAAGATGAAGCAGAGAATTAACTTTTTAATGACCTTATCAATTTGTATTTTGGATCATAAGATATTGTCTATCATGATGCCAATTAGATTTTCTTTTTCAGACTGTTGTATATCCATTCCTTTTATCACTACTGCTAGCACAACTACCTATGATCATGGCTTCTGTTTTGGCTGCATTTATCTTCATACCACTGTGTTCACACCAGTTATTTATTTTTACAAAATCGTTATTTAATTTAGTGTTAGCGAGGGCGCGAGTTATCGAGGGACCTATAACAAACAACAAAACTAACAAAGGAATTGACAAAAAAGGGGTGGGTGGGTGGCTTGTGCATGTTACAGTGTTGAATACTCAATTAATAATCATGCTAAGAGTAACAGTGAATAAATATCTCTTCATATTGGTGTACTTTGTTTAATTTTTTTCATCACAGAGCAACATTAATTTCAGGATAACTTGCAGTGTATTGATCATCAAAACATTATTCCACATGGTTTCCATTCGCTTAGCACATGTACGACTTCACGTTGTGTATTACATCACTAATTTTTGCTGTGAATTGTATACATTCTAGTTTTATTGTTTGATCGAAAATAGACATTTTTTTTAAATACGAAAGATCGACACATTTAAAAAAAACAATGTCGATCGAACGATGTGTAGATATTTATTGCGGTAAACATAAAGTGGAAAAAAAAAATTCACATGGGTTAACCATTACCAGCATGAAATTAATGGGTCTAAAAATTTAAAATGACCTAAATTAGAACACGATAACACTTGCGGTTTGTGACACATTGTTGTGTGAACCATGCGTACACAGCATCATCTAATTATTATTGCTTGCAGTCCGTGCTCGTTTTCGTTTCATCCCTTCATCTCAATCAACATCATGTGTGTAATTTCGAAGTTTTGGCTCATCCTTAAGCCAACCTCTAAATGTTGACTCAGCAAATTTTAGGTCATTGCAAATTTTTGATCTCACTTTGTCATTATGAACACCATCTATGATGAACTGCTTTTCAGTCACTAAGTACGCCTTTCGCTTAATTCCTTTGCTCTCCATGATCACCTTTACAAATGATTAGGATACATTACTGATATTATATACTTTAATGATGTTAATAGGTAAAATGTGAAAATATTTTCGATTGGTCAAGTAAAATGAAATTTGATAATGGTAATGAATACAAGAACATTAGCTCCTATTGGCTTGTTTTTGAACTTTATTTTATTGTACTTGTTTTATTTGATACAAAAGACATATTCAAAGTGATAAAACAACACAGGTCTTTTTTAACTGATTCTTTTATTGCAACAAACACTTCTCCAAGCTGTTGATCAAAACAAAGCCGGCATTCAATTATATTCTCACTGAAGTACTCAAGGGTTTCGATGTGACGGTCAACTGATTCTTTTCATGTTTTCATAGAAGAGAATATGTATGTTTCGATTATAGTGTGGAGACGAAAATTAAAGGATTATAATGGGAATTTCACCTAGTAAGACATTTAATTGGTATTTATTTCATTCTCTGTTGCTGCATGTTAGCATTTACCAGAATTTTTCATTGAGCGCTGTTTATTTACAGTGTATTGGCAACTATTTTTCTATTTAAAAACAACTTAACATAATATGTGATATCTTATTAAAAATTGCAAATTTTACAATATGGAATCTATCTTTATGGGCAATAATCACCATTTTTGATGATAAAAACGAGCTATATATCAAGGTTTAATTTACCAATTTACCATTTCTTATCATGACTTTTTTTTTTACGTTCGACACATTTCAAAATACATTTTCTTTGAAAAAAATTGGGAGCCATGACAGACACCGCGTTATAAGCATTTTTGCAAATTATCCAAGCGCGAGCTATCGAGGGAGTGGTGTAGGTAATTTTTTTACTTGTCTCAAATGCATACTTTCAAGTTTTGACAAAATAAGTGGGACAGAACTAAAGTTTGGTGGAATTCATTTTTCCTTTTTTATGTCCTCTTACCATGACCTTTCTCCGTTGACTGCCAAACTCTTCCTTATCTAAAATGCAATTGATCTACAAAATCTGGTCTGAAAAGGTGATTAGGAGATTAAAATATCATGCTAAAATTTGTTTGGGGGGGGGAGGAGGAGTCAGCATGACCTTGAACTTTAACACCAAACTTAGTAGCAATTTGTCTTTTTTACAGTAATCTCAAATGCTTAATCAATGCACCTGATGTATAAAGCAAGTTATTGTGTAGACGGTTTTCTTTCAGTCACTGTGACCTTGACTTTTTACTTACTGAGCCTGAAACTGATAAGTTTTCTTCCTTGCTCAAACTGTATACAACTTATTAAGTTTTGCAATCGGAGAATAAGGAGAACTTGAGTTATTTTGAAAAAGCAACATAAGAAACAGATGGAATGACAGCATCATAACATGATACTCTCTGCCTTAAGGTTTAACAAAACATAATACTTACTGCAAGGATAACCAGGTGGTGCAACTGGCTGCCCAGGAAAACCACCCACTGGGCAAGACATACCTTGCCAGAAAGAAAATTTGTTGAGAAATGTTAGAAAGCTAATATGGAACAGGAATGAAAAAGTGGTCTTACTGGAAGCTTAACAATGTATTTTCTATTCTTGTGTCTATTGTTTTAAATTAATCCATGGAAAGGAGTGAGGAGTTCTACAAAAATTGGTTGTTCACATAGATTTTTTAATACTGAAACTGGTACAAATTCTTTTGCTATTTAAATATTATTCATGCATCTTCTCACATCTTCAAAATTAAATTAGAAGAATGGTGATCAATTTTCTCAAGAAAATATACTGACAGCATTCCAGCCTTAACCTATGATAGTCATGAATCTATTGTAAAACAAAAGGACATAACTCTGCATAAAATAGTTTGAGTACATAACCAATCAATACACATATCTTCTGATAATAACCAAACATACTAAGTTTAAATCGTCTTGAAGAAGTTGCTTTCAAGAGTATGTCATGCACTGTATCCAGCTGTAAGACAAAACCTCTTAAAAACAGTCCAAGAAAAACTAAAATTGGTAAAACTAAGAATCTTCAGATGATGAATATGATAGGTACCAATTTTCAAATAAATCCATTAAAAACTGCAAGACAAACTGCTGGACTAGCTGCACTAACTAGATTGTATATTAAACTAAAAGGCTAATAGTACAACAACTGTGAAAAAAAATTGAAGTAGCAAAGTTATGTCAAAATGAAAATCTTCAGTCATATTATTTTTAATGTTTCATCACATTCCTTCAAAAATTACACAAGTTGTGATAAAGACATTGTGTCACACATTGCATTGACCAAGAAGATAAAAGTGCAATGACTTTATATACAAAATTTATGAGAACACACAAATCTTCATCAATTGTGCATCTTTTGATTCACAACAATCCATAAAATGAGTTATGATGCTCAAATGGTCAAAAAGATTTTATTGTATGGATGTATCTGCATTTAATGACACCACATAGTGCATTATTTATATATTATGCCACCCAAAGTTAAAGTTCTAAAAATCAAGAATTTCAAAAAATCTTAAGGAAAATAAAATATTCCAGTGTAAAGCATGAATACATTTACTACAAGATAAACTTTAAGGGTAAAGATGTTAAAATTTTGTAAAATGTAACTAGAATAAAATATAAACATAAATAAATTAAAAATTGTTTAAAAATATGTTCAATTTGTTTTTAAATAATGTGCATTCACAGGATATGATCATTTATCTTTTTAACTGCTGCTTGTTGAGACCATTTCTCACATTTGTCAGTGAAAACAAAATTTTAAGATAGTCTACAATAGTAGATACAAGATAATGTAGGACCATAGTAAGTCTTGTAGTGAAAACTCCATGTTAATATAAATATTTACTCAGAATGAGTTAAGTGATCATGATATATCGAAGATGGCCACCACTGTAGCCAATTTCAAAATAAGTTCATCACCATTTTCATTTAGGACCAACATAATGCCATAATTAGTATTCTGGTAAAAATCCCATTGCACTATGACCATCCTTTTGGTGGAATGAATAGCAATAACCAGTTGTTCTAAAGGCTGTCATGGTGGATATATTAAAAGATCAATATTATTTTCATTATGGACAAACAAGGCATGAGAAAACAATCTTGTAGACAAACCACATGATCAAGAAGAGTAGCAATAACAATATTTTAAGATTTCCATTGTAGCAGCCATATTCAATGTCCATATGGCACCATTTTCATTTAGAACCCCAACAATGCCTTGGAATGTGTGCAAAGTTTCATGGCAATCTGATGGATAGATGATAGAAAACAGTCCATTTGTTCTTCTGGTCTATGAGCTTATGACTAAAACTTGCAAGACGAACTGTGGGATTAATGAGACTGTATCATATGTTAAATTAAACTGCAAGACTACAAATGCAAAAGCTCCAATAAAAAAAAAACAGGAGAACAGTGATTTGTTGACATGTGCATCTTCTGGTGATGACCATAATGTTTACCAAGTTTTATGGCAATCTCTCAAAAACTGAGGAACTAATGTGCTGACAAGATTGAAGGAACAAAGTGATTGTTAATCATGTGCATCTTTTGGTGATGACCGTAATATTTACTAAGTTTCATGGCAGTCTATCATAAAACTGCATGCCTAGTTGTGCTCAAAAGAAATTGCATTAAAAAAAACAAGAAAAAGTGCAATAACTCTAACAAAAATTAATGGTGGAGAGTAATTTGTTAATGTGTTTCTTCAAGTGATGATCATAAGTTTTATGGCAATCCATTAAAAAATGTGGGACCAGATGCATTAAAATGATTGTGTCAAACACTACATGAACCTTTGCAACAAAAGGGGCAATAACTCTAAAAGCAAATGCCAAACAAGGTGATATATCACTATGCACATCTTCAGCTGATGACCATATTATTTAATGGCAATCCATCAAAAAATGTACTGTGAACAGCATACTATACACCTGCCTCATGTTTAATAGTCCTTTAGGTAGTCAGTTGAAGGGCATGCTGACTCAGAAGCTTACTGACCAATGGGTCTCAATTACCTTGATCTTTGATGCATGCAATCCTGAATTAAACTGCATGTTCAAGAATCATTATTCACCTAATGTGAATGTGACCACTTATTCTGAGTCTTAAGAGCAAGCCATTAAGAAATTTTGGTCAAAA
Source organism: Potamilus streckersoni (assembly GCA_016746295.1). Classification (NCBI taxonomy): domain Eukaryota; kingdom Metazoa; phylum Mollusca; class Bivalvia; order Unionida; family Unionidae; genus Potamilus; species Potamilus streckersoni. The sequence continues at coordinate 60,033 of JAEAOA010000037.1, forward strand.
AACTTTGTCCCACATTCTGCAAGCCCATTTTCCTTTGAGCCAATGACTTGACCTTTAATCTTAAAATCAACAGGGTTCATCTATATCTTAAGAACAAGACATTCACAAAGTTTGGCGCAGGTTTGAAAAGTAGAACTAATGTTACTCTGTGGAACAATTTTTATTTGCTCAGTGACATTTACCAATGACCCCTATATTGCAAAACTGATGTGGTCTTCATTAATGCAAGTGCAATCCAGTCACAAATTTTGTTAACTATAAATGGCAGACAACTAGAATTATTGTACTAAACAAAACTGGTAACAGCTGGATGTTCAGACATATACACTCCACCTTATAAATACGGTGGCCGGACAACATGTCTGTGGACAAAATGGCATGGACAAAAATGTCAGAGTACAAAATGGCATGGACAAAATGGCACGGATGCAGAACAACAGACCATTCATCTGTATTAGGAGAGATGACATGATCATCTTTGCAGCTAGAGGAAATTGCAAGTGGAAGGATTATCGGAACAATACAGAAATTAAATACTTCTTGTCAAATGATTTCTTTCTCTGGCATTTGTTCCGCCACGGGATGTTATTGATTTGTTTGAACATTTAATCAAAGATCCAGCTTATTGTGACATAAATGTTATCTGTGATTACATGGAAGATAACTTCATTGGTAGATTAAGAAGAGCAAGAAGAGGGTCACCCAGATTTTATATTCAACTTTAGAGTTAATTTTCTAGAATAATTAACAACCTGCCTCGCAGCAACAATGCAATCGAGGGTTGGCACAATGATATCAGCAATGCTGTCAGTTTCGTTTATCTGACCATGACCAAACTTGCATGGAAACTACAACAGGAATAACATAGCACTCAACTTCTTCGTGGTTAACTGTAACTGGGAACAACGGCTGGGAAGAAAAAAAAGCATACATCTGTGTCAAGGAGGCATTGCACACTATGGTGACTGACTACAACAACCGAGATCCAATCACATATTTAGGAGACATTGCACGTGTTTAAAACATTATTGTTTTACTTCACTATTTCTTAATTAAGCTAGATATAATTATTATAATTAAGTTAGACTAAATCTGAATAAATAAATTAGTGAATTTTTTATAGCTTATTCCATCTTATATTTCCTGCCAATTTTGGTACCACTGACATTTCGTCCACATGACATGTTGTCCATGCTATTATGTCCGCTGACATTATGTCCACATGACATTTTGTCTGTGTCAATTTGTTCCTGGACATTTTGTCCTAGCACCTATAAACACTCATTACTTGTGATAAAGACTGACAGATGGAAAGACACACAAGCAGAAGGCCAGACTCCAGGATCACTATATACCACTAACATTATAAAGCTAAAAGTATTAAAGTTCAAAATTTTAAAACCCAACATTTTAACAATTATACAATATTTGTTTGTAGCAATATCCATTTTCTTGTAAAGAAGTAAAATAAAGCACTTCTTACCCCCTGGGTATGCTCCAGCAGGGTATACAAGCTGGTTTGGTGGTGGGTATGGCCCCATTGGTTGTCTAGGATACATCTCTCTGGGTGGTGGGGTTTGCAAGCATGGTGGTGTAGGGGCTATGATGCTTGGCGGGGGAGGGGGTACAAGACCTGTAGGGTACCCTCCTAAAGGATAATTTCCATGTTGTCCAGGTTGATTAGTATGCCCACTGGGATACAGTCCCTGTCATGAAATAACATTAGATGTTAGGAAATCTTACTCTTTAATGGTAATGTAGCAAGAACCTTTGAGAATTTTAATCATTTCAAATATTTTATGGATTAACTTCAAGAAGCTTTATTGGTCCAGATTTCATAACTATACATACTCCAATAGTGTATCTTTTTCCAGATGTGAATGATACATCAAATCATTATAAATATCTCATTTTTAGACATTTAATTTACAATGAAAATATCTGAAAATATTAAGGTAATTTTACAGTTTTTAAGATATTTATCCTAGTACATTGTATACATTATTATAACTCCAAATTCATAAGTATGTGATGAAAAAGAAATTAAGCAACCAAAGGTTTGCTTGAAAAAAAAGAAAAGCCAATGTTTTGCTACAGAGCTTATGAATTTTTTAACTGTTTTAAAAAGTAAAATGTGATTCAAATTCAGGAAGTAAGAAGAGCATTTGTACTCGTCATATTTGATCTGCAGCAAATAAATATCTGAAAGGTAGAAACTGTGACATCTTAGGTCCCTCTTCCACAGCAGGTACGTGGATTTATAAGAATGGTAGCCTTTCTAGATGGGGATCATAATGATGAGCAATAACTACATATAAGGTACAATTAATCTGTAACATTTTTATTTATCAGTTTATGGAATCTATGTGACAAAACTTATTGCAAAGTTATTTAAGATAATTATTATGAATCAACATCAGTAGTCAATTAAATCTGGTCACAGACATCCCCTATAACTATCCCTGCCCATCCATTCCATTTTCCCCTTTCATCACAGTAGAATGCATCATTAGTCATAATATTTCTATATGTAAGCAAACAATATAGACATGTATACAGTATATTGCTGTTTATTTGAATCTATCTGACATCAAATTTCTCAACAATGGTTAAAAGACTCTCCTTCCTTTGGTTAGTCAAGTTATTTTCACTTTTCATTCTAAAATGATAATATCTACAACTTCACTGTTTGAAAAATATTTCCTTCAAAATATTTTGTTAGTTATTTACACAGGATGCTCAATGTTTATAAAGGAAGTTTGTTGGTTGATCATTTTTAGTTTAGTATTTTTTTTAAGTATTGTACATTTCATAATCTATGAGAGAGAAACCACAATGGCTAAGATTTTATTTTCTGGTGACCTGATGTCAAACCGACTTGAGCTAAACAATACTGTGCTTCTCAGTGCTTACTTTCATCGGTAGCAATAGTAACCAATAATTATCAAAGTGACAAAACCTAAAATCTAAGCATCAGTATAGGTAACTCAATTTTGTTTAGCTATCTGTATGGATTAAAGTTACTTTATTGGCATCTTGTAACAAATATCACTGTTCTAATGTTTTGAGAGAAATCAACAAATCTTGTGAGATTTCTTCTGTAAACACTGTCAAGTGGTCACTTGAAGCTTTTTACTGATATGCAAGCAATGGGTATGTTAGAGGAGAGGCTGTCCTGGACAGGTGCTTTTGAAAACAAATTCATCATTATCATACGATTATAATAATATAAAGCTAGGTGGCTACTGCTCAGGGTGACAATGTGTATAGTGAAACTTCCTTTTCTGACCACTCCATAATCTTGCTACTTCTATAGCTTTTTCATCTCTATAATCTGGCTTCTGCTATAATCTGAACCTCTTTTAACCTGGATACCTTTAAATTGGCTAGCACTTGCATTGTGATAAGAGTTGATGTAACCTCTAAGAAAGGAGTTAAAAAGTTTGGTCACTATTATCATTGCTATAGTGACTTTATTTCATTTTCTCTCATTAATTCTGGAACTAGGTTCAGACTCCCATTGAGCAGATAAGAGAACCCTACAACAAACTGCTGAAACCAGTGATCATTAGGTCGAACAAGAGAATAACCAAACCCTTCTGCTGTCTGGCCTTGCACCAGCTTTTGTGCTATACCCCTTCCCATGGTCAAGAGAGAAGCAGCAGAAGATTGAGGGACATTTCTGAGTCTTAGCATCTTCATACTGGAGAGAAATCTTATGTCTGATGACCCTGAAAGCTTCTGTCACAGTTCTGCAGGCAGAATGCATTTATCAAAGGAAATATAGCATAGAATTCAATGTACACTCTTAATTACTATGAGCAATGAGATCCATAACACTGACTACAACAAAAAAACGGGTGTGAAAGAGCAAGGGATCTAAAAATATGTGGTTGATATTGATAGAGGGAAGGGTGGTACTAACAAATTTTAGTGATCCATAGCAATTAAAATCTTTGCCCTACACAGATATTGGATTTGTATTAATAATAAATGCTAGGTCTTACTAAGTCACTGTTAATAAACTGATGACAGACTTTTAATATAAATCCAGTTGACATGCAGTACTCACAAATTCATTCATCAGTATAATTTAAGTTGCTCTCCCTCACATTATTAAAACTTTGTTTATACATCTTAAGGAAACATTAATGAACAAAAGCCTCATAGCTCATCAACTACTGGATCAAAGCCATTAATATCACTGCAATAGTTAATTCTTTCTAACAGCAGTTCTGCTTGTTTGTCAATTGCATATGAAAATGACTGAATATAACTCATGTTCTTTGCACTAAAAACAGAAGCAATACATTGATAGCATATATAATAATTTGATATAATACCTTGCTGCTTATACTAATAAACACAGGTGATATGTTGTATATCTCAAAACACTACATATCCATGTTTAAAAAAATATATGGTTCAAACAGAGAAAAAAGCAGACATATGAATGTTTTACTACAACCTGCAAACTGCTTTCAGTGGTATCACTTCAAAGTTTAAAGAATTATCAAAGAATTAGCCCAAGGCAAAAATGGGAGTTGTTTTATTTTAGCAAAATAATTTGTTGATCCAGTCCCTGGTGTGTTGCTATGATAGAGGAACCTTTCACATGCAATAATTGACAGAAGACAATAATAATCAACTAGTATTAGTATATCTATGGACAATAAAATTCTCAACAGTAGTCAAAGTAAGGCCAATTTGGCCATGGAGTAAGCACTTAATTAGGTTCTCATAGAAATGCTTGTAAGCATCCATGTGACACTTGACTGACACTGTTCTCATTTAAAATTTGAAGATGTATCACATTTACAGAGTCTGCTCTAGAATTGAAAATTTAGTGGGGAAACCATTTGAAAAAAGGGTGGAATTTTTTAATATGAGAGATATTTAAAGAAAAAACTAAAAAAATTCAATATGTCAATTTCAATGCTATAGTTTTATCATTCAGGTAGATGGTCTGAGCAATTAAAATGTGTCAGTGTGACAAAAATTGTTCTATATCTTCATCTATCTGCCTGTGAATTAAAGCTATCTCTGAAGCAAAGGTTCATTTATGTGAAGAAATCTGAGTTACATCAGAATCAGGGGTCATTCAATATTTAAAATTTGTAAAGCCAGGCAAAGTTTTAGTTCCATGCTTACAAAAATATAGCCATAAATGGCTTCTTTTGGATTTCCCATTCATCACATTGTGCTTATCACAAAAGCAGCCTTCATTCGAACTAGGTGAGTTGAACAACTGGCTTATCCAAATATCATTTTTAAAGCATGAGCAGATATTTAGCCAACAAAAGGGTCAGTCCTGTTTTACAGTCATATGCAACAATAAGTCAGAAGCAAAATTATTCTTTTCTCATAGTGCACAAAATAAACATCAGTGATTATTGCTAGTCAGTGATAAAATTTAATATATAGGACATATTAAAGTGAGCAGAATAAAGTAATCTTCTGTGGAACAAAAACTTAGGACAGAACTTTTTAATTATATGAATTTTAGTTTTACTAAAGGTGTTCCAATTGGTGATAATGCATATTGGTAATGACTAATACACACATTTTGTGTTTTGTATAGCCCAAATTCTGCACATAGCTTGAGATTTATCTGCCATGGTATATTGCTTCAAGTCACATTACATTTCCAATACCAATACTTGTCATGAAATGAATCATGTTTTCTATTCATACTTTCAACAGTCAAGTTCGGTTACTTGTGTCTGCTTTATAATATGCAAAAAGAGATTCCTTTTGTTTATAATACAACAAAACTTTTTTCAATGTAAATCAAACAGTGCTTGTGATCATGAAGCACATTTACTCCAAAAACACATATAAGAAACAAACAAAATTATCATAATGTAATTAAATTTATATCATGCTACATGAATAACCTGATAATTTTGGTTTGTGAATGTAAGTCATGGGGTTGATGATGATACAGAACCAATGCAGCTGGACTTGAGAAACTTGATCTACCGTATTTACTGCATGTTTTCGGATAGCAAAAAATAATTACTTTTTTGTTGTCCGAATACATAATAAATTCTTTAATTAGGTTTCCAAAAACAAACAGGGGAAGACAAATTTGTACTCCTCTTGTCCATAATTACCATTAACTCACATGATGTCATGCTGCCACGAAGTAAAACATTGTGTCAAACATGGAAAGGATAATGAATAAAAAACAGGCATTACTTGCCTATTTTGTCTATACATGTCCATCCACCAGAAAATGCAGCCATATATGTATTAGAACCACAATTGTGTGCATATTTTCCAAAATAACTGTCATATTAGTAAATATCCAATCCAGTTTAACCCTTTACTAAACAGTGTTCAATAAAATCTACCTTACAAATGGTATGCAAGCTTTATGTCTGTGTAATTAAGATATTAATATAAACCAAAAAAAAAAATTTGGAATTATAATTCTGAAGATATTTATGATAGAAACATTTCAGTATCAAGATTAGAAATATTGGTGCATGTATCAGGGCTAATATCTTAGAGCACCAAGGATGAGAAAACCCATATAGGGTGAGAGTTTTGTGAACGCCTAGGAAGGGTAAAAAATAACAAGCAAGTTGCAATATATGAGTCATTAATATGTTGGTATTTTTAAAAAAAATAAAGGTCATCTATTTATTGTGGTTCTCTCTTCTTTTTGTTTACCACCTAGCTTGACAATGAGTAGAACCTGTCCAATCAAAACAATCAAATTCTCAAAGATTGTTTTTATGCATGTTGGAGATTTCAGGGTGTCTAAGTTATTCCTATTATAATTTGTGGGATTTCTTTGACAGGTGTGTTTGGAAATAAAGGGCAGCCATCTGGATTTTCTTAACTGAGCACACAATGTACCAAAACTGTTGAACCCACAATAAATATTTATTGTCTACAAAGAGGTTTACTACCTGTAGAACAAGAACTATATTTAAACCCCTAGTACGTAATACCTCAGAGATCAGGGGTTTGTTTTGTTGCATGATGCCAATGAATTTACTAATCCATACTAACTCTCTGATGTATTATTTAATGATATAAAGCCGGGAGTCAAGGTTTCTAATCAAAGCCATGACTGTCACACCTGCATGAAGTGGTTTTGTGTGTAATGATGTCTATGCTGACAACCAATCCATGAAAATTCATGATCACATCAAATAATTGGTGACCTAATAAAGCAAACTTTGTATCAGTTAAATTAACAGCAAACACACTGTGAATTTTACTCAAAACAAAACAACATGTCTTCTTAGATTGTGTCTGAAAACATAATTTGTAGAAAAAATTATAGTGGAGCAATATCTGAAAAATTACATGGCATTTAAATATTAAATTGTCCCCAAAAAACGGTGTCAAAAAAAAAACAATGTCCAAAAAATGCAGTAAATATGGTAGGAATCAGCATTTATTGGCACCTTGGCATAAAAAAGTTATATGGTGTAAGTACTGTGACAAATGTAAAAATGAAGAACTGTCGGAAAAACAAAAAAGACAAGCCATTCTAAATAAATGTAAACAAAAAGTACTACAATAAGCAGGACAAAAGGTGAAGATGCTAAATCCCTGCAAAATTGATCCTTAAAAAAATATGCAAGGACCAAAATTTTAAAATTCTTAAAATATGTGGTCAAATTGTTATATAAACCACATTCCTTCTCAACATATAAATTATTCTCTGGTGGTACAAAAACTTCTATTTCACTGAGTGGAAGTCAATACACTTAAAAAGAATTGTTCCACTGTCAGAGTACATATTCTAGTTGAATTTTACTTTTTTTGAGGTACGCATGAATAATGTATGTGTGATATGTCACAGAATTGTGTGTAGTAAACTGTTTATGCATTATATGTGACTGAAAATGCACTCAGGTTTCATTGCAGCATACAGTATTGCCTAATGGGGGCTTATTTTTAGCCTTATCTATTTCTATTTAGCCTTTTCTATTTGTGTTTGTGTGCATACATGAATGTCTGTGTGATTTGGATTTTTAACATTGCTTTAATAAATGTTCAGTTATATCACTATGATGTCTGCAGTGTGGCAGTTTTTATAGTGATGTCCAGTAATGGGCCATCATGCCACATATATGGCATGATGATCCACCCAATCATATACTGACATAAGGACTACCAGTCCTAACATGAACCTCCTAATGCTGAGCGCTAAGTGAGGCAGCTGTCAGTACCATTTTTGTAAGTTTTTTTGTAAGTCTTTGGATTACTCAGCCAGGGATTGAACCCACGACCTCTCCTGCATTCAAGTGGGACACTCTAACCACTATGCCAATGGAGCAGTTTAGTCAGGAATCTGTCCACTTTATGGGGCCAATCTCCAACTGAAGAGGTAAAGTAATTTCAATTTACAAATTAAAAATGTCAACTTTATACTTTGCTAAATTGAATATTGTTGGTATGAGAAAATAATAGCACGAACAACAGAGGTAAGTTTTGTTTTCCATTCAAACTTTGAAAGAAAGAAAAGAGAATAAAGAGTTTTAAATTAAGATAGCAATATCTCAAGTAGATTATCTACTTACACAGCATTTAATTATGTAAAATAACTGTTATTTTAGTGCAAGCCTATTTAAAAGCATTTATAAGGACTTTGTACATGCACTACTTAAAATCTATACGCTTGATGTACAAAGTAAAACATTTCATATCACAGAATAAAACAATATAAAAACCCCTCCAAAACAAAATTAGTCCCCACACCTGTACTGACAATCACATGAGCTAATATCCTTTCTTTAACCCATTCTTTCCTGAGAAGCAATTTTAAACACACTGTGGTAAAACGGAGCATCACACAGCAGCAGCAGAAGAAATTGTGATGACCTTCACCATGTTTACAAAAAATGTTGTAACATTGTTATTTATTTTTTAAAGTATATAAAACTATGTATCTCTGAAAAGGTAATAAAATTGTTTACACAGTGATATATGTTTTGTTAAAATTTACTGATGTACAAGCTCACAACTGTATTTTGAAATAAGGCTTAAAAGAATAAATATTAAAAAAAATTACCATGAACTATTAAGTGAATCTTTATACCATGAAGATGAATGAAATGCTCCAAATAGTATGGGAATAAAATAAAGATAATTCTATTTCTAATATTTTGGTCCAAATTTGAAGCTTACAACACTGTTAGTTCAAACGTTATAATAATTTTACCAAATCTGCAAAACTAAATACTAGGAACAATTTGTTGAGTTCACAATCTAGAACATGTACTTCAGCCTGCAGTTTCTCTGAAAAAAAACTTGTCCACAAATTAATCCTGGAAATCTTAAAACTGAATCATTAAAAGTTTTGTCAAAATTTTGAAGTCCTCATCATCACAAGGTCAGTATTTTTCTGGGTGTTGAATAAGGCCCTTCAATCAATTTAAATCCTGGATGCAACCAAGGAGAAAAAATTACCCCGGACATAATCGTATTTAAATCCTTCAAAGTTAGCATAATTGTCTGAATCACTGTCGAAAAGTAGATGCAGTCATGCACCATCTATTTCATCAACTTCATTTACATCTAAACCATCAATTAAGTCAATATTATCTTCATAATCAGCGAAATCTTTAACTTCAATGTCACTACCTTCGCTATCAATATCCATGTTCACATCTGAGATTTTGTCCATCATTTTATCGATCGATTTTCAAATCAGCTGTTTCGTTTTTAACCACATTTTTTTTCAAATTTTTCTGCGCCTGCATACTTTAACCATTTCCTGTTGTTGGTGAAAAAGTACACAAATATTTGTGATGTATAACACTTGTTTCTAGAGACGCTACATAAACACCTAGTGAAACTATGACTGAAGTGTATTCCAGATACAATGGGAGTATACAACCAGAGGTGTAATCAGGATAGAATGGGTTAAACATAATACAATAGATGACACTTTTCTTACTTCTCCTGCAACTTATTTAACAATTAACACCATTATTTCAAACTGCGCAACATATAACATAATAAATTAGCACCAATGTTCAGCTCGGAGATTCAACACTGGAGACTCAAATCAAATATGACTTACTACTCTATCTATAAGAAAAGGCAACCCATTTCTAATGGTACTGTTTTACTTAGCTCTGATTGCACTAACTGAATAAATGAGTAAAACACTCTGAATGTAATACTGCCCTCTCACTGGTCCACAAAAATGAGCTCAGCTGGTGCAGTATGTAATTTTAACCAATAAGTTGTTAGATTTCTAAATATTTAGTATTTGGTAGTAAAATTCACCACAAGGGCAAGTTACGGCCAAAGTTACAACTGGCAAGAATTTAACACTGTATTTCCTTTGTTATTTGTAAAACAATAATAAATTTTATCACAATACAGTTTTTTTTTTAACTTTATTTATCAAATTGGAAGCTAGTGAAAAGAAGCCTTCTTATTTATCTCTTAATTTTTCAGAGATCAAACATCATTGACATGTTGACTTGTTGTGACTCTAGACTGGTTTTCATATCTTCTATGTAAGAAAAGATATTATGGCATCGACATTGAATTTACCAGTCAACTATATAAATCTAAATGAATGAGCATTTAAATTGACTATTCAAAGGACACAAATGATCCATACTGCAACTTCTGAATATTCTGGTAAGAACTAAAAACATTAAACTCGTTATCAGTTATATTATGACTCCGTTACATATTTATTTCTATCACCAAGTGGTGGTAGAAAATTTCCTGTTTTTTCCCCAAAGACATTCATCAATATTTACAAAATTAAAGGACTTTTCCTGGTTAGAAATATATTTATCATTTCTAATGATTTATTTTTCCAAATTCCTTTTTGCATGGGAAACTTGGAGAAGCTCAGCCTACTGAAAAGCTTTCTCATATTCACACATACACCAAGGCAAAGTCTGAAGTAAATGCAGACAGAAGAGATGCAGCTGACAGATTCATAAGTCAATTATATTTGTTTATATGTTCCATAGATTGATTCAGTTTCTATGCTACATCCAATCTTAACCCAACTTCATCATGTTACATGATAAGTAATCTGCACAACACAATCTCATCTCTGCAATTTTCAACAATGCGTTTTATGTTATGAAATTTCTTTCTGGAATTTTCATTTCATACATTTTGCAAAGTTAAAAGAATATGCCAAATGGTATAATATTTGAGGTCAGAATAGAGAAACATCTATTCTGAAACAGACTGGAAAGCAGCTTTGGCAACATGTCAGCCTTGATTACCCTTAATACTAATGTGACTTGGCAGCCAACATTACAGAATACTCTTTCCAAACTGTATTAGCAAAATAATGTCTGTCAGATTTAGATTATTTCCATGTCCAATTTCAGGTTCTGTAGGCTTTCAAAGTGGAACAGGAATTATTAAAAATAACAAAATTTGATTTTGGGAGGTTTCAATGTTGTTAACTTTTGATCAGTTGAGAAACATAATGAGATTACCAGCAAAATAGCCTTTATGCCAGGATTGAACAAGTCTTTTGTTTGATGCATGCATTTGAGTTGTTAATGTTTGAACAATTTATACCAAAAGCATTACAATTTTCAAGATAAAGATTATTAATAAAATTAAATTATTCATAACAAAATGTCTACATCACAAGTCCACAGTTGTAAATAAAGCATTTTCTATCTATTTGTTAGTTAACCTTTTTCATCTGTTCATTGAGCATCTTCAACCTTCTGCGTTCATGTTTGGGTAGGTGCTTTAAATCATCATTTGAGCTAGAGGATGAGGAGCTGGAACAAGAGTTGCTCCGCTTGTGGTGGTGTTTTGGCATCACAACACTACACCTGAATCTGAAATAAAAATAATACCCTCACATTGAATTGTGTAACATGTGCATAGTGCTCAGATTTTTCTGCATTCTGCTAAAATTTACATTTCTTTTGCACTGCTGAGAGCTATATAGTTTAACTTGTTTGTGGTGCTTCGGATTTATGAAAGCACTGTACTTAAATCTGAAATACTGGTACATTATATTGTATTAACAAACTTCAAGGTGATTAACTGTATGGAATGCTTGTGAGGCTTTGAGGTTAAACTGAAGTCTGAAATAACAAATCAGCTACAGGTGCAATATTTAGTAAAGCTCCACAGAGAAACAGTAAAACAGAAAATTATGTAAATATTTATTATCATGATGAATAATGACAGTAGAACACACATACTACTGAAAAAAACATTTTGGCAAAGACACTATCAGTTCCAATGATGACAATTTTTTATATACTCATTGTACTCAGACCTGATTTAACGATCTAAACATTTAAACCAAGAGTTACTAAATGTAATGAATCATTTTTTTAAATTAATTTTCATCTCAAAAGGATAATCATGGGTGCATGTTCTTTAAATCTAACCATTTCAGCATCTCCATAACTTCCCTATATTAGAAACCACTGGACCCTCTTGATGGTTTAATGGACCCAAGCAACTATATTTAAGTAATGGGGAAAGTCAGAGATGACAAGTTTTTTCAAGTACCATTGTGCAATGTATTTTGTCTCAGCTCATCTTCTTAGATCAAACTTTTGTTCCACTAAAAGTCTTAAACTTTATTAAATAAAATAAACATTATGCAGCTAATGAAAATTCAAACAATGCCAATACTTTTGTCACAGATACAGATATTGTAAAAGATGCAAAATAATTTTTAGTTTTAAACTTTAACATGCATGGAAATGTTTTCAATCTTGAAAAAAAAAACTGAGCTCAGGAAATCTTGAAATTTGAGAAAATCTTACAGAAATCTCTTCAAGAAAAAAAAAAGTATTGTGTTAGAGAAAATTCAAGATTTATGACTGAATGTTATTCCTTGGTGCCTGCTGCCATTCAGTAAGAAAGAATTCAAAACTTTCAATTTGTGGAAGAAATTTGGAGTTTTAAAAAAAACTAGGGACTGTTATTTGTTACAATGATAATGACTGAACATTACTTAAATACAGGTCATCATTATCATCATTATTATTAATAATACCTTTGGTAAAATGTAACCAATGTCATGATTAATTTGAATATAGGAAATGCATTAAAAAATAAGAAAATCTTACTTTGGTTGAAAAACTTTTTGAGACCCTATTCTAAATGGAGATAAATTTCAATTTGATTTTGTTGTCTGGTCTTGTATACATACCTGTCCCTGCGAAGACTAGCATCTTATCAATCAGGATCTGAAAAATCTGACAACGGTTTATTGCCCAGAACAAAGAAATTTGCATAAATAAACACAAATCTTGATTTTTCATTTATATTCCCAATACAAATTTTGGGCATGTGACAGAAAATTTGACTTGCCTAACAAAGTGTTTAAATTGTCTTGGGATGCCTGACAATGGATTTCTCCATCTATTAATTATTAATTACCCATGTAGAAAGCAGCTTGCACCATATAGCTATTAATGTGCTGATATGCCATTATACATACATACATACATACATACATACATACATACATACATACATACATACATACATACATACATATGTATACTCAATTTCATCTTCACATCTTAATGCAGATGATACAACATTTTCATACATCCAAAATACAAAACATGAACTGGAAATTACTTTACAAGATGAAGCTAAAAAAACTGGTCACCTGGTTCACATCCAATGGCATCGTAGTTAATACTGGTAAAACTAAAACATTCCAACATGGCAAAAAAAAAAAATCTTTATAGAGATAAACTTTGTCTAACATGGCAGGATATAAATTTGCAAATGGTCTGTCATTACTGTCTTCATGAAGTTTTTATAGATATTAGCTTATCTTAGACTGGATATATAAGATATATCAGTAAAAAAAGTTAATTAAAGGTTATAGATTTACAGTAGGATAAGATAATTTCTCCCAGAAAGGTATACAATTCTATTGTACAACAGTTACATATAACCCTAAATGTATTACTGTAATACAGTAGAGGTAATTTAAATGATAAAAACAGCAAAGATAGCATGTCTTAAAAAGAGCATATGGGCTAATATCAATCCAAACAGAAAGTAGGAAAAACCTAGCTTGTAGGATAAATATATTACCTATTAGAAACTAACTTTAGCTGATAAAAGTACAATTAATGTACAAGATAATCTATAACAGCACTCCTGTATATGTACAGTCACTGGCTACCTGACAAAACTATCAACTTGAAAGCCATGTCTACCAAACAGCATACTATTCCTAAACCAAATAAGGAATTATTGAAAGAAAAAGATTCCAACACTCTGAAACTTTGCTTTGGATATATCCCAGTTGAGATTAGAAATACCCACTCTATTTCCTTCTTCCAAACCTAATATATCCAGTGGCTTTTGAAAAAAAAGAATGAAAACAACTGTATTTGTATTCATGAATGCCTCTGGGCATCATTCAATCTACTATCCATCTATCTCTTACTAACTGCATATTACATGTATATTGACCCTGGTCTCAGTATGTATGGATGAGGATCCATCTGGTGATAGAAAACAGAAAGTAAATATGTTGTTTTTTTTTACTGATTTTGTCTAAACTACCATCAGGAGGCCTGGGTGGCCAAGTGGTCAAAGGAGCTTGCCTGAAGGGATTACTCACATCTCACCTTTGTTTGCATGGGTTCAAGTCTTGGTCTGTTAGTGGATATCTGAGAAAGCTTGTCAGTAGCTGCCTGTGGGTTGTTGATTCTTTCTGTATTCTTTCTCTGCCAAATATACTGGCATCTCAATAGCCTGCTATATACTTAATTAGTAGCTATGCTAATTATTTAAAGTCGTAAGGCAAGCAGTTAAAATTTTAATTCAAATTGTGGTACCCTTAGGGGAAATGAGTCATTCACTCTCTAATATGGTAAGAGAGATCAAATATTTATAATTTTCGGGAGGGGATGTAAAATACAAAGATTGCTTGAAAATGTATTCTTGCTCTGGTTTAAGAAAAGAAGACAGTAATTACATGCATAATATTAATTTTAAAAAATAATATCTTACAATTTAATAAAAATATAACAATCTTCAAAGGAAAATCCCAATAAACTCCCGAAAATAATGGGTTTTATTTAAACTTAGTTACGTTTTATAGTATCTTCAGTTTGAACAAAAACCCTTATCTAACAACTATCGTATGCTGCAATAAAAAAAAAAACATTAGAGTGCTAAAAGCAATACATCTATCAATCTTGATCCTCTTCTCATTTGTTGATCGAATTAGCAGACGATTCCTGGAACGCATAGGTGGCGCTCTACAGTTTCGTATTTAGCATAGGTTGAGAATTTAAAGAAAAAGAATTTTCCAGGATTTACTCACTAATTATACTGGCTATTTAAAAAAATACTTTATATATCTTAAGTATTGTTCAAAGAACCTTTAATTCCCTTTATTTTAGTGTATGATTGATGGGTGTAATATGGGATAGAGAGTATACAGCTTGGCCTTATTCCAGATGTGCATCTTTCAAAAAGTGCTAGCTCTACTTGCTATTTTCTCTTCCCGAACTTCAGAGGTAAATTGTAAAAAAAAAAAAAGAACTGATAACTTTTTTTTTTACATTTTATGTATTTGGTAATTCATTCGTCGCTTTTTTAGAAGCTGGTATTGTTTAGTTTGGCAAAATTCATTTTCCCTATTTGATTTTCCCTATTTTAATTGCTGCAAGTTCAGGTTGATTTTTGGAGCACAAGGGAGCAGTTATTTTAGTTAGCAGTGTGCTGAGATCATTTAAAATTTCCAAAAGTACAATATCTAAAGAAATTTTAGCCACATTACATGAAAGTATCATAGAGGTATGCCAACATTCTCTCCACTGTGCATGTTTAAAATACAAACAACTTCACTCTCTCAAACGTACATAATAACTGGTGAGTGCCACCACACACACGATCATTCAATTGGAAATATCTTTTTCATCGCATTGTTTCAACTTATGCGTCTCGTATCAGGAAGAAAATTCAAGAAAGAAACGAACGTTACATACAGTCAGAGTAGGTATGAAACATTGCAGACAAAAGAGGTTCTTTGAGAAAAATGTGTTCTGAATACTTAGGAAAGAATGAAAAGCTTTTTATGGCGTGTAACAGCTAGTTATTTAAATCTAATCTCTAACCCGTATTAGTCTAAAGGGGCTCATGATAATACTTACAATGTGCAATTTATTTTTTTATATACTTAGAAGTACATTATATGATTTTTAGGTAAGTTTTTATCAAATGACACGAGCTTAAATGATTGGTATCTCTCAGAAATCCTCAGTCAATACAATGGTAAGGAAATTCAACATGTGAGCAGTGGTCCTATCTGGAAAAATTAACAATCACTCGTATACTTGTATGTTAGTTTTAATTATTTTATTTTATTTTATTTCATTACATGTTATTGTAATGATAACAATATTCACTGGTTGTGACATTTGTTTCCTGGAAAAATTACTTCAGTTCTAGTAAAAAAAAAAACAAAAAACAAAAAAAAAAAAAACAACCGCTATTACTACATTGTATTTTAGCTGACCTTGTTCCTAACCTTGATTCAGAATTGGTAAACACAGAGTGAAAATGATTGCTCGTAGGTCATATTTGGCTTGCATGTCAGCTATGTAGTAAAAAAAATTTTAAAACTTTTTTTTTTTAAAATAGAACCTTACAGTAAGATTTGTTAGGTAGAATCAATTCGTCCATGGCGAACGTGTCAATTATCTGACAGGTTAGGTCGGCATGACGTCACAAGCTTAGCGACCTCCTTTCCGCCATATTACGAAGGTGAAAACAATTGTTTTTAGGTTTTTTAACACCCAAAATTACCTACGTACGCTAATTTTCAAAAACATGTAATAGAAAAATTTTTTTTTATTTTGCCTAATGTACAGCTCGTGCTATGTAATGTACAGTACATGTAAAGTTCATACAATTTAATATACAGTAAATTAAATTTCATGATATTTAATATACAGTACATGTAAGTATCATGCTATTGAATGTACAGTATGTGCAAGTTCATGCTATTTAATGTAAAGTTCATGCAAATGCAGGCTCTTTAATGAAAAATTCTCATTATTTTTTATTTTTCTATTATTTTTATTCTTTCAATGTCCTGTTAAATCTTAGTCAATTAGCTCTAAAAGTTGTGTATTTTTCAACCTATGTACATTGTTCGACGTTGCGTTTATATTTTCTTTTTCTATTTTTGCAAAGAGTGTACATCAGAGTCAATGAAAACTTGCATGAGACTTGAGGCACACAAATTTTTTTTCCTATCAGACTGAGCACATTCAAAGAGACTGTTAGTAAAGGCAAACAAATATCAGCAAGATGCTTGCCAAGGCCAATGATATCTTTACAAAACCCAGACAGCATTAATCTTAGAAAAGAATTTAATAGAAAAGCGTAAACAAGTCATGACAACTGTGACAGTGAGAAAAGATTGTCACGAGAAAAGATTGCAAAAGGAGAAAAGGCGAAAAATGATTTATTATGATTTAATGAAAGAAATGCATTATTTGTCTTCTTTATGCCATACAAAAATGTATTTATATAATGAATATTCCAAATTATAAATATGTGATATATATATATATATATATATATATATATATATATATATATATATATATATATATATATATATATATATATATATATATATATATACATACATACATACATACATACATACATACATACATACATACATATACATATATATATATATATATATATATATATATATATATGTCATTTTTCATGATTGCAGTTATGGAAATAGTCTTATCACACATTATTAACAAAGTAGTTCAGTTTGACCATTTACATATATCATTATGTACATGAAAATTGAAACTTTTTCTGCATACTAAAACACAGTTATGACATTCCCTCAAAAAATGTGTCCATTAATAACAAATTAAAATGACTGTAAAAACTGAACGTCTCTAGCTTTTCCCCCCATTGCATCAGAATTAATAGCAATCCCATCACCTAGATTTGTAAGAATGACACATGTTCTGACAATTTTAACAACACTTGAAAACATGTCATTATGTGTTTCTAACTTAAAGGAATTCACAAATCTTGACTTTACGAATTCTCTCTCTCTCTCTCTCTCTCTCTCTCTCTCTCTCTCTCTCTCTCTCTCTCTCTCTCTCTCTCTCTCTCTCTGAATTCTGACTGATGATAGTTACAAGATTGTTCCACTTCACGGGCAGAAAGCTGTTTTTTTTTTTTTTTTATTTCCCCTTTGTAAATGCTGGCAAGATCAACTCTGCAGAACATTCAGTTGCCATGTCTTTTTGAAAAGTAAAATCCTGTCTGCTAAAATCTGATCCCCAGGGTAATTAAATGCTCTGCTGATATTGATATATCCTGATTTGCATGGTATCTCAATATCAGAAACACGTCCTCTCCATGCCTTGGATAAAAACACAACTGATCCCAAGGGATTACATGCAACAAGAAACTTCATTGTTGGGTGTTGTGTTTTTGGGGGGAGTAGTAGTAGGGGGCGAACCCTACAAATTTTTGCGACAAAATCGATTAAAGCCTCAGAATGCCAAATGGGGCCTTCCTACGAAATCTCATATTTTAACCAAAAATAAATAAAGACCCCATTTTACAAATGGAGCCTTAGCGATTTTGTCGTAAATATGTTGTCATAACCACCCTCAAAATTACTGCCATCTACGTCGCAAATATGTTGTCATATCGCCCCCCGCTGAAAGGATTTCAGGGTTAATACAAATTATTTAACCAAATATTTGTTAGCTTTTTACAAACAGACTAATCGATAATACTTCACCACGTAAATCAATTAAATTATTTGACTGATCGGTGAGTGTAAAATTAATTCTAGTTAGCAAATCATTTTGACATTGCATATAGACTGGATTAGTCGGATTTTCAACAATTAAAAATCCTGGAAGAGCTTATGGTGCATATGAATAAAGAATGTAACCTTGTCGGGCTTGATTTGATTGTTCCATATTAATTTGATAACTTACTTCGATTACATCACACGTTAAATTAAGCGCGATCACCGATGAAATGTCCACATTGTTCGGTGCGATATGTCTACCGTCGCCGTCGGGAGAATTATTATGAGTGAGGATAATAGGATTTGGCTGGCTATCTTTCCATGATTGATAAATTTTATTAAATCCTTCGTCGATGGCAGTTCTGAGTTTTTTCTTTAACTCGGGAACGTTATATCCTGGTAATTTATAATTTGGATTTTCATTTATATTTTTTTTATAATCTTGGGCTGAACTAGTTTTTGAAATCGGGTTATTTTCATCAGTGAAGAGATTAGTAATCCTCGAATTAAATATTTCCATGTCATCGATGATTTTATTACCCGCAGCGACTACACTAGTAAACTCAGCTTGTGTAAGAAGGCCAAATCTTAACGAGGGTAATAACAACAAAAAATCATTATTCATTCTATCAAGGATGTGATCTTTAATATCTACAAATGTTGGACTTGTATCATGCATTTCCAAAATTTCGTCCTCTCGTATAATATAATCATTAAAAAGTGGAATTATCCATGCATCCTCACTATATTGATCCTTATATCGATATCTCTTTGTGAAGTTTATATCCTCGAATTTTTTATAAGTTTTTGATGGATTTTCAGGTCCTATTTCATCAGTGACGTAATCAGATTTTACAGGCTCGGGCGTGGAATTACCAGCATTTCTAGGTGGATCTTCGGGCCATCCTAATACTGTTCTTATTGAACTGTTATAAATATCTACAACATACCCAGGGGAGCCTATTTCAATTGTAGATGATAATGTTGGTTCATGAACTGTTATCGCAATTTTTGATTCCCTTCTAGCAATGGATTTTATTCTACGTTGTAATTCATTATTAATTTGCTCAATTTGATAGGACCCAGTTGGTATTGAAACAACGTTCCAATCTGGAGTGTCATCTTTTTTATTTCTATATGCAAATACCAGAGAATTATTAGGTCTCTGACCACCAAATGGAACCGATCTAATATTAGGCCAACTATGATACACTCGTAATTTTGCCAACGCGATTTCCTTTACTGAAACAGGGGAAGGAAAATTCACACTGAATTTAGGGTTTGTTGACGATATTGATATCATGCTTGTTTTCCGCGGAGTGGTATTTTCTGCTATCCGCTGAAGTAGTTGAATCTCTTGCGACATTATCATTATTATTTACAATGTCTAATTTTGCAATAGATGAAAAAACGCTAGCGTTTTTAATCGTAGTATCATAAATACGTATCATCGCGGAGAATTCGTCTTCGGTAATTATCGTATCATCAATCGATGATGACATCAACGAGGATAATTGTGAGTAACCGTTAGATACTGCTTGATGTTTTACTATATAGTCGTTAAGTTTTTCTTGAGAACAGGATGATATTTTTTTAGTAATAGCATTTGCAATTCCAGCAAATGTTGTCACCGTGGAAATAGCAATTGGGACAGCAATCGGAGCTACCATTGTTACTGAAGATAGTATAATACCAGCACCGGCCATTATACCAGATACCGAGTATACTGTAACATCAATCGCGGTAATTCTCCTGCGATACTTTTTAATTTTTATTTCATACTCATCAATGAGTGTTTTGAGTTTCATTAAAAACTCTTTGACGGTATCATAGCGATATTGCGATGACGAAATCATATTATTTTAAAATCTCAAGTGGTTTCTAATTGTTAAAAATTCTAATTTAGATCAGCTACAAACTCCATGTACCATACAAATGATGTCTTATTTAAATTAGGATCAGTGCTTGTTATTGTAAACCGTTTGTATTCACCCACGTCAATAGTCGTTGAAATCACGTTGTTGTATCCATATGAAGTCGATGATGATATATTAAACTGGTTCAGTGACACTATTGTTAATCGATAAATACCCTTGTTTGACACAGTGAGGGTTATTGTATTCTTTTTAGGTTCCCAATCTAATGATCCAGAGAGAACTGTGTATACCATATTTATGATATTCCTCTCATGAGGAATCTTTATTTTTTCAAGTAGCGGAAGATTGTCTGTTTTAAACTTTGTAATATCCTCGATAGATTTTTTAATATTACTAATGTTATCTCTAATAATATTAAATCCAGCATCATTAATATTTTTAATATTGGATTTAATTTCATCAAAATTGGATTTAATTTCAGCGAGAGATGGAGAGGTTACCGCTGGTGTTCCAAAAAATTTATTGATAATATTTCTACGAAGGGAAGTATACGTTGTTATATGTTTTTCAAGTTCTTCATCTAAATTTTTTAATGCATCTGTGATTGTAGAAACAAGTACACCTGGTTTGAGTTTTCCATCATTTGAATATAACACTATTGTATCTTCAACGACGTCGCGTCTTCGTATTAAGACATCATCCAATGAAACATTACTAGATTTCAATTTGCCCTGGCGATCTTGAAATACAACTATTTCCCCAGGATCTACACTTGACAAATTTAATGTCTCGGCGATTTCATCTTCGATTATTTTTTTTACATTTTCGACAGCTAATTTACTATCGGTTTCTGTTTTTTTTTACTCTGATAAAGGTCGTCCCCAAATATCAATCATTATACGAAAACGCTAACGTTTTTCTAAATCATAACGCTATCGTTTTTGCCATTGCCCACTAGTATATTCATTAACAACAATTTGTGGTGGTTTCCTTGGAAATCTAGATATCTCTGCAAGGACGTTTAATACTTCACGACCGCATATCGGTGGATCATTTAACTGTTTGTGTTGGTAGCGTGTAATAAAAAATTGGAGATGATTTTGTTATTGTGGATACATATAGCATGAATTCTTTTGGTGGAGCTAAACCATATGAATCAAAATATACAATTCCACGTGGATCAGTTGCATATGCGACCCAATGAGTTCCTTTTCCGCTGCTGTTATCAAGATTGATAATACCCGTTTCATTTTTCATTGGTTTTGACGGTAATTGATCTCTCATGAAAACTCCTCTAAAGTTTTTTATTGATAACGATTTTACAGCATCAATTAAATCAAAATTGGACATTGGTGAAAATCCTAGGGATTTTTCCACTAATAAGCCGTTCCTGGTATTCTTAGGCCCGTGACCTTGTACCAATTGTATGGGGTTCCTGGTAGTCTTAGACCCTTTCCTTTTTTTATAACCTTTCCCAGTAGTTTTTTTTCAGGGCGATTCCTGCAGCAGTACCAACGGCTCCTAACGCTGCCGCCTTCGCAACCGCTGGGGCAGCCGCTGCAATCAATGCTGGAATAGCAGCTAACAGCGGAAATATACCACCTGATTTTATCATACTGGCGATTGCTGCTTTCGAAAAATCAATTTGAACTCCTCGTTTGTTCTTTAGCGCATCATTGAAATGTTTTATTTGACGATCTGTCAATGATAATTTATGTGCACCACCGGACATTTGAGTGGGTTTCAGCGTTTTTGTGGTTCCACATTCTTTAGCCGACTTTGATTTCAATTTCTTGACCTGACCATCAGTCAACTGGACATTAACAATACTATATGTCATTCTATTCTAAAACGTAATCTACACTTTTAATTGATCTTATTGTGAAAATCCTAACTACATGTTTGGAAAATCAAATGATTTTTGAAAACATTACATGTTTTCTACTGGTGCATCAATAAGTCTCATTCGTCCGCCAATTCCTTCTAACAACATTGATTTATCACTGAGAATGACAGCAACTGCTCTATAATCTGTTATACCACCAGGGCGATGTACCCGAGCTTGGAAGTATATATCAACAACAGATTGTCTCATCATGTCAAGATGTTCCAATGAAAAGTAATAAATCGGATAGTGTTTTTCAAAATCAATTTGCGATATTTGCAAACCAGTATCAACATTTTGATCACGACCCATATACGACAATATTCTATGATATACACGTGCTATGTCGTTGTTTTCATAATTAAGCTGTACAATCTCTGCTGGCTCTTGTTGTCTGTTTATTCTCAACCAAACTTCACTTCTAATTTATCAAATATCATATGACTAGATAATTGACGACCCACTCGATCTGCATCCTGTAACGCTATAAAGATATGACGTGGAGCTGAAACACCTTGTTTTGATGCTAAGTGCCATGTAAATGTGTTATCTACATTATCCTGCTTTGTATCAGTCGTTGTTGTTAGCCAACTTAGCAATGATTTTCCTGTGTCCATAAACGATAGTAATTGTTGCTCTATTGTAACTGCTGGTGTCAAGACGGACATCCATAAAGTCAATTTATTTAAAATGACTTTACCATCATCAACACCATTAGCACGCCAGATTGCATCATTGTCATTTTCCTTTCGCACTAACACGACTGTATTCTTTGCTCCATAGATGACTTTTCTGACATTTCTACAGAATCCGAATATATGATGTAACGGAATTGCACATGAAAACCGTCGATGTTGTCCTTTTAATGCTCCTTTTCGTGTTGCAAATCCTAGATTGAAATTACCATTGACCCTTTTTAAAATGTCGAATTCAGCGGCTGGCTGGTCTTCACGGTCTGGATGATTTACAAGTTGTTGATCAGCTTCTGCAGTAGCTTGCGCAGTTCGTACTTTAATAAATTGATAATGGTCAGCATGATCAGAAGTATCCTTAGCAAACATCATAGACGGACCAGCCGACCTTGTATAATCATCAGAATATCTCGCAAGTCCGATTATTGTTGTTGCAATATCAACATTTTGTTCTATTGATTCAATTTCTTTTCCATCAATGATATATCTTGCACTGTTAAATAGCGCCATAATGCCATTATTTACGAAACCAACTCGGATATTTGGGTTATCCACATATGGTGTATCAGCTGCAACATTTGTTACAAGCTGTCCTTCTACTTCAATAAACGCCTCACACGGCAAAAAATATCTACTTGAATCTTGAACTTGAAGTTCAACTCTCCCCCGTTGATTAGGCTCTCTTGCAGGATAGGCATAATACTGATAGTTAATTTTAGAATCATCTTTATTTACCGGTGCTGCCATATCAAACGCTGGATCAGCAATTTTTTAAAATGCCATTTATACTAAAACGTTATCGTTTTTCTAAATGTAGTAATGGCTATCATTTTCTTTTTCGTCTGACATTTTTACGATTTCCTCCAAGACCACTTCCCGCTATCATACTTGCAATATTACTACTATCTGGTGAAGTCATTGCTAATGATGCTAGTTTTTGTTCCACTGCGTTATTTATCACTTTACTGACATTTGCAGGCATCATTGTTGTTGAAGGTAGCGGTGTTGAAACCATTTGTGGTGGTTTTCGTCCGAATCTAGATTTCACCAATGACATTATTCTATTCTTTGCGGTAGAAAAGGCCGTTCCTGCAAGATCTCCAACAGCGTTAATTCCCTTATTACGAATAACATCAATGGTTTTCATCGATAATTGTTTAGCAATTGGTGCTACTTTTGGGGCTATTCTTGTGAATAAACCCGCTATGGTATTTCCAAGGCCGTCTCCATAGTATGCCTTATAAACGGGCAATCTTGAGTTTACCACATACACGTTTGTTGGTTTATTGTGATTATAGTGTACTATCATCTTATTTGAAATGACTTTGTAATTTCTAAATGCAAGCATTTAGAAATTTCAATCGCTATAATAACCACTAAATTCCCCTGGAATTCCGTCCATTAACTCATCCAAGAGTTCTCAATACGTATGAATATCAATTATCCCACCTTGGAATAATCGTCTGCAAATATCAAATGCTTCATTAGTTATTTCGACTGAGTTATTCCCAGCTCGCTTACCTCCCATAAGAACCTCAAGTCGTGATATATCATTAATGATATTACTAGGACATATATGAGAATCATGATGAGAACTTCCATAACCCTCTCCTGAAGAACTTTCTGGTTCGGAAACGTTTTGAATTTCTGGAGCTGGTTCGGAAACGTTTTGAATTTCTGGAGATTGTCGACCTTGACCTCGACCTCGACCTCGACCTCGACTTTGTTGTTTTTTTCGTTGTTCTTTTAGTTGTTCTTTTCGTTGTTGTTCTTTTTTCGTTGTTCTTTTCGTTGTTCTTTTAGTTCTTGTTGTTCTATACCATACTTATTAACTCCCAATTTAAAAGTATTGTACTCCAATGTATCCTTATTTAAATTGCCGGGGATTTCTTTATTAATTTTATATATCTAATCCACCCATTCATCTCGTTTTATTATGTTTTTTTATACTCGTCTTTTAAAAATTCCCCTCTTTTTTCATAATAACGTTTGACAGCGAAGTCACCAAATTTTATATAGTCTTCATGTTTCAGCAATTGAAATTGTTTGATTTCTTCTATAGCTTCATCAGTGAATATCTCGTTAAAAGGAACTCTTTTTTAACGGGTTTATCATCAATATTAATATTACCCATTTGTTGTATTTCTCGCTGAGTTTGTAACTCACCTGAAAGCTGTTTTATTTCCTCCTGAGTTTTTTCAGTTTCTGTAGCAATCTTTCCCAATACATAAATAATAGGTACTGCTCCCTCTTTAGGGATGTCGCCGTATATAGCACGTTCTGTTGCAAGTTTCATATCTTTAGTGGCTTTAGTTACAGGAGCAAAAAGCTGTTCACTCCCAATAGAAAAGTCAGTCTGCGCTTGCTGTCTAAGTTGTAGTTTATCTCGCACGTTATCTCGAATTGGTATAAACTTTTTCAGTAATGCTAACCTCTCGCGGGCTAGACTGGTAGTTAATGCTTCTGATGTCATTATTGGAAATGCTAACGTTTTTTCAATTGTGGGTTTCAATGCTTGCATCAATCAAACGTCTTATAGATTTCACTTTCAAAGCAATCTCTGACCGAACTTGGTACTGTTCCCCGAGTTTCTTTCTAATTGCTTCAACTATACTAAATAGCCGAATGAATAAATTAATATCATTGTTATACAAAGAAACATTAACCGCTTTTTGGATTCTTTTTATCAGTGAATACATTTTAGGTAGGACATATCTTCCATGTTTCAACTGTATATTAATTTGTTCAAATTCATTCAAAAGTCTGTCTTCATTTAAAAATTCAGAAAGTACGATTCCTTGATTTCTTAAATTTGATATTTCTGTGATGATAGATGTAATATCTTGAAATTCCATTTATTGAATATTATTATTAATGTATTTTCTTATCTTTAAAATATTTTTATATACAAAAAAAAAACATATACAATGCCTGTCTCTTCCTCATTCGAGTTCCGAGGCAAGAAAGGCATATACATTAAAGATTTATACAATACCCTAACCCCCCAATCGAGTTCAAGGGCGGGTTATATGGGTATTAGACGTGAAATCCAAGTGATTTCTTTACAAACATTGAACATATAACATGAAGCCTCATTTGGAAACCTCTTTCGCGCCAAACGACATCAAAGAGGCCCAGAGGGGAGACAGCACATTCTTGGAACTCATTTAGTGCCTTCGCATTAAATAAGCCCAAGGGGCCACAAACATAGATCTCCCAATTGGAAGCTCTAACGTAACAAATGCTATATTAGGTCTTCCGGAAGATATGTTGTGGGGGGATAGTACATTACATATAGGATGATTATATATACAATGCGATTATATAGGATGATATATATACAATGCGATTATATAGGATGATATATATACAATGCGATTATATAGGATGATATATATACAATGCGATTATATAGGATGATATATATACAATGCGATTATATAGGATGATATATATACAATGAGATGATAGGATGATATATATATATATATATATATATATATATATATATATATATATATATATATATATATATATATATATATATATATATATATATACAATGAGATGATAGGATGGTATATATACAATGCGATTATATAGGATGATATATATACAATGAGATTATATATATATATATATACTAGGGAGAGCACATTACATATAGGATGGTTATATATACAATGAGATGATAGGATGGTATGATAGGGACAGTACAGGACGATACACACATGAAACGACGGGGCGGACTTACTACACCCAATCTACCAATCAAAAGCAACCCAAGAAATTAACCATGGTTGCAGTTGAAAAAATTCAACCACACCATGTCAATGGCGTGGGAGTTTTGATTGGCAAATTTGGGCTTCGCTTAAAGCCCCAAACTTTTACGGCTCATATTATATATAAGGTGATAATAAGACCAGTATCGATAAGCGAGTGTGTATTTATTTTCCTAGCATTTCATAATGAAAATTGTGTAGTAATTTCAATGGAAGCTAAATATTTAAATAAAACATTAAAACAAGAAATACAACTGTTAAATAATAGCAATTTTTTTTATTAATTTCTATAATATTACGATTAAATAATCGTAATAATAATGGATTTACATGACGAGATAACTCTGTCATGGGGGATCCCTGTCGATTCAGGACCTGCTATTTCTTGAATGGTTCGAGAATGATATTTTTCTGTGTCATTGATAATTTTATTACATACCACACTAAAAAAACTAAATTACATGTAATGCGCTTTACTATTTTGACCTCACATACAATCTATTTTATTTGTAATTACAAAGTAATTTCATTTTCATACAAAATCTAAACAGCGCTGTTAACGTACGTAATTGGGATTTTTAAAAAATCTATTAATAGAAACTTGACCCAGTGTCTTGTGTTACACACGCGCGTTTCAGTACAATAACCATATTTACTATTTGTTTATGTGGCTGTTCCGGCTGTTCCAGCTACTGTCATTTACTTTTTTAATACATGTATGCGTGGATATTGCGAATAAGTATTGAAAAAAATATATGTACATAAGGATATTAACGTGAAACGTTTTTAGCGTTTTGCCCTATGGAAAATCGACTACTTTGCCCCATGGTAATTAATCTGAATTGTAAAATCATGCAAAAATGACTAAAATAGCATAACTCACTATTGAGAGTTATCTTGTAAATAGGAAAACTTTATTCTATGTCCATTTTTCTTTGAGATAGCTGTTTGATAAGTCCCTTCAGCAACTTTTCGTACTGAAGGCATACATATTCCAAAATATTTTCACGCAGCATTCATTGATAGAAAAACTCTTTCTTCATTCGTCGTTGTATCAAATGATTTAACTCCCCTGCGTCGTTTTGAGTATTTCCCTGTCTTTCCTCTTTTTGTATTCTCTCTTTGAGAAATGCATTGTAAATTGGAAATCGCGTTGTTTAAAGGATTAGAGTCAATATGATCAATAACATTACCATCTTTAATCAATCCATAAAATGCTTCATATACAATTCTGTGAACGTAATAGTTCTTTCTTCCAGCAGCAAATTGCAAGTATCCTTGATTATTAACAAAACCAATTGGCTTTTTCAGTCTACAGTGTCTAACATCACCATCAGCAGATATTTCATAATTAACAAGTATTGGATGTGGTCTGAATTCTTGCTCCATTTATATATAATAATACTATTTATCTAATTCATCATTTGCTTTAATTATAAATCTATTAATGTAGTCTTGAGGGATTTTTATGATTTTGTCTTTGACAGAGTCATGGTTAGGGTCAATGATAGCGTTTTTATTCGTTTATCATAATAACGTTTCAATTCTCTAAACCGCTTACCCCCACAATTGATACATAATTGTGATTTTCCTCTCACACCCACTCCACAATTTATGCATGGTGCCGGGCCTGTCGAATTATTTCTGACACTCTGTAAGTGATATCCACAGAATTCACCTCTACACGATTTATTACATGGGGTTACTGATCCAATCATAAGCCATTTGCAGTGATTCATTATATATAAACAAAATTTTCTATTTAAATACTTGTCTTATTTATATGAATGAAGAATTCAAGAGATTATCGGCAATCAAGCCTTGGAAAAATATTAAATTCAATCTTGATAGAACTCTCGAAGATGTACCAAAAGAGAGAATAAATAATAGAAGTCTGATTAGAAAAATACGAGATTGTGTTAATGAGTTTAAACAGGACGGCGCATCACAAACCTGGTCAACATTTAAAATTGATGGTGTTATTGTTTGCCGTGATTCCAGACCAGGGCTGTTAACTGGAATTGATAAACCATACTATGAAAAAGCGTATCCAGAAACAGCAATTGTTTATGGGATGTATCCGTTAAATAAGAAACCTGATATTGGAAAACTAGCACCAATGAAACAGTCAACGTCAGTGGAAAAACCACTCAATTGTGTGGCTCAACGTGTCATAGAACACTTTACAAATGCACTCCGTGGGAATAAATTAACCGATCTAAGACGTAAAAAAAATAGGTCAATGGGAGCTAACAGTGAAAGAGAACGGAGCAACTATTTCCGATATAGCTAGATTGGAAAAGTCGTTGAGATTTCCGATAACCGTTTCAACGATAACCGGCGAGGTCTTATACGAATCGAAATACAATAAAAACGGAGCTCCAATCAAAATTATTGATCATAACAAACACGCATGAACATCCGCAGTTACAATATTCCCGCGAGACAGAACAGTGAAATATATCCCCGAAGAATTTACCAAGGATGACATTCTCACTGAAGAAAGATTATTCGATGCTATTGCTAGTTTGTGTAAAAACGACCCTGTATCAGTATGGCTACTTCATAGTTTTGAAGATGAAGAATGTCAATTCAATCAATTTGTGAGACCTATCGGTGAATTATATCGTACTGAAAGTCTACATAATAGGATGAAAAATCTAGCAATAAGTCTCAGTGAAAACGCTAGCGTTTTTAATGGAAAATCCGACGATTACGAACAGTTACTTACAAATTGTTTTACAATTCCATCAGTTGCAGCTCATTTTGCAAGAAAGAAAAATAATTGGAAACCAACACGAAAAGAGTTTTTACAGGATTTTCAATCCAGCTGTTTGGAATATTATCATGGCGGTCTATGGAACGTTAAGTACAATCGTGAAAGTATGATATCAGTTGATATCGTTGCCTGTTATCAAGGAAGTTTTCTAGGATATGGATTCGCTGGTGAGTATTTTAAACGGTTTGGACATCCCACTCATGAAATGACTCGCGTTGCTATTAATGGACCACTGCCTGATTTTGATTTGACCGGTTTTGCTCGCGTAGTATCATTTGAATTCGCTGAAGGACTTCATCCGTGTTGTTATGTTTGGATTGGTAGACACATGGCTGAAAAGATGTGGTTACCAATAGTGTTATTGCGATATATGATTGATTGTAAAATGTTAGTTTCGTTGATTGTCAGCGAAGCAATTATCTCATATCAAAAACAAACCAATGTCTGGTTACCAGAACCAGAATGTCTTGATAGTATAATCGATAAGTCTAGAAAACATATTGATGCTGACGAAAAGTACATCATTGAATGGTCAAAAAAGATATTTAATCAACGAAATAGTGAAGCAAAGGATCTCGGCCGAAGAATAATCGGTAAATTTACAAAAGGTGGAAAAAAATTCAACTTTGAAAGACAATCCTCACGATTGATTATAGATGATGCCGAATACGACTTCGTTATTAAAGATGCAGTAGAGAAAAATAGGTACGCAAATTGTAAAACAGCCTTCTTGTCCAATAAAACAAAGTTAGGTAGAATTGTTACTTACAGTGATGGAGAAAGCTCTGCATATCTACATTTAAGGGCTTCTATGCTGGGTTATGCATCTATCAATTTATTTGCAATGATAAATAGATTTCCTAGTATAGCAGTTAGAGTTGCAATTGATTCAATGTATGTCGATAAAAAATATATCAAAGCGGTAACTAAATTTACTAATAGCGAAGAGACTTGGGGAACATGGCGAATTAAACGTCAAATACAACGCGATTATTCTAAATCAGCAGACCTTGAGATTAAAAGCAGTTACCTGAAGAACGATAATTCTATCAGTGAAAAATCCGAAGGATTTTCTATGTCTAAAGCACCACCGATATCAGATCCAATTTGTAGATATAAAACAGTTTATTTAAACGGTTGTGGTGGATATGGAAAGACAACACGTGCGATAGAATTATATCGAGAGAGAACGTCCATGATTGTACTCACACCAACCCATAGACTAGCGAGAGAGATAAAACAACGCCAAAAATCCAAAGGATTTTCCGTTGAAGCTTGCACGTATCATAGTTTTTTTCGATACAAGGGTGATGCTTGGACTCCTGAGCGAATGGGTGAGAAATTTATTCCAGCGGTTATTATTTGGAATGAAGCATGTACTGTTTCAGAAGATGTATTAAAAATGTTTCTTGATTGGTTATTGCAAAATAATACAAAAGTTATATTGTGCGGCGATCATGGTCAACCACCACCATTTGTTGGTAGAAGTCCACATAATTGGTTAAAAGGATTTGTTGATTATTACGAAGAAATTGATACTGACTATAAAGCACTCGATGAGCAGTTACGTGAGTTTAAAAAACTAATTAGATTACAACCCGATAGAATTCAATGTGAAGTAGCGCGTGAAATAATTTCTGAAACGCCTATGAATGATTTTTGGGAAACATGGAGACCAAATGATTTTGTAGTAGCAAGTAGAAAGATAGTCAGAGACGCACTTCAGAAAAAGTTGTTTGAGCTACACAAGAAAAAATTCCCAACATTTCCAGTACCGTTGTGTTATAGACCATTGGATACACGAAAGCAGAATATTGAAGTTGAAATTCCAGGCCAGACGGAGAAACAGATTCTAGTGTCAAATGATATTGTGTTAGTTGATATCAATACTGTAGAAGATGCATTATGCGCTGATAAATCACCATGGACGCTTGGTTATGTAACAACAATACACTCGTCACAAGGATTGACCATCACGGATACAATTGTTTGGATAGTTGATAATCGCATTGAATGGTCAAATTTAGTCTATCTCGCAGTGTCCAGAGTACGACGAATAAATCAACTACGAAGGATTGTTTTCGATGATGATTTTAATGCAAACGATGATAACACTGATATTAGCATCATTAATAAAAAAACTCTCTGGTTACAAACAGCAGGTCAAAAAAAAAACAAGAATTTGATATTGATGCTGAAGTAATAATCGCATTAAAAGAACAACAGAATAATCACTGCGCCAGTTGCAATTGTATAATGCACTGGCAGTATTCGGATAAAAACCCTCGACAATTCACCGTAGACAGAAAAAATAACAGTCTTGGTCATGTCAGAAACAATGTGATGTTGACCTTTCTTGAGTGTAATAGACGTAACGGAGCTAGTTAAGACCATGTGGCGGTAATTGAGTATCGTCCGGAATGACTTGTAGTTGTTCGCGTGTAAAACCACGCTGAGGTGCAGTTGAATCCAATCTGTAGATTGGAGGTCTACCAGTTGATCGCGTTATGGTTGAAATTTTATGCGTAGTAACACTCCAGATAGGATCAGTAGCTCTTCTTTTACCACCTTCAAGTTCTCCTGGTTCGTATAAATATCTCACAGTAACATCACTGAGAAGTGGCTGAGTGCTAACCCGCTGTGGTTGTTCGGGTATATATTTTTTATTGTAATATTTGGTTTCATATTAATAGTTCGAGTAATCTCGTTATTTAACGCTGCAATTACAATCGGTAACCTTTGGACCCATTCACGAGATCGTTTTTCTTGGATGAATTCTTTTGCATATTGATATCCAAATAACCGTTCTGCAAGAGTTCGATTAAATCGTTCTACAATTGCCTGATCACGATGTAACGCAGTATGTCCCCGTCGTATTTTAACATTATGAGTTTTCATTGTTGATAGAACAACACCTTGAAACTCTTTGCCAGGATCAACTTGTAATAGATTTGGCCATCTTAGAGGACCTCGTCGATAAATCCTTTCAAATCCAGAAGCGACTTCAGAAGCTGACTTTGTTTTTAGTGGTTCTGCTTGTTTAAATCGACTCGCAATATCAACTACAGTTAGCGCGTATTTGTAACCATGGTCATGTGGTAAAAACAATAAATCAGCCTGATGAACTTCATTGGGTACGGTAACATCAAAATGAGAATAATTAATTTGTTTAGGCGGTGGTAGATAAATTTGCCATATAGCTTGTTTGGATAACCAATCTTTTGCAGTGGACTTTTTCACTTTTGCAGCGTTAGCGAGTTTACTGATTGCTGCTTTACCCTTCCAGTATCCTTTCGGAGAATAATAAATAGATTCCATACTATAAAAAACACTGGTGTTTTAAAAATATCAGCACCTAACACCAATTTGCCTTTCATAGCTGATTTGACCAACCATGAAGCCAATTTTTCTTTGAAGGATTTATCGGGAATAGCATTTAACGCATGAATTAATTTTACATCCGCGAGATGTCTTTGTTGCAAATTATTGCTTTTATATGCAACATCATGAGCATGACATGCCTTATCAATAGCATTTATGGGATACTCACCAGGCCGGGGCTGATTTTGATCATCAAGTCTGATATCTAATCTCGTTCCGGGACCACAGTAGCTATATCCTGGCAGGTGTTTTTCTCCGGGGTATTTTGCCCATGGGGTTCCGGGGAGTTTTCCAAGTTTTGCGGCAATATCACCTCCAAGTTGCTTTTTTTAAAAAATCTAAATTTTTTTGTACCACATGTTACACACTTGCCAGTAAGCGCTAGTCTATTGTTTTTAGTTGTAATGGTTGTCTGATCGGTTGTATTAGTACGCTGTTTACATTTAACACAATATAGATCCATAATTTATATATAGCGTTATGAATATAATTGATTTTTCAGAGACTAAAAGAAGAGAACCTTTGAAACACCACGCAGCGCTTCCGAATTCTGTCCGTGCCATTATAATCGGACCATCTGGATCGGGTAAAACACAATTGCTGCTTAATTTGAGAATGCGATTTATGAAGTGGGATAAATTATATTTAGTTGCCCCATCCGTAGAAGATCAACGGTGCTATGAAGTGCTAAAAGATTATAATGAAAATGCATCAGAAATTAAAGGTGAAAGTGTAATCGACTTTATTACTGATATTAATGATGCACCATCAGTAGAAGATCTCGATGGAGACATAAACAATCTTGTAGTGTACGATGATGTAATGTTAGATAATCAAAAAAAACCCCTGCTAGATTATTTTCCCGAGGTAGGCATAAAAACACTGACGTGATATATGTTACTCAACGATACACTCAAATTCCAAAAGTGATTCGCGATAACTGCAATATTCTTGATGTATTCAACGGCGTTGATACACATACGCTACGAAATATTTGGCAGACATGGTGTTCCGATATGGACTTCAATGGATTTAAAAATTACTTTAGTCATGCTCAGTCAGTCCCATATGGATTTATAACAATAAATTTACACGACCCTCGGTCACGATATCGTATTGGACTTGATCAAATATTTGGTTAAATAATTTGTATTAATCAGCAGCAGGGGGAGGGCGATATGACAACATATTTGCGACGTAGATGGCAGTAATTTTGAGGGTGGTTATGACAACATATTTACGACAAAATCGCTAAGGCTCCATTTGTAAAATGGGGTCTTTATTTTTTTTGGTTAAAATATGAGATTTCGTAGGAAGGCTCCATTTGGCATTCTGAGGCTTTAATCGATTTTGTCGCAAAAATTTGTAGGGTTCTCCCCCTATTACTACTATAGGGGGTTTGGAGGTGGTCGGTTTTTTTTTTGGTAGCTACTGTAGCATTCGGCTTTAGGTTTGTACACTTTTGGGTTTTCAATGAAGATTTAAAAGCAGTTAACTATATTCATCAAACGCAGAAAGTGCATCTTGAAAACATCGCGAATAGTATCTCGGTTTGGACAGTAAATCGTAAACTTGTAACACGACAAATTTTCCTTTTGCATATGATGGTATGTGTACCCACCAACACTGCAAATAGTATGCAAATATTATGCATATCTTAAAATATTGTATAACTATCTCACACACCTACTCGTCACTAGAACAATATGGCGGTTGTTTTCACCTAGGCGGTCGTAACTAAGCACTGACGTAGAAATGTGCCCGGATTCCTGACCCAACCAATGGTTTTACTGCACCATTCAAATCAAACGATCACGTGATCTAAAACTGTCCTTAAAACTAATGCTTTAAGAGATTGAATTCAGTCGTATTTTGATACCTTAGGAGCTCAAAGGTCTTTTTGTGTTGTGACCAGTTTGAGTTAAGCTTTTTTTCTAGATTTCGGAATTAGTAATTAATTTCTCTGGAAATCACACTTAAGTGTTTTTCATAAAAATTCTTGGACAGATTATTCGGAATTTTAAATCCGGGACATTATTTTTCATTCATTATATTAAACAAGGAACTGTTGACACTACAACACGAAACAGGATATAGAAGACGTCATCGCCTTCTATCTTGGAACGATACCAGTATTCAAACTTTGATTGTTTATAACTTTTTAGTGATAGAACTGATATTATTATATTCTATGATTAAGTTTTGGATTATATTCACAAACTGTTTAAGTGCTTCTTCAAAGTTTTACCTTGTTTCTAAGGGAAAAAACTTATTTGCTATTATTTTTACAAAGCTTGTTGGTTTCACTCTTTTCCTTGTTACTTTATACGAGCCTAGGCACGGAACACCACCAAATTTTCGGATAAATATGGCATTAGTTACATTCTGTGTTATGGCTGTAATTCTTTGATTTGATTTATGCAGCACTTATTAATTCTCACTTCGATCAATATTTTTAATCAACTCTTGCTGTCTATATCAACAAATGCTGACGACGTCAGGATCTCAAAGTAAGTGTGCGAGGTTGCGGTAAAACGTGGTGCACAAAGCACGGATTAGAATGAAATTAAAATAGTTGCAAAATTCCGGTGGTTTGTTTTTATAGAAACTGGTCTCTTTTACTAGAGTGCGGACAAATACACACTCATTTTCTTGTTGCATTAACTGTAGACATCCCAAATATTTCCAGCTGGTATTAATGCTAGACCATACATTTATTTATTTATTTTGCTACGGAAATTAATTGCAGAGATGAATGATGGAATTAGCACTCTGTTTACATCTGTGGTCAAAGCACTGAGACACGTCATTAACTTTCTCAAGAGATTGGAAAGACCAAACACTACTATATACGACGCAGATTGTTCTACATCAGCTAGGCATAAAATTAATGTTTACCTGCATTCATATCTATTAGTTTTGAATTAAGTAGTAAAGTTAGAGTTCGGCTTAACACTTCGATGAGGTGGCGACGAGAACCAACTCTCCTTTCCGCGTGAGCCTGGGATAGTACATATTCTCATGTTTAGAGAATATGTCCCCAACAACATAAAGATTGCTCAAACATGGTGTTCAGAGAAAAGAACAGGTACGCTTGGCTGAAACTAAAACAAGTTTCCGTGGCAGCTATGAAAAAGGAACTGAGCTACAACCTGTACCTAGAATCTCTCATTGAGTTGAAGGAGTGCCATCACCGCGACCACCAGAAATG
Source organism: Potamilus streckersoni (assembly GCA_016746295.1). NCBI lineage: Eukaryota > Metazoa > Mollusca > Bivalvia > Unionida > Unionidae > Potamilus > Potamilus streckersoni. The sequence continues at coordinate 96,424 of JAEAOA010000037.1, forward strand.
AGGGTGCACTGCATTATCAAACGAGACAGAGCACAAGAAGGAGACAGTTTGCTTGCATGTGGGCACTACCGAACAGCACAAGAGCAAGAAGCCTTGACGGAAGAGTACATCAACTAGCTCTTCGGCGTTAGATAAAATTGTACATAAAAGCAATCTGCAATATATCACTGGTCTGGTCTGCTTCACGCGCAGGCTACGAAAGGATTTTGGAACTGGTGTCTATGTCGGCCGTCGAAAACGCCGTTGGTATATTATTAGAGAAGCTTGGGGTTTTGCAGCCATCTTTTCATGGTATATGTTAGCAGTGTTACCACGGTTCGTCGCGGACCATTCACCTTCTTAGTAGTGGCAGCAAAACCAAAACCGTGCAACGGACTTAACACATCGACTTCCACCACTAGCTAGCTGATTGTACCAGGTTTGCAAGAAGTTTTTAAATAAATATTTATGTGGCACCTGATCCAAGGATTTAGTTGTACTGGCTATTTCCGCAAAGTACCAACCCTCCGCAACTGTCTTTACTGTTAGTGCCGATGCCAAAGAGAAGGTTTGAAAGACAAGGCTCGCGCTGTACCTGAAAAGGGCTTGAATTTTTATAGTTACCTTGAAAAGTTCTTAAGTTGGAGTCTGACTCCAAGAAAGAACTGAAAGAAAAAAAAAATGCTTGAACATACCTAGTAGTACTTGTATCAAGATATCAATTCTAAAAGAAAGAAACGAAAATAATAATTCGTGTACAACATATTGAAATCTCTAGTTATTGGAAGATAAAAACATCCAAATTTAAGATAGTGCTTTGATATTGATTTGGAGTGTAGGAGAAGCGTGCTCCAATCAATAATTCATATCCTGAATATAATAAGGACATTGAAATGAATTTAGATTAAGCATTTATTATTGTTCAGCTTTCACTTGGCAATGGAAAAAGCCTAATTAATAAGCCAGTTCAATAGTTCAACAATCGGATAGAAGCGAAATAATGTTTTATCTCACCATTCAATCAATAAAACCTTATTAAATTGCGTTGTGATGTTGGGAACAAAGTAATTGATAATCACCCTAGAGAATAATTAAATTAATTAGGTTTACAATGTGAATGACCACTCGAAGGTTATGGACATGATCCAAAAGGTCGTTACTTGGAAAAATACCGTCCATACACTCACACTCTACCCCCCCACTAAAACTTGATATAAAGTTAAAGCTGTCCTTGGATAGCACGCAAGAACCACGCGTGATTTTTAGACGGACTTCTTTTGACCATGGATGAAGCGCTGTTAATTGCCAGTTCCAGGATATAAAAATAGGCACTGGACTGGTTATTCTCAAGTGCGTTTCCATGCTCAAAAGAGTGTCATGTCTATTTCTTACAGCGATCCCACCTCTTCGCAGCCAAGCTCCCCACAAAAGATGTAATCTACACCATCATATGTGACACCTTATTCTTATGAATGCTGAACTTTCTACCTTCTCGTAACTAGACACGAGAAGAAGGTTATGATAGAAACGTCTAAAAACAACATCAGAATTTCATATCATAATATAGTGGCGGAGACTCCAATCCAATTCATTTTTTTTCTATCATAATACTTGAATGTACAGATCTACGATAACTTCACATAGATCTGTGAGTAAAAGTGCTCCAAAGTCCACCTGAACGTGTAAATAATATAAAAAGAACGTTAACGAAATATTGAGAATAAAAATGAAATGGAAATATTGTTTCCTTAAGCTCGAAATATCCAAGAGGCTCAAAGCTCTGGAAAATGAGACTAATGTCATCAAAACTAATGTAACTGATTGCACCTCTACTCTCATGGATCACAGCTTGGAACTGCTCTGTTAGTGCTCTGGATTACCCTGACGTAGTCGTTAAATTTCATCTCAAATGTGGGACATTCTTACGGACTAAACAATGTAGTCATTTAGCAAGTGAAAGTCTAGTAGCACAAAAGAAGCGGCTTCCGAAGACGGCAGCAATAGACGCCTCGCACCGGGCGACGGCGACGACATTACCAGGACAGACAGTTGTAGCGGTAGTATTGCCATTCTGTATGCACAGATAGGCATCATTGATTTATTTTCATCCGTCGGCCCGAGATCCATGTTTACACTCCGAACATCAGCTTCGTCAGTGCAGGAAAAGTTATTTTTATGTATGGTATGTTATGTAGGTGAAGCACCCGGAAATAACCAGGGAGAAAGCACTGATCTACGGAAATCTACTGGCAACTTATCTAACATCCCAATGTTAATCCAGCCGATACATAAACTCTCACAAACAGCTGTGAGACAACAGAGTGATCTGTTAAGGGAGCACCATAGAACACTGCGCTACACTGGGTTCCATTTAAAGGACGGTATAGCCCTTTATTATAAATCGGAAATATTTAACCACCGCTTAAATAAATTGTTAATACAAACCTGGCAGTGCATATTGGCATCGTTGTAACCGAGCTTGTGATTTGATATTAGAATCCACGTGCCCTCTTTTCATTAAGCGAGTGAAGCTATAGCACCTGTAGCATGGCTAAAGGCAGATTTCACCTGGAAGTGCACAATTTTGGCCTCGTAGTACGAAAGCCTTGGCTTGAATAAGGTATCGCGGATCGATTACTCAATTTGGTTGTAGCGCTTGATAGAGACCTGGCCCCTGAGAGAATCAACATAGCGCTCGACAGAGACCTGGTTGCTGCGAGAAAAATGCTGGCTGAAGTGCAAGATGAATCAGAGCATCAGTAGATATAAGCCCACGTGACTGATCTGGAATTGGAACGCAATGTTCAAGTAAGGATCTTCAACATTCTTTCTAGTTCGTGCCGCTGTTGCATATGATGCAGTCAGCAGGAATCACGTCTCTACATGATTTGTTTGCTTTGGCTGTTGTGCTGTAATTTGCTATTGTCTGCTCAATAGTACAGGCATCCTTGTTGACTTATTTCGACATTGGTGCTTAGTACCGTGTTTGCAATATAACGTGTAACGCTCATTGTTATACCCCACATATATGCCAATTTTCAGCTCCATGTGAGATGGGACCAGGTTACGGACGTCCCAAGGAATAATCCATCTAACTTCGGGCATTTCTAAGCAAGTTCTAGAGCTTGTTCTGCTAATCGGGGACGTTCTTTGTAAGGCAAATAGGTTATTGTACGAGTTGCTTCCATTATTGCCCTGGTGTACGGCACGGCGATTTCACTGACACGCGCTAGCTGTTTACAACGAGCAGGTTTTCGAAAAGGATAATTGTCGATGAGCCATAAAGTGGTTGGTTAGTAGGTTAGTCGGTTGGCTGAATTTTTACGGCGCATTAGCACAACGAGGCTATTTAGCGCCATGCTAAAGGTTACACGTTTTATTATTTAAAAGGGAAAAAAGGTTTCGTACCGACCAGCAATACGAAACCAAATAGTTAAAGGTAGAACGATAGAAATAGGAACGGTGATAAATTAACAAGGTTTCCCGATCAACGGGGAGTGCAAATAATGTATGACAACAAAAACAGATGACAGGTAATTAAAATCTAGCGATGGTATATAAAACTGTTCAGGGTGATGACATTAAAGTTATAACGTATGATAAATGTTTACATCCTTAAGGAAGTCTATAATATAAGAAATGCTAATTGCATCAAAGAGCTCCCTCATGTCTTGCACATTGTAATAATGATTGCGTGTAGGTTGGAGGTCGCAACACTCCATCATAATGTGACGTATAGTGAATGGCTCATTGCAAGATATGCACTCTGGTGGGTCCTCTTTTAGTATATGTAGGAGTGGGTTAAATAAGTATGACTGTTTTGAATTCTCGCAATGATTACCTCCTCCCTAAGGAAAGCTCTGTAGGAAGGAGTCCATTCTCCTAGGGTTGGCTTGATGGCATGAAGTTTGTTAATCACGGCATCATTCCGTGACGCCTGCCATTTCAGATGTAAATAGTCTTTGATACTACGTTTAAAATCATTATATGGTGTTTTAAATCAGATGGTTCTAATGATAGAACCATTTTAACAGCGCGGTCTACTTTATCATTACCTTTAATTCCAACATGGCTGGGTAAACAACAGTATACTAGTGCGAGGTGCTCAACTCAGTATGTTTATGGAGAATATTAGCTAATAATGGATTATCCATTTTTATATTATAGAGTGACTGAAGTACTGATAGTGAATCAGAGAAGATGATGCCGTTTAAAATACACTTGCTTGCAATGTATTGCAAAGTAAGGTCTATTGCTCTGTTTTCGACTGGAAAAATTGACGTACCATTTGGCAAGCGAACTTTTGTTGTGTGTTTTCCACTAACGAAGGATGTAGCGGCCTTTTCCTCAGCTTTTGATCCATCAGTATATATTCTTGTATAATTTTCAAATTGAGTGAGGAGTTCATGGTAAGAGTTGTGGAAGATGGAAGGGTTTGTCTCTGATTTTGTTCCATCGTGTAGCGTGAAAAGTACCATTGGTTGCTGAAGTAGCCAGGGAGGGAGGTGTTTCGGAGACGGTTGTTTTTGGAATTTTTGAAAGATCAATTTGGGTACATTCAAGGAATGGTGATATTCTAAAGCCAAAGGTAGGTGTGACGTTTGGTTGATTTTCATACCAGTGGAATTTAGAGTTTATATATGACTTCACTCCTATTTGCCAGGTGATTTAACTGTTAATCATCACATCCAGGCCGTCGTTTTGGCTATGCTTCAGCTTCCATTCGATGTCTTTGATTTCACAGAACTTTTCTCAGATTTGCCTGAACGTAACTCCTTACATTTTCAAATGCCTTTGACCCTGTTTATCCGGGAAGGGAATAGTTTATTAGCTTGAGATTCATTCTCACTTGAAAGTCAACATGAACTCGATAAATGCTGCACACTATTTCTGGCAGCCCGACAGACTAGAAGTGGTCGTGGACACTGACACATCAACCTGTTGAATGAGTTCGCAAAACAGTTTATGTACGGTGGAGGACATTTCCTCCCCACGACTGAACTTTTCATTTCGACCTGTAGTCCTTGGATTATACTGGCGTATGTTAGAACGTTTTCACAGAGATACGCTTCCTTGGTAAAGACAAAGCCTTACAACCCGTTTAGGATGAAGTATGTTAACCCGTTCTCATCCGCTTTGCCCTTGTACTGTGTGAAATATCAGCATGCTGTTTGCCACATTCAGGTTCATTACATACTGTGGAATTTAATATATGGATAGGAATGCATTCTGGTATGCCAGAGAAAGTATCTGTTATACATCGTTTGCCTCAAGGCGCCAGTACGTGTCATCATCCTGCTCTATCATATCTCTAAATCAGTCGTCGATACACCGCCAAAGCTTTACATTGGCTGCATTTCTCGTGTGAAAGTGAGGACAGATGGATGCAGCATGGTAGAAAGTGTGGAGAAAAGAAACCTGGGAATCTTCGCCGATGGTTGGGTTTTAGGAAACCCATAGATAGTTGACGAATTTTAGGGATTTCTTTATTTTAACAGATTAATCACTTGATTTCCTCAATGGAACCTGAAAAGTCTTTTCTCAGAGTTTACCAATGAATAGTAGCATGATCAAACATACAAAGAGCTTTTCAGGTTAGAACTCTAGGACATCATTCATGCACAGCGATAAGTGTGGGCGCTCAATTATGATCGACACTTCCAAACCGATTCAGAACTTACACGCATTACTTAAAGTTAGAAGGTAATGGATATTGTTACGTATATGTAATTTAATTACTTGTGTGTTAGCTTTATTTTTAATTTTTTTTTATTTCATTACGTTATTTTAATGATAACTTTATTCACTGGATTTTACCAGTTTTCTGGTTTGACCTGATAACAAAGCAGTTCGATTGCTACATTTTATTTTTAGCTGATCTTGATAAACACGCAGTGAAAATGATTGGCCAATACCAAGGTCATATTCGGCCCACGTGTTAGCCGAGTTGTAAACAAGCTTTTCTTAAAATTCATTTCCAGTGCAGGAATCACTGATTCTTCGCTAAGGCTATTCTAGCCTACGAGCTTATTGACTTGTAGTAAGTGACAACGTGACCAATCTGAAATTGCATTTAGTCGGGTTTAATAGTGAGAATTCAGTGTTTCTGAGCCAATCATAAATTTATACCTTCGGGCTCAAGGTATTTGTATTGTTGTTGTCATTTGAGTTGATTTCCATATTTAAAATAATTTATTTACTCTTGAAAATATGTGTGCTCATCAAATTCTTGGACAAAGAAATTTAGCTACAATTCTTTGGAATTCTAAAGCTGGAATATTATTCTTGATTCATAAAATTCAACGAGAAACTGTTGACACATCAACACAAGACAGATTATAGAAGACGTCATCGCCTTCCACATTGGAACTTCTCCAGGATTTGAACATTGATTTATTTATTTTAGTGATAGGACTGATATTTTTTAGATTCCAGCATTAATTTTGGGAATATATTCACAAACTCTAAGTCCTTTTCCATATTTTTACCTTGTCTTCTAGGGAAATAAATTTTTTTAAAATTTATAAAGCTTGTTGGCTTCACTCTTTTTTGTTACTTTGTATGAGCCTAAATATGTAACAATATTGAACCACTAAATCCACTTGACAGATTGTTTTGAGGACAAACCAAAACAACACTTTGGCTGTACAAATTGGTCGTATTTCAATGAGAGCGAATCAAATGCATAGTCGTTTGTTCTTTGTAGCCTGGGTGTGCAGGTATCAGCAATTCCCACCAACAACTTTATAATATAAATATAACATATCAATGTGCACAGATTCGACAATATGAAGGTTTTATCAAATGCAACAAGTTACCTCCAACCCACTTATACTATCCTGTCGTACATCATTGCCAATGAGATGTTATGTTCTCATTATGTCATACTTGTGCTGAAGCATATAATCAAACTAACCCTTTTGGCACAAAGATGAAGAATGTACATTGGCAGAACGTGAGTGTTGAATTGTTTCATGCTCTCAATCATGGATACCACTTACTAAAAGTATACAAAATTAGGCACTTTTTTACTCAGACCAATACAGATATGAAGAAGTCAAGTCCGGAAATTTTCCCGGCTATGAATTCTTAAAACAAACAAGAAGCAAGTGATCATCCTTATTGGTGTCCATTAGACTTCGTAAAACAAAGACAAATTGAAAGAACGATGCTGAATTCAAAAAGTCATGTCTTTGGAAGATGTGGACAAGAACGAAGAAAGATGATCATTTGCCTGGTGATGTTAAATTGTTTGTGAGCAAAATTGGCATAAAGTAATATATTACTTAAGATAAAATGTGCCCGTTTAAAATTGTATCATGCCTTGGAAAATTTAGGAGATCAAGTCCTATATTTTGACACCAACAGTTGTATGTACATCGAGCGCCTTCATAGCCATTACCCTTCAAATTAAAAGGTCAGTACCTTAAATGAATTTGAATTTGCTATGTGTATAGTGTTGAAGACATTGCAAATGAAAAGCCGTAACTACAGTAGGGGTACCAAGCTTACACTATAGCTGATACGTGAAAGATGTAGTGTTGACATTAGAGAGCATACTTATAAAAAATATGAAGTGCTGATACTGAAGCCCAGAATTTTCTAGCTACACTATTGATATAAAAGTCAGGGAACCTTTTAGAGGGATGCCAACATCTAGGTACACTATTGATATAAACTTTTATAAGGATGCCAACATCTAGCTACAATATTGATATAATAGTCAGAGAACTTTTGAGAGGGATGCCAACATCTAGCTACACTATTGATATAATAGACAGGGAAACTTTGAGTGGGATACCAACATCTAGCTACATCATTGATATAATAGACAGGGAAACTTTTAGAGGGATGCCAACATCTAGCTACATCATTGATATAATAGTCAGAGAACTTTTGAGAGGGATGCCAACATCTAGCTACATCATTGATATAATAGACAGGGAAACTTTTAGAGGGATGCCAACATCTAGCTACATCATTGATATAATAGAAAGGAAACTTTTGAGTGGGATGCCAACATCTAGCTACACTATTGATATAATAGACAGGGAAACTTTTAGAATGATGCCAACATCTAGCTACATCATTGATATAATAGACAGGGAACCTTTGAGTGGGATGCCAACATCTAGCTACATCATTGATATAATAGAAAGGAAACTTTTGAGTGGGATGCCAACATCTAGCTACATCATTGATATAATAGACAGGGAAACTTTTAGAGGGATGCCAACATCTAGCTACATCATTGATATAATAGAAAGGAAACTTTTGAGTGGGATGCCAACATCTAGCTACACTATTGATATAATAGACAGGGAAACTTTTAGAGGGATGCCAACATCTATCTACATCATTGATATAATAGACAGGGAACCTTTGAGTGGGATGCCAACATCTAGCTACATCATTGATATAATAGAAAGGAAACTTTTGAGTGGGATGCCAACATCTAGCTATACTATTGATATAATAGTGAAACTTTTAGTTGATTGCCAAATTCCAGGCAAGATATTTGACCTGATAGTGTCTATGATGTGACTAAAGGATCATGAAATAAAATTTAATCATTCATTTGTGATGGATACAACCATTTTGTTTTAAAAAAGATAATGTTTAAAACTTTTTTGTCAAGAATAAACATGTGGTTAATATAATTAAAGTAGCACCAAGATTCTTCACAAATTTATGTACACTCCCTGCTGATGGAAATCACCAATGTTCCAGTGCAGTGACAATGTACATTGTATGTAACACAAATTTATGTTCACTCCCTGCTGATGGAAATCACCAATGTTCCAGTGCAGTGACAATGTACATTGTATGTAACACAAATTTATGTACACTCCCTGCTGATGGAAATCACCAATGTTCCAATGCAGTGACAATGTACATTGTATGTAACACAAATTTATGTACACTCCCTGCTGATGGAAATCACCAATGTTCCAGTGCAGTGACAATGTACATTGTATGTAACACTGGAAAAATACTGGTAACCTTTGACACTAACCCCACATTCAGAATGCCTTGGTGGTTAATGTTACCATCAGATCTTGCTAAATAAGTAGAACTATATTGACTGCTGGGGCAGTTTTCAATGCAGAATCCCATGCTCTGGACATACTTAACATTATTAAGCACACAGTCCATAATTGGTTTGACATAAACTTGATTTTTGAACATAAGCCAGATGTAAGTGCAGTTTTCCTTTTTTTGCACAAAAATAATTTCCACTTTTTTATATATAAAGATATATGGTATTTAAGGGTTTATGTGAAAATTTACAACAACCTTTTCTAAAAAAATTTTAAACCAACAGGCATAGTTTGGCAGAATGTTTGCATGCAAATTTCTATGAATTTTGCGAGTTATACTGGTTTAACTTAAGGAAAACAAACTAATATCTTTGAGTAAAGATAAGGAAGAAGTTTCAGTTGGCAGGTATGCATTAATTATACACCCTCAACTACTTTCAGATTTTCTCCAGTTGAATCAGTTATGGAGACTGATCCACCATATTCAAAAGAAGCAAGTTATTTTATTGAAGATTGTGTTCTGTTTAGTACTCTTTTAATCAGTGCACTTTATTTGGCAAGATGGACACCACATCTTCCATTTAACCCATCAGAGTTTGTGGGGTTTAAATTTATGGATACATTTTTAACTAACAAGCACTATCACAGTAGATGTTCAGTGTCATGTATCTTAATAAAATGTTTTTCATCCCTTTTGAAGTTTAAATTGAACTGCAATGATGTTGATCATTATTTGGATTACTTCTAATTTTCAAATGAGAAAGATACAAATGATTATCTGTTTTTTTAATGCAGTTGTCAGCCACTTGCAAAAAGCTGGAAGTGACCTAGCAGAGGAAAAACTGTTGGCCCTCTACCAGTTTTAAACTTGCTGGGAAATGAAACAGACTTGGCCCTCTACCAGTTTTAACCTTTCTGGGAAATGAAATAGATTTGGCCCTCTACCCATTTTAAACTTGCTGGGAATTAAATAGACATGGCCCTCTACCGGTTTTAACTTTTAACATTGCTGGGAAATGAAATAGACTTGGTCCTCTACCAGTTTTAATCATGCTGGGAAATGAAATAGACATGGCCCTCTACCAGTTTTAACCTTGCTGGGAAATGAAATAGACATGGCCCTCTACCAGTTTTAATCTTGCTGGGAAATGAAATAGACATGGCCCTCTACCAGTTTTAACCTTGCTGGGAAATGAAAGACTTGGCCCTCTACCAGTTTTAACCTTGCTGAAAAGTGAATATAGACTTGACCCTCTACCGGTTTTAACCTTGCTGGGAAATAAAATAGACTTGGCCCTCTACTAGTTTTAACCTTGCTGGGAAGTGAAATAGACTTGGCCCTCTACCAGTTTTAACCTTGCTGGGAAATAAAATAGACTTGGCCCTCTACTAGTTTTAACCTTGCTGGGAAGTGAAATAGACTTGGCCCTCTACTAGTTTTAACCTTGCTGGGAAGTGAAATAGACTTGGCCCTCTACCAGTTTTAACCTTGCTGTGAAATGAAATAGACTTGGCCCTCTACTAGTTTTAACCTTGCTGGGAAATGAAATAGACTTGGCCCTCTACTAGTTTTAACCTTGCTGGGAAATGAAATAGACTTGGCCCTCTACTAGTTTTAACCTTGCTGTGAAATGAAATAGACATGGCCCTCTACCAGTTTTAACCTTGCTGTGAAATGAAATAGACTTGGCCCTCTACCAGTTTTAAACTTGCTGTGAAATGAAATAGACTTGGCCCTCTACCAGTTTTAACCTTGCTGTGAAATGAAATAGACTTGGCCCTCTACCAGTTTTAACCTTGCTGTGAAATGAAATAGACTTGGCCCTCTACCAGTTTTAACCTTGCTGTGAAATGAAATAGACTTGGCCCTCTACCAGTTTTAACCTTGCTGTGAAATGAAATAGACTTGGCCCTCTACCAGTTTTAACCTTGCTGTGAAATGAAATAGACTTGGCCCTCTACCAGTTTTAACCTTGCTGGTTAAAGTGAAACTACCAAGACATCTCTCCATTTCAAAGACATATATCATGCAGTCATTCAAATCAAACTGAAAATTTTAAAGGATAGAATTTAACACAACTACTGATGCAGGATGTGCATCTCAATCAGACAATAAAAATGTCAATGTCTAGTGAAATGTCATCTTATCATCATAAATGATGCAGTACCACACCTCATCTTATGAGCTAATAAAATTAATTTTCCAATTTTTGGGAAGGCCTTGTTTCGTTGAGAGAAATTTTTTGTTCTTTTCCAGATTCTTATTTGATAAGGATCTCATGGAGTCATGCTAGAGTCAGACAAAAACTAGTTGAAACACTTCACCTATGACCTGGCAAAACTTAACAAGAAAAGCTGAAACTCTTCTCTTGTGACCTGGCAAGACTTAACATGACTAGCTGAAACACTTCTCTTGTTACCTGGCAAGACTTAACAAGACAAGACTAGCTGAAACATTTCTCTTGTGAACTGGCAAGACTTAACAAGACTAGCTAAAACACTTCTCTTGTGACCTGGCAAGACTTAACAAGACTAGCTGAAACACTTCTCTTGTGACCTGGCAAGACTTAACAAGACTAGCTGAAACACTTCTCTTGTGACCTGGCAAGACTTAACAAGACTAGCTGAAACATTTCTCTTTTGATATGGTAAAAGCTATCAAGACTAGCTGAAAAATGTGTCTTTTGAACTGCCAAAACTTTGATCATAGCAAACAATGAATAATTCCAACTTTTTTGAACAATTACAGTGATATAGAATGGAAAACATCACAAGGGATTAAAACTTTTCATACACAAATATTTTTTGAAAAACATTTTAAAACACTTAACAGAAATAGAATAAAACCAGTAAGAAATGTTTCTGATATCTTTGTTTAATATATTAGCAATATATGAGTATAATTTTCCTGCGATTATACAAGAGCTAATAAAATGTCAAAAATTTAAAAAGAAATAAGCACAAAAGGACAATTTTGCAATTAATGTTATCTAAAACAAGCCTGTAACATGTGTAGAAATAATTATATATAAAATAATAAAATATAAGAAGACAAAATATTAAGGTTTTACATTTCTATAACATCTAGTGTCAATATTGAAAAAAAGCCTACATTTTTTAAAAAGCTTGTAAAAAGGTACAATGAAACCATCTGTGTAAAAGAATAGCAAAAGAAAAACAAAGCTACTACTTTTTCACACAAATTGATGGAATGACTGTCAGGCAAAATAAAGTCAAATCAGAATGATGCTGAGTGACAATGTCCACAGAATATCAACAGTATGTATCCTTGCATGACAATGTCCACAGAATATCAACAGTATGTATCCTTGCATGACAATGTCCACAGAATATCAACAGTATGTATCCTTGCATGACAATGTCCACAGAATATCAACAGTATGTATCCTTGCATGACAATGTCCACAGAATATCAACAGTATGTATCCTTGCATGACAATGTCCACAGAATATCAACAGTATGTATCCTTGCATGACAATGTCCACAGAATATCAACAGTATGTATCCTTGCATGACAATGTCCACAAAATATCAACATTATGTATCCTTGCATGACAATGTCCACAGAATATCAACAGTATGTATCCTTGCATGACAATGTCCACAGAATATCAACAGTATGTATCCTTGCATGACAATGTCCACAGAATATCAACAGTATATATCCTTGCATGACAATGTCCACAAAATATCAACATTATGTATCCTTGCATGACAATGTCCACAGAATATCAACAGTATATATCCTTGCATGACAATGTCCACAGAATACAATATGTTTGCATCACACAATCTATATAATTTAAGTGAGTGCACAAATTTTAATTATCTAAATGCACTGTCCTGATAAATTCATTTTATTTCCTATCCCAGATATGACAACTTGCTTTAGCATGTGCAGACATCTCACAGAATTAAATACATGAATGCAGTCTTAACACTACATCAATTCAAAAGATTTTAAAGAATATCCAAGTTGTAAAATGTATTTTAAAACATAAAGGCATGAGTAATTTTTAAAAATATCTCCAGAAATACAACACATGACTAATTGGGCACCAAAAGCAATTATTACATTAGACCTTGAAGACAATGGAGAAATGTAACAAACTTTATTGATTAAATTATCCTGAGTGCAAAATGGGGAGTTATAAACAATGTCTGCATAGTTTTCTGGATTCAACAATATAGATATTTTTTTATCAAATTTATTTTAAATAACACAAATAGAAACTTGCACAATTTATAGACATTAATGATTTATGTTAAAAAATAAACTGATGTTTAATATAAAATTTTTTATGATAATCTTTTGGAGTATTTAAATGAGCAGGGAAACAAAATAATCTTTGAATAAACTATTTGAACATCATAATTAATGTATATGGGTTATATGTCCAGAATGATCAACTAAAATAATTTTAGAAATTCAAAAATTAAACTGTAGTCAGCATATACAAGTCTCATTCAAATTATCTATTTAAAAATAAAATAACCACAATTTAGTTTGCATGATATTTCCATGATGGGAGAAAAAAAATTCAAATTTATCTATTTTAAAATAAAATAACCACAATTAAGTTTGCATGGTATTTTCATGATGGGAGAAAAAAATTCAAATTATCTATTTTAAAATAAAATAACCACAATTAAGTTTGCATGGTATTTCCATGACTGGAGACAAAAATGTGCCATTCAATATGATAAGGCACATAATTAAAGCTTGTTTACCATGCAAAAGATTTGACAAAATCTTTATTGTATGGATTATAAAAGTAAACGCTAATTTTAATGAAATTAAATTTCATCCAACAGCACAGTGTTGCCAATTATAAATCAGTTTTCAAAGTAAATAACATCCAACATGGAATCTGGAAGAACATTGGATTGTATCTGTACAAGGTTGTTGAAACATTAGGCTACAAATTAGCAATAGAAGATTTAAAAAGACAGTGTAATGCAAAGGCATGTCCCATATATATATATATATATATATATATATATATATATATATATATATATATATATATATATATATATATATATATATATATATATATATATATATATAATCTAGATTTATTTTCAAACATAGTCAATTATTCTGTAATGAAATGTTTTGATATGTAATGATATTAAAACACTGATGGCAAATCAGGCACAAGGGGAACAACAGTAGCTAAGTGGTGGAGTGTCAGACTCATTGTCCAATAGGGCATGGGATTGATACCCACTCACATTAGCCTTGGCCAGCTGCCTTTGATTTGATACTCACTCACATTAGCCTTGGCCAGCTGCCTTTGATTTGATACCCACTCACATTAGCCTTGGCCAGCTGCCTTTAATTTGATACCAACTCACATTATCCTTGGCCAGCTGCCTTTGATTGCCCCTGGGAAAGACATTTAGCTCCTCAATATGATATAGCCAACAAAGTTTAACAGTACCAGTACAACAACAACAACAACAACAACAACAAAATAAGCACATAACAGCAGCTGGTTGAGATGCAGTGTTCATAGGTATATATTTGTATATGTTGTTATATGTGAAGACACCAATACTGATGTTTGATGTAATATTGGTGGTGTGATTCAATAAACAACAACTGAAGATAATGACTTGTAACAACAAAATGAAAATTTATAAACGTTTTAACAATAAATGCATGAAAAAGTAATAAAGTAAATAGTTCAAGAAAAATGTTGAAGAACAGAGCAGAAATTGATTCCTGTTCTTAAGGTTTTTTGTCTAAGGATCTAAGTTAGACTTGGTTAGTACTGCATAAATAATGTTATCAGTATATAAACATTTTCTTTTTAGCAAGCTGTCAATTTGTTCCTGTCTTCACCCAAATATTAATTAAATATCTTAAACCAGGGTGTTTTTGCAATATACGAGTCATGTATCATTCAAAATTTTAAAAAAGATCATATAAATTTTTGACAAACAACCATCACATAAATGTAACAAAAAACTTGTATAAAAAACTATTCTAAAATAAGATTACAATAGTAGTAAACACTAATCACCTTTTATAAGAAAAACTATTTTGTACTATGATTATAACACAAAGAAAAATACAAAGCATTTCCCATTAATAATACATTCATGTAACTGTTTCTAATTAGAAAAAAATCAACTGGTAAAAAGTTATAAACTTGCACATGGGGTCAGCAAAAATTATACAATGTACTTAATTGTACAGGTTAAAATTTTATACGAAGTGACAGTCATTTTCTGTCTGTCCCTGTTATGATTGGGTTGGAGTGGAGTCTATGTGACTAAAGACGGATGGTACATGCCCCCTCTTTCCCAACAATTATCATTCCTACTGTCCAATCAGGGCTAGGAGCAGTTTGCAGAAGTCCCCACTGGTGTCAGAAGAAACCATGGTGGCCAGAGTCTTGTGGTACTTGAACAAGAACACCTCCTTGATGTCCTGCAGATCAATCTGAAAAAAGGAAGAGGCTAATTAAAATGTGTGAATTTAAAACCATGGAGATTGTTGAGGGAAACATAATTTTCTTTGCAAATAGGAAAGCTTAAGTCTTTTCTAAGGTGGATGGCCATTTCACTAAAAGGATTCTCTACCACTTGTTATGAGAACTGTTGGTTCTTAGGGCATATTTAATAAGATCCTGATGTGCAGGTTCAGTAAGTCTGGGCTGGGATTAAATGCCTGCCACTGTGGTTGCTTAATGCAGATGGGGGAATATCTCGATTTCATTGATTCTGTTGTGAGATCAGTGAGGTTGGTCCAAGATTTCCATTTGAGTGATTCCAGCAATCAGGATAAGGAGACACTCAGATTCTTCATATTCCTGTATCACCTGAGGTGTTGGAGAAGTGTAAATATTATTTGACCATTCCAATCTACAGAAAGATGATTATTTAAGCCATCTGGATTCACGATTGGTGAAACAAAGACAGATTATGGCATTAAACAATGTTGTCAAAGGGTCCACCATAGGTTGATCCCATTGAGCACTTACTGAAAATTGAGGAGACCTTTCAATTTGTATTAATTCCTTCCTGTTGGACAATGAGTCCATCAATACATTAGCCAGCCTGTGATATGCTGAAATTAAACATGTAATTGAGGATAGCACTTTACAAAATCACAAACAAGAATACTAAATTCTGAGTACCTAGTTCACTTTGCAGTTTGAGATAAGTCATCACAGTGAAGTCGGACAGAATGTGAACTCTATTCCATTGACTTTTCTCCAGCCGCTAATTGAGAACTTTCAAAATTTTTTCCATCTTGAAGATGTTGATATGTAAATAATGATCCTGAGAGGGCCACACTCCTGTAGCATCCACAAAATGGTAGGAGACTTGTTTCCCCAGTTATCTGTGTTTGCATCCATACCAATCATGATTTGCCAGAGGTTGCACTTGTTGAGATATTCCCAGTGCAAGTTCAGAATGGTTTCCCTACCTTCAAGATACAGCCTCATATTGTAGAGTTTGTTAAAGTTGGTAAAATGGTCAAAGGTTCAGGCTTCAATGAGACCATATTATCAATGTTACTGGAGCCCGATAAAGAAATCAAAGACTAAAATGTCCACTTCTGCATTGAGCAAAACTTAACAAGTGAAGGAATTTTCCAGTAGATGGATTGTTCTGTACTGACAAGGAATCTACCATTGCATGCATTTTATTTTCATTTCTGGGGTCAATATATTTTTTCAAAATATTGATTCCAGATCTAGTCAAGTCAAATCTTGAAAGGAACAAGGTCAGAGATGTCGTTGTTGACAAGGTGATTGAGAAAGAAAAGGAGTTTAACACATGAAATCATGCCATGTTCCAAAATATAGTCAGCCTGCTGCTTTGTAGTCTGCTGTAGGTAAATCACAGAACTTGTGGACACCATTTGAGTGGGGATCTGAAGTCATGCCTTTTTGCAAGCCCATACTGATCTGTAGTCTGCACAATGGACAGCATTAGAACCCACTGTAGCATTCCATTATGAATCCAAGAACATAACAGAGCTGATTGAGGGTTCTTTGGATTACTACCAGGTGATAACTGCAGTAGCTGAAAGAACTGTGGGCAAAGGCTTAGTTAAGTGCACTGAATTTGATACTGAGACCTAGAATATCATTTGTACATGTCATCATGGTAAATCTTCCCCATTCAGAAACACAAGACAGGAGCCTTCTCCGTACTTAGGTCTACAGAAAATGAGGCAGGGGCATGAATGTAAGTCATTTGAGATAGGGAACATCTCATGGAATACTGGCAAAAAATGATGGAGTTTCCTTTGACTCTTCCACTTTGTTTGGGAGAACTGCCAATTTTGCAGTTATAAATTTAGCAGGAATGTTTAGGGACATCCATGTGAAAGTTGGATGCCTTGCAAATCCCTCTGCTGTAGCTGAGATGGTGTGGAATGGAAGGAATGTATCCCTGGTGGCTTAATGTGAATCTCATCATCCTCATCATTAAAGAAATCAGATGACGATGGTTGTGAGCATAGCTTGGCCTAATATAGTCTTTAAGAAAGGTGGCAGTACAGAGCATTGTATCTCATTCTCCCCCATTGTAAGTTCATAGCTGCTGTTACAGCTATGCCCATAGTATATTAGCATATTATGTCATGAAGTGGACCATTCTATAAAAATTCTCCACATATTTCCAGTGAGAATCAGGGTGGAAAAATGAATATTGAAGATTGCCATAAATATTAAACACAACACTGATCACACATTCAAGACTTTACAAATCAACTCAAGGGAATCCAAATGGAAAACGGAAGCCATCTGCGAGAAAGTCTGTTGTTGCTTGGAACTTGAAAATTTAAGCAGTCCCAAAATGTCATTAATCTGTGGAAGCAATTGAAGGAAGATTCATATTTATACACTGATCACCTGATGTCAGAACTGTAGACCTGGCAGGTGGATAAGAAGGACAGAACTCTGATGGAAGTGGGCAGAAAACTGCTTCAGTCCAAGCCTGCAAGGCAGAGTTTCATGGTAAGATCTAATAATAATGAGGGAACTTGAGGGCCAGTTTTTGTTATTTTTGGGATGAAGACAGTGAAGCTGATATCTGTTGTGCTAAATGTGAAGTAGCTAAAGAATATATTTGGGTCAACTTTTTACTTTTGAGTAATCTTATCAATACATTTCATCTTCAAATACATTACCCAATCATATAAAACATCAGCAACCCCATCCCACTTCTTGGCAACATATAAAACATCAGCAACCCCATCCCACTTCTTGGCATCATATAAAACATCAGCAACCCCATCCCACTTCTTGGCAACATATAAAACATCAGCAACCCCATCCCACTTCTTGGCAACATATAAAACATCAGCAACCCCATCTCACTTCTTGGCATCATACAAAACATTAGCAACCCCATCCCACTTCTTGGCATCATATAAAACATCAGCAACCCCATCCCACTTCTTGGCAACATATAAAACATCAGCAACCCCATCCCACTTCTCGGCAACATATAAAACATCAGCAACCCCATCCCACTTCTTGGCAACATATAAAACATCAGCAACCCCATCCCACTTCTTGGCATCATATAAAACATCAGCAACCCCATCTCACTTCTTGGCATCATATAAAACATCAGCAAAGATTCTGGTTAATAATATCAGGTATCAACCCTAAAAGAAGTCATATGCTGTTTACCTCAGACCTGGAGACAATGACTCGGATCAGTGTGGAGTCTTTGGTTCCTGCCCCCTTCATAGCTTCATACAGAACATCAGCAAAATACTCTGGTCTGTTCTGGGCACTCATCACTGGAAATACACCAAAAATATGTGACTAACTCACCTTTTTATTATTAGTAGTTGTAATAGGCCCAAATGGGCCTTGTCTCTTTCACTGGTCACATGTTAATACAAAACGTGAATGTAATAAGACAAGTGCCTTAAGTTAAATGACACCCCCATGTCATTAAGGCTAGTTAGTTACTAGTTTCGTACTGTTCGTCGTCAGTTTATTGCATCTATTTTAATTAATCCCTGACACACGTGATCCCTTGGTGAATCCAGTACGCTTGAAAGGGTTGTTATTTGCCATATGATTTGTATTCTTTATATATATATATATATATATATATATATATATATATATATATATATATATATATATATATATATATAGATATATATACATACATACATACATACATACATGTATGTATGTATGTATGTATGTATGTATGTATGTATGTATGTATGTATGTATGTATATATATATATATATATATATATATATATATATATATATATATATATATATATATATATATATATATATATATATATGTAATCATCATTACTTATGGTATCCAAGTGTCACTTGTAGATGTTTCAGTCATTTGCTATGGAAGTCACACCATTTTTAAAGAAACCATCCCAGAAACAACTCAGAAAAAACATGTCCTAAGAAATACTCACATCAAGTTTGATCCAAACTTTGTATTTACCATTCTGGTAAAAGGTTTTGCATATGTTTTCTATGGAACACACACAACTGTTTGAGGAGTCATGTTGGACAATTTTGATAAAGCATGTCCAAAGAAACCAAAGAAATATGCTTACCAGGTTTCATCAAAACTGGCTCAACTGTTCTAGAAAAGCTGAAAACAGGCTTTCCACATAGTTGCTATGGAGACCATATTGTTCCTTAGAGAGCCATCCCAAACACAATTTTGACAGAGTAATGTCCTAAGAAGCAATGCTATCAAGCCTGATGAAAACTGTATCAGCAATTTTAGAGAAAAAAAATGAAAAAAGTTTTTGCATGTTTGATATGCATATAAAAATGTTTGCTAGTGAAGCTGCTAATGACAAAATATGTACACAAAATGTCATACAAACAATTTAATCAAAAGTGTCTCATCTGAAGCAGCTGAAAATAGGTTTTCCTTATATATACAAAAGCTACACAACTGCTAATTGAGAAAACCTAGTCTTTGTTGAAATCATGTTCAAATGAACACTTGTATCAATTGTTATTTAAATTAACTCAGCAATTCTGAAAAGTTGAAAACAGATTTACCTTACGACTGGTAAGAAAGAAACACATCTACAAGGGAAGCCAAAATAAAATAATTTTAATAAAGCATGCTGTAAGAAACACTCCTGATTTGAACAAAACTAGCTCAGATGTTCAAGAAGTTAAAAATAGGTTTTTCAATTGCTTGGAAACGAACCAGTCAGTCTAAGCTGTCAAACATCAGCAACCCCATTCCATCATTCCATGACTGTGTTTGTCAAACAGACTGGTTACATTTCAGTTAATTCCATACTGATATGTTTTTGAAAGCAGTCAGTATGAAGACCAGTCTAGCATCATATTGTGTCTAGATCTTGTCTGCAGTACACTAAAGAGAAAATAATAATGTTTTTTCTTTCCTGCTTCCTCCTTTAATATGTAAATTTGATACACCTTTGCTTATTATTTGTTACCTAACATTAGTAACACAGGATTAGGCATCACCATCAATAGGCACTTGATTAGCAGCCTTCCTCACCATGAACTTGCCTGATGTTAAGTCATATCAGACATGCATCGAAACCTGGGGCAATCTACAATTTAGCATGTCACAGTCTGGAATTTCCTTAAAATAAACTGCTTTAAATATATAGTCCGAGGTCAGATTACACAAAAAGTAGACGTTAGGGCACAAACCAGATATAAAAGAACTTTTTTTTAAAAAAGAGTATATCATTTTAAAGGAATTTTTTCAAAATTTAAAACAACTCTCTTCTAAATACTTTCTCATACCAACATATTCATTCTCTAAATTTAAATTTCAATTTTGATATTTTCTTGTTATAATTGTACATTATATGGTTTTATACATGTTTATATGTTGAATTTAGATGTTGTAGAGTTACCAGATTGAAAGAGTTTTTGATTTTAAACATGCACATTTTGTAAGTCAATTTGTTTTTTATTCTAGTCACTGATGGTCAAAATGTGATCCTTGAAAAAAATATTTTCATCTAAGAAAAACACTGGAAAAGATCTGGAAATGTTTGTTTCAAAATATGTGGGAACCCTGTATACACACAAGTATAAAGTTAGCCCCCTTAGTGCAATTTCCTGAGGGTAAGTTCTATGAGACTCACTCAAAACTGTTGCCAGGATCCTAAGAAAAAAAGAAAAAAATGCTTGATGTGTAGCAAGGTAGCAAGGTTGTACATATGTAGATGTTTTTATATGTGCAGATGCCAGTACTGGAGGAGGTAGTACAAGTAATAAAGGAATGCTAATAAACAAGCAAAATAAATCATACAAAATAAATTATTTTATAGAGATGACAAGTCAAAACCCCTAATTACCCAAAGCTCTGAATCCATCCCTTAAGTCTCCAGACATCTCCCTATCTATTGTATTCAGCATATCTCGGCCTGCAATCTGGAATCACAAAAACACATTTTATACAAGACATTTTGGATTAATACCAGATAAATCTCTTAATGTGGTACATAATCTTTTAATTATCTGCAAAGCCACAAATTAAACCCATGTTACTTTCATGGCTCACCAAGCCAAATGAAAATGCTTTTGACTACATGCCCACTCTAATGGCTGCTTCCTTCCTTCACAATGTAACATACGTGCTGCAATCTAAAATGTTATATATTGCTTCTTCCTCTATGACTGCATGTACAAGTTTATAGGAAAACATTTCTTACATATTATGATAACAGCACATTTTGAATATCTGACATTTGACCCTCTCCCTGGTCTACCATTAAGAGGGAAACAAAAACATTTCTTTCAAAGATCGTCATCACATCACATGAGAAAATTATGTACCAAGTTTGGTGAATTTACTCCCAGCAGGTTATTAGCCTTGGTTACAGACAGAATGAAAGATGGATATGCAGATGCTGGCAATTCCAACATCCTCTCACTAAATTGTGTGAATAAATATATATGTTATTTTCTTCTTAAAGATGAAATATATCTGGCATTATTATATGCTCATCTTTTTTCTCCGTTAACTTTACATTGTCAGAATCGTTCAATATCCAGCGATATTGAACACCTTCATATTGCACTCCCACGTGACTAATGCACGTGAATGAAGAACTACTTTCTATAGAAAACAATGGACGCAGACACCAGTACTTTAGTTTTATTGTGTTTGTCGGTGGATAAAGTAAACCAACTGTTTGAACCATTTGAAAGTAGAGATGCCAAAGTTGAGAATGTGGATGAATTCATAGATTCACAGAAGAAATTTTCAACGAAGCTGGCGACTGAACGTGATATCAGAAATGTTCAGCGATGGCTGTATGAAATATAAACAAAGAAAAAAGGAGTAACAATTTTTTTAGACAATGCAAAGAATGAATGAAAATAAAATTACATAACATAAAACAAAAAATATTGGGAAAATATGTAATGAATTGTATAATCTGCACATACCAAACCGTTTTCACAATGAAATACATTAATCAACATTGCCAAATATAAGAAAACTGTTTTTTATGCCAGGTGCATTGGATTATTGAATTAAATATAACATATTTGTGATGCAAATGTTAAAAATTGCAGGTATTATCCGAGACCAATGGGGGTTAATCAGCTTGGAACTCTGATAAAACGAGCAGCTGAAAGGGCACAAATCCAGGGGAGAATTATCAATCATTCTGTAAGGAAGACTACTGTGACAAACCTGTCAAAAGCTGGAGTCCCTCCAACAAAGATAATGCAAGTGACTGGGCATAAAAATATGTCATCTATAACTGGTAATAGTAATGAGAATAAATCTACTTGCCTTTTTACCTCTTTAATCTCCTCAAAATGTACTTTGTACTTTGTGGACTCTTTCTGCTAATAAGAATTACGTATTTCCAAATACTGTTACACATCTGTGTACTATAATATATAGGCCTATAGAATCCAGACTACATTGTTGAAATCGAAATCACATTCCATAGTAGACTGTACGGAACTCCGCAACAAATGAATCTGTTGTTCATAAAAAATAAACAATATTGAAGCAAGCATCTTCTTAAGAATTTATGTTTAAAAACTTTCATATTTTTCCAGTTTTTGATTCTAAACTATCCATGGCAGAACAGAAACAGTTATGCAGATTGTTGTCATCGCCAGTCCCTAAAGTCACATGTACATCATGCGGAAAACACACAGACGGAGATAATCAGAATTTGGCTGTATTGACAGAGAAAGAAAATCTCTCAATTCCTGACCAGCTGGGAACTTTGTTCAATGGCGCAGTCATTCATAATATGACTTTAAATTTTAATTTCAGATAGACCAAAATGGGATTTCTTTTTTAAATAAGCAAGCGCGTGGTACGCTATGAAGTCAAAAGGTCGATGGGCGGAGCTATATGCGCATAAATACTATTATTGTGCATTGAAGGAGAATTTACGATTGTCAACTTATTTATTTTAATAATAAAATAATATATTTTATTATTAAATATATTTTGTTGTGAATTTTATTATTAAGTCTTTGGTAATGAAACAAAAATGAGCATATAATAAAAAGGTTACAGCATTTGAATGGGAAAATATGAACTCGTTTTTTCGGATGGCTATACTGCACTCCCAAGGTCGTGCAGTATAGCTATCCAAAAAAACTCGTTCATATTTTTCCATACAAATGCAGTAACCTATAATTATTGCAGAAAAATGTTCTTTGTATATATATATATATATATATATATATATATATATATATATATATATATATATATATATATATATAGTCACTTACTAAGCTTGTTTATAGTTCAACTGCATCAGACCTATAGAACCAAAAGTCAACTGGTTAAATGGGGATAAAGACAACTTAATTATTTAATGAACAGCAATACAGTAAATTGCAATGACTGGCATCTCTGTTTGTTATTCTAAAGGCTTTCTTTTGTAAACTGCCTAGATGTAATAATATTAAGTATCAGTTTTAGTTTTGCTGTTCAAGAGACCAATACTCACTATGTTGAAACATAAATATTAATAATGATGAAAACTGCAAATGGTCTAAGAAAGTTAAAGCTTTTAAAATGAAATTGGATGAGGAATGAGCTGCCTCAGTGCCCTGTTTTGTGCCAAACCAAAAGAATGACATGAAAACAACTTCTTAATGGCTGGATTTACCTACTTTAGGAACTCAGCATTAGTGGAGCATGCAATGGCCATGTAAGATCAGTGACTGTCAAAATGCAGTTAAGGGCAACAAGCTGGGGATATTAGATAGATAAAGTACCAGAGAAATCTTATAAAACTAAGTGTACCTTACTCACAGCTGCATACTACACACCTAAAGGCAAAGTTGTTGATCAAGAAATTCAAATCAGTCAATGAGATTTTCCAGTTAATTAGTACAATCATCACAAAAAGATGAGGATTATGAATGTTCTAAACTCATTAGCATGGAGTGTGCAATGCTGGAGGATTATACTTTTGACTTGGTGAGAAGTCCTGCTCTGAAAATAATTCCTGACATCAACTATCTTACAAAGAAGTACCTAATTTATAACTTTCATATGTGACAGAAAGGAAATTGAATAGTTCCTTGTGTACACAAAGACTATTAATTTATCAGCCATTAATTCACTTACCATTAGATTTAGACTCCTGGCATGATTAAAATCTAATGCATTTGATGAAACAAAGATCTACAACAAAGGATTTGATGGTGTGGATGTGATGCCTGGGAAATAAAGGTAAGTATGACAATTTTTCTTAAAGAAACTTGCCCCTGGTTAATTAAAATGCATTGTGTAGCCCTTAGACTGACACTAACAGGTGTAGATGCCAATATGACAGAATCATAGAGTGGCTAGAAGGAGAGAATTCTTGCCTATTACAAGAGGTCCCAAAATCATTTTTCAGCACTATGATTCTGTCATATGAGAGAGGACACTGTGTTAATTCCTTTAAAAGGTTCACCCAGTACACTGCCTGCCTGTTGTGTTTGCCTCACACAATGTTCGACAATCAGTTGTGTCTATCATTGGCATGTTGTTGAGTGACCAGATAAACAGAGATATTAGAGTGGAAAATAATATGACACCTTTCAAATTCACATTCTTTATATAAAGAACCTTAGCAACTGTTTGCAGTGAAAGAGATCGGCCATATATTATTATGAAGCAACATGTTAATTGATCTTTGGCATCTCCAGAAGTCAAGAACTGCTGATGTACACCAAATTTTGCATCCATATGCAATGAGTTACTTACAGCCATGAGTGACAGTTCTTACAGCCTTGAGTGACATTTGTCAGATATCAAAGCTGGTGAAGGAAGGAGTGTGGAAATTTCAAGGACAATTATTACAGAGGACTGTCAAGAGCTGAATTACTGACAAAACTAGTTTCCATGAAAGGACAGTACCCAAATTTGATTAATTTGGTATAAGTACCTCCAGTGCTAAGCATGATTTTTTTTGTCCGAATTTTATCACAACAACAGCTGCTGTACAGGCAGTTGACACCCTTAACAAATGTATGGCTTTGATCTGATTCCAGAAGTCAGGAAGTGGTAGGGAAATCAAAACTGACATCTGTATGCACAGAACAAAGAATATGCTTTGGCCAAACTAATGAAATTTGTCTGAATTTACCAAGGTGCCAAAGTGAATTCATCATAATAGTATAAGTGACATGGCTTACACATAACCTTTTAGAAAGGAAAATGGTATTGAGAAAAGTACCTTGAGCAACATTATTTTAACAAGCATTTTTTCACTGCTGGAATAACTCTTCTTACAGTAGGAACAAAATATTTAAGAGTCGCATTGTATAAAGCAAGACAAACATACTGGGAAAACAATACAGGGATATATCTATAGACAGGTATTAACTTTTGTGGTTTTGTGAATACATTAATTTAATCAATACTTAAATTCATTGATGACATGCAGATTATTGATCTTCGCATCTTTAAATTCATGGATGACATGAAGATTATTGTTCAGTGAGTTTTTAAATTTATGGATCACATGGAGATTATTTTTCAATCTTTAAATTCATGGATCACATGAAAACTATTGTTCACAGTCTTTAAATTCAAGGATCACATGAATACTATTTTTTAACAATATTTTAAATTCATGGATCACATGCAGATTGTTGTTCAACAAGACTTTAAATTTATGGATCACATGAAGAATATTGTCCAGTCTTTAAATTCATGGATCACATGCAGAGTATTGTTCACTGAGACTTTAAATTCAAGGATCGCATTGCAGAGTATTGTTCTCTGAGTCTTTAAATTCATGGATCGCATGCAGAGTATTGTTCACTGAGACTTTAAATTCAAGGATCATATGAAGATCATTTTTCAATGAGACTTTAAATTCATGGATCACATGCAGATTATTGTTCACAGAGACTTTAAATTCATGGATCACATGCAGATTATTATTCACTGAGACTTTAAATTCATGGATCACATGCAGATTATTGCTTAGTCTTTAAATTCATGGATCACATGCAGATTATTGCTTACAGGGTCTTTTAAATTCATGGATGACATACAGAGCATTGTTCCCTGAGTCTTTTAATTCATGGATCACATGCAGATTATTGTTCCCTGAGTCTTTTAATTCATGGATCACATGCAGATTATTATTCACTGAGTCTTTAAATTCATGGATCACATGCAGATTATTGCTTACAGAGTCTTTTAAATTCATGGATGACATACAGAGCATTGTTCCCTGAGTCTTTTAATTCATGGATCACATGCAGATTATTGTTCCCTGAGTCTTTTAATTCATGGATCACATGCAGATTATTGTTCCCTGAGTCTTTTAATTCATGGATCACATGCAGATTATTATTCACTGAGTCTTTAAATTCATGGATCACATGCAGATTATTGCTTACAGAGTCTTTTAAATTCATGGATGACATACAGAGCATTGTTCCCTGAGTCTTTTAATTCATGGATCACATGCAGATTATTGTTCCCTGAGTCTTTTAATTCATGGATCACATGCAGATTATTATTCACTGAGTCTTTAAATTCATGGATCACATGCAGATTATTGCTTACAGAGTCTTTTAAATTCATGGATGACATACAGAGCATTGTTCCCTGAGTCTTTTAATTCATGGATCACATGCAGATTATTGTTCCCTGAGTCTTTTAATTCATGGATCACATGCAGATTATTGTTCCCTGAGTCTTTTAATTCATGGATCACATGCAGATTATTGCTTACAGAGTCTTTTAAATTCATGGATGACATACAGAGCATTGTTCCCTGAGTCTTTTAATTCATGGATCACATGCAGATTATTGTTCCCTGAGTCTTTTAATTCATGGATCACATGCAGATTATTGTTCCCTGAGTCTTTTAATTCATGGATCACATGCAGATTATTATTCACTGAGTCTTTAAATTCATGGATCACATGCAGATTATTATTCACTGAGACTTTAAATTCATGGATCACATGCAGATTATTGCTTAGTCTTTAAATTCATGGATCACATACAGATTATTGCTTACAGAGTCTTTTAAATTCATGGATGACATACAGAGCATTGTTCCCTGAGTCTTTTAATTCATGGATCACATGCAGATTATTGTTCCCTGAGTCTTTTAATTCATGGATCACATGCAGATTATTGTTCCCTGAGTCTTTTAATTCATGGATCACATGCAGATTATTATTCACTGAGTCTTTAAATTCATGGATCACATGCAGATTATTATTCACTGAGTCTTTAAATTCATGGATCACATGCAGATTATTATTCACTGAGTCTTTTAATTCATGGATCACATGCAGATTATTATTCACTGAGTCTTTAAATTCATGGATCACATGCAGATTATTATTCACTGAGACTTTAAATTCATGGATCACATGCAGATTATTGCTTAGTCTTTAAATTCATGGATCACATACAGATTATTGCTTACAGAGTCTTTTAAATTCATGGATGACATACAGAGCATTGTTCCCTGAGTCTTTAAATTCATGGATCACATGCAGATTATTATTCACTGAGTCTTTAAATTCATGGATCACATGCAGAGTATTGTTCACAGAGACTTTAAATTTATGGATCAAATGAAGATTATTTTTCACAAGGTAAAAGTCTTTAAATTGAAAGTTTGCAGAAACCTTACAATCTATGAACAACATGAACTCATTTACATTTGGATACAGAAATTGTGAGATATATTAATTTGAATTTGGTATACATTTTGGAACAAAAGAATGAGAGCTAATATAACAATGTGCACTGATATGGTAAGACTACTGAATGGATATATGAGGGCATAAGTCCAGTGTGTAAACTAAGAAGGCCTTACACTCTGTAATAAAAGACACCTGCATCAGAGAAAACATGTTACCTTAACATACTCCTCAAATGTGGCACGAAGCTGAAAGTGGTGTCGAACAGCCATGATCTGAAGGAAGACGGACTCATCAGTGCCAAGTTTTTTCTCTCCAGCCTCAAAAAGTGCCTGGGCTTCTTGCCTGGCCAAATTCCTGTCAATTGCACACTCCACTCCCTCATACATCACACGATGGAGCTGTTCTGGTGTCAGTTCTGTACGATTTCCCTGTAACAAATAACATTAACTGTGTGTGACTTGCTAGTACTGTAAATAATATTACTGTAAATCAAACACTCAAATCCACATGACAAATAAGTACTGCTTTGGCATGAGTTCTATACAATTTGCCTGTAACACATACCATTTATTTGTGATGGAATTATTGTTAGATAGCTTTGGCATGAGTTCTGTACAATTTGCCTGTAACAAATACCATTCATTTGTTTGACTTATTGTTAGATAGTTTTGGCATGAGTTCTGTACAATTTGCCTGTAACAAATACCATTCATTTGTTTGACTTATTGTTAGATAGCTCTGGCATGAGTTCTGTACAATTTGCCTGTAACAAATACCATTCATTTGTTTGACTTATTGTTAGATAGCTTTGGCATGAGTTCTGTACAATTTGCCTGTAACAAATACCATTCATTTGTTTGACTTATTGTTAGATAGCTTTGGCATGAATTCTGCACAATTTGCCTGTAACAAATACCATTTATTTGTTTGACTTATTGTTAGATAGCTTTGGCATGAATTCTGCACAATTTGCCTTTAACAAATACCATTCATTTGTTTGACTTATTGTTAGATAGCTTTAGCATGAGTTCTGTACAATTTGCCTGTAACAAATACCATTCATTTGTTTGACTTATTGTTAGATAGCTTTGACATGAGTTCTGTACAATTTGCATGTAACAAATACCATTCATTTGTTTGACTTATTGTTAGATAGCTTTGGCATGAGTTCTGTACAATTTGCCTGTAACAAATACCATTCATTTGTTTGACTTATTGTTAGATAGCTTTGGCATGAGTTCTGTACAATTTGCCTGTAACAAATACTATTCATTTGTTTGACTTATTGTTAGATAGCTTTGGCATGAGTTCTGTACAATTTGCCTGTAACAAATACCATTCATTTGTTTGACTTATTGTTAGATAGCTTTGGCATGAGTTCTGTACAATTTGCCTGTAACAAATACCATTCATTTGTTTGACTTATTGTTAGATAACTTTGGCATCAGTTCTGTATAAGTGTGTGAACTGCTATGATTGCTCAGTCATCAGTTCAAGACAATTTTTCTTTAATAAAACACATCAATTGGTAAGGTTACTATTCAATTGCTCTGGCATCAGTTCTGTATGATATCCCTGCAACAATTAACAATTAACTATGTATGACATACTATTATCATACTAAATATTAACTTTTTGACCCTCTTTATTTTTTCAGGCAGCTAAAATAAGAAAAATGATCAAATATCATACATATTTACACAATTCTGATAAGCATACAATTTTTCTGTACAAAATATTGGTGGACAAACACATAACTATGTAGTAATAGCTTGATGGAAAATTCAAATTCAGCCTCAAAATGACACTCAATACAGTGTATATTAGTGCTTTATGAGCACAAAGAGACTGTAATTGACAGCAGAATCCTAGGCTCAGACAATCTCTTACATAGGTAAATAAGCTGTACCATTCTTCATTAAAAGTACTTTAGTAGTAGTTTTGGTAGCAGTATTGTATTGAAATATATTTTTTGTGGATGGTAAAACAAATTTTAATTATGTAATACTTACCTGTCATCATTGTGAAGCTTGTACTTTTTGTGCAGAAAATAACTGTCTGTGGAGAATAGTCACTATGATGCAATCCACTTGTGCACCTGGCTAGGACATGTGTAGAAAAGAAAGGTCATCTTTTTTTGCAATGATGATACCACTAGGACATCAGAGCAGAGAGGGTGGAGGGCATTTGAGAAAAGCTATGGGCAAGTATTTCATAATTAAAATTAGTTTTACTGCAAACTACATTTTAACAGTAACTGATGGACAACAGAAAAAATGAAATGCACTCTTGATCAAGAGAGAGGTCCATATTGCAAATGGGCCATATGTTGATGTCACAATGACATGTCACAGTGAAAAAATTTAAGCAGTGCACCACTTAAATAATGGAGGGAGCAACACACTATTTGGGGTGTGAGGTGAGCAGTGGACCACCTCCCTCTTGGGAGGAGCAACATGAAGAGTATCTGACATCTCCCTTTATGAGAGGAGGTAAAAGGAGAAGGAAGCATGGTTACACCAAAATGCTGCCTTCATTAAGTCTTCTGAGGAGTGATTAAGGTAGGCATCACCAGTTTGAATCTCATGGGCTCTAAACATCCAGGTTACCAGTAACAAAGGAGAGAAACTCATAACCTCCATTAAGCTGATGACAGCCTGTGTCTATTGGTGTGTGAGAGTGGGAGACAGTTCACTGCAGCTCGAAATCCTAAATGCAGTTAGCAATGTTTGACTATACCAACTGCTGAACTCTGAGAGAATTTAAGAGTGATGCATAGGCATCTCTAACCACTGACAACTGATATCAAACATCTATTGTTCTTGAAAAGGAACGAAAGGAAATCAGCAATGGAAGTTAGAGGGACAGCTGGGATCAATGTGTTTCCTACTGCGCCAATCACAGAATATTTTCCACCTGGCATCATAGACCATGGATGCTGAAATTTCTTGGATTGAGCAATACAGCTGGCAACCTAGCCTGAAAATTTCTGGCAGACAGATTGCCTGAGATGAGCAAAGATTGAAGGTGGGTTTTTCTGCTGGATGGTTATCCTGTATTACAACAGAAGATCCCTAGTGTGGGTTGATCTATCAACAGGTCTAGAAGATTGTTGAACCATTATCACTGAGGTGACAGTGGGGATATGAAAATGATATGAACAGTGAAAATTCAGATTTTTTTTGTAGAACTTGAGGTAGCAGCATGAAGGTGGAAGGGTGTAGACAAACAGAAGACCTCATCAGACTAGACAGACATAAAAGAGAAGTCTGTTTTTTAGTCTTAGCAGCAACAAATCCACCAGGGAATTATCCCATAGAAAGTTATGGGATTCTTGTTATGGAGCCATGAAGGGCCCAACCTGCCTGATCTGGACAGATTGTTCTCTTATTCTTCTTCTCTGGAATGTGGAGAATTTGGAGGGTGATTTTTGCTGAGGTGACCCAAAAGAGGTTCCAGACCCCCAAGCAAAGAGAAGGGGCATGTGTACATTCCTGGTCTCCACAATGCTATGACAGATGTGTTATAGGATGAGACCCCTAACATTGTCAATGCACCCTTGCAACACTATAAGTATGGCTTTCATTTCCATATTTAGATGGGGAGTGTTGAATCATCCCAAGTCCAAATACACTGAAAGATTGAGCCATTCAGCTGTAAAAAGTGCCCCAACCAGAATCTGATGCATCAGCTAATGGATTAGAGTAGTGGGTGTCAGGAGTATGCATGGTGACTCCAGTCAGGAATGCATCCTGATTGCAAGAATGGTCTTAGAGGATTCAGAATTAACAGAGAATCTGTGCAGTTTCCGACATGCAAGAATGAGAAACTTCAGAGGGAGCATATGATGACATTCAATGGGAACTAGACCTGCAGTGGCTTTCAAGGTTCCTAATAGGGATAGGTAATGTGTGTGATATGGATTTTAAATGTAGTTTTAAAAAATGTTCAGTTAATCACTATGATGTCTGAAGTGTGGCAGTTTATAGTGATTTCCAGCACTATGGCATCCTGCTGCTGACATGTAGCATGATGTCCCACCCAGTCACATATCATGACGCCAGGCCAACTAGTCCTTACACTAATTTCTTGCTGAATGCTGAATGGGGCAGTGCCTAGTACCATTTTTATAAGTCTTTTGTATGATTCTGAGGCAGATACTCCAACCACTAGGCCACCATATCGGTAAAGGGATAGGCACTCAATGATTTTTTAAAAATCATAGTGCACAATGAAAACAGTGCACCAACTCCCTCTCCCTCACTGCCCTGAAAGTTTAAAATGTCTGACACATCCTTCATTTTGAGGGGAGACAATCGACTCAACAGACATTTAGTTACCCATTTTTCTGGAGAGGCTTCACATATCAGCAAAGAAATTAGACCCTTAACAGATATTCAAAGCTGAAGAGCTAAGCCTCTCACAGAGCCTTTTAGGGGTTTGTGAAAGAGAAACCCCAAAATTCTGATAAGGAGGGAGGGAAAGAGAATTTTCTTCCATTACTCATATATATGGCTAGAATCAGTGAGATTCCAGGTTTCAGAAAAGGAATAATCTACAGAGTGCACCATGAATTCTTACATGTGAAGTTATAGCAAAAGAGGCATCCCATCAACCCTTTATGTGGTTACACTGCCACACAGACATTATTCTATAAAAATGAAATTATGGCAATGTATTTGAATGTAATGCTTACATTTACTGCATACTGAGTACACCACTGTGTATGAATCAGGTAGACAAAACAAAGACCCATTTTATATGTCTTTATCTTTTTGTTTGTTACTATAATGTGTTGAAGTAAACCATGACAATAACATGAAGAAGATTCCACCAATTTTAAGTTAATTATTTGTTTTCTTTGATGGAGAGAGGAATACAGAAGCCTCTCACTGTTCCAAAAGTGTGTGGTACATAAGGTAACCTTTGAATAACTGAAATCCAAAAGAAATTTAAGAAAATATTACTTGCATAAAATTTATGTAATGGAATGGACAGACCACTAATGCAGTAAATGTTTGCTCCAAGCAAAGTGCTGACAATCTAGGCATAATGTCCAAACAGAATGGTGTCCTTGAAAAACATGACCCTCCTATGCATGTCTTAGGCTAAGTGCATGAGTGGCTTGTGTCATACTATCAACCCTCCACTCTATCACATTGAACAGATTTGTGGCATGAAAAAGTATAAGCTTCACAATAGTGATGGGTAAGGTATTCCTGTAACTAAATTAGCTCTTACAACAGGATTTACCAGAATTATATTTCATCTGCCATGCCGGTTTAAGTGAAGGATGAAATAACTATGTACTATTTTAAACAATCTTCTAAATATTATTGACTCAAGAAAAGATTCTTAAGTTTTAAACTGAAAAATTATAATAAATTAACACTTACATAAGAATTCCAATATTATCTGTAAAGAAATGTTTTGGTTTTAAATATTTATTTGCAATGTATAATATTAAGTTATCTATCAAACTGATAGATTCCAATTTAACACTTGTATGAATCAATTTGCTTTTGACAAAATAATGTAGATCTTTGGGACCATATCATCCAAGCATGATCTGTCAAGGTGGACTATTGGCTTCAAAGGTATATGTCAGTTAGTACATGAATGCAAACAGTCATAGAAGAAGCTTCAACCTGTTGAAATGGTATTGATCAACTAACCTGACAACAAGACACCAGCAGTCGCTTGAAATGACCACTAGTATCACTAGTTATGTCCCTCTCCAAGTCACGCCCAAAGTCTGCAATATAAGACTGACAATGTGAACCTCGACCCCTTTTACCAATACATATATATGGATATGAAATTTAATACTTTCTACATTTCAAAGCTATGACATAATATATTTACAACCATAATTTATGCTGAAATTTAAAAAAAATGATCTAATACATTTTCTATCATAATTTATGCATAGCAAATTCATTGGAATTAATGCATTTGTCTAAGATTCAATGATGTTGTAAGAACAATGCAGATAAATTTTGGATGACAGCTTTTCACTGAATTAGATGGACTTCATGTAAATATAACAAAATTTCTGTCTATTTTAGTTAACATACTGCATTAAATATTCTCAAAGGCATATATGGTGGCATCAATTTGTCTAATGAGTAGAGGGATCCGCATCTATTTAGCTGTTTTAACTAAGGATATATATTTTAGCAAAAACTGTTAAGTAATTACAACATATGCTGCTTATGTTTACTAAAGGTGATTCAAATATAAAGCGTAATAGTGCTCTTTAACTGCTACAGTTAAAGTAAGCATGAGGTATATCCGCAGATGCGACATTATTTGAATACAACTCATCTCACTGAAATCTAGAATAAATGATAAGTTAAACAATGAACTAAACTAAATAAAGAATAAACACATCGAATAATGAGCATCTTTATCAAATCAGTGACCTTTGTTATATATTGTAGAACATATACAGAATAAAAGTTATATCTGTCCAATATCTATTCACGTCTGAAAACTGAATTTGGTATGCACTACAATCGCTGTGCAATATCTTGTTCCCATATCTGAAATTATCCATTCAACTTGTTTAATAGAACAAGCTAATAATTTCACATTGTAATAAGAACTAGACATAAGTTAAAGTAACGACAGAATCATCTTCCCAAAAGTATAAAAATATATATTTTTTTAATCAATGTGCATGCCATTCATGATATAAAAAATGGAACAAGGGATGCAGTTTCGATATATAAAGTCATATCTGCAAACAATACATCATATCCATGGACATGAATCATACATGCTATACCTCACTTTAACTAATTAAAATAATTTTAAAAAAGTTCAAGATAATTTTTTTATTTACCAATATTATTATCTAATGAAATACTCACGTGTTTTGTAACAGGAGACAATTTCTTTGATCTCTGCATTTGTTCTGGTGCAAAGTATTTCAATCAAAACAGCTTCCTTTGTGCCAAGTCCCTGCAAATCAAAGAGAGGCTTTGAATCTATACCATTACATAACTTTATAAACTATAAATTTATGCTCTTGTGTAAATATGATTTAGATATTTTAAAATGTAGCATTAACAATTTTTCATCCATATCGCTATGATGTCTGCATTGTGGCAGTTTAAAGTGATGTCTAGCACTGGGGCATCATGCTGCAGACATGTAGCGTGATGTCCCACCCAGTCACATTATCCTGACACCAAGCTGGTCATTCCTAACACTAACCTCTTAATGCTGAGTGCCTAGCAAGGTAGCTATTAGTACCATTTTTAGAAGTCTTTGCTATGACTCGGCCAGGGTTCAAACCCACAACCTCCTGCATCCAAGGCAGACACTATAACCTCTGGACCACTGGAACGGTCCTCTTGCCTCAAAAAAATATAACCTAAAACCTTAAATATAATGAACATTATACCAACAATATCACCTAAAACCTTAAATATCATAAACATTATGCCAACAATATCACCTAAAACCTTAAATATCATAAACATTATGCCAACAATATCACCTAAAACCTTAAATATCATAAACATTATGCCAACAATATCACCTAAAACCTTAAATATCATAAACATTATGCCAACAATATCACCTAAAACCTTAAATATCATAAACATTATGCCAACATCACCTAAAACCCTGAATATCATGAACATTATACCAACAATATCACCTAAAACCTTAAATATCATGAACATTATACCAACAATATCACCTAAAACCTTAAATATCATGAACATTATACCAACAATATCACCTAAAACCTTAAATATAATGAACATTATACCAACAATATCACCTAAAACCTTAAATATCATAAACATTATGCCAACAATATCACCTAAAACCTTAAATATCATGAACATTATACCAACAATATCACCTAAAACCTTAAATATCATGAACATTATACCAACAATATCACCTAAAACCTTAAATATAATGAACATTATACCAACAATATCACCTAAAACCTTAAATATCATAAACATTATGCCAACAATATCACCTAAAACCTTAAATATCATAAACATTATGCCAACAATATCACCTAAAACCTTAAATATCATAAACATTATGCCAACAATATCACCTAAAACCTTAAATATCATAAACATTATGCCAACAATATCACCTAAAACCTTAAATATCATGAACATTATACCAACAATATCACCTAAAACCTTAAATATAATTGACATTATACCAAGAATATCACCTAAAACCTTAAATATAATGAACATTATGCCAACATCACCTAAAACCTTAAATATAATGAACATTATACCAACAATATCACCTAAAACCTTAAATATAATTGACATTATACCAAGAATATCACCTAAAACCTTAAATATCATGAACATTATGCCAAAAATATCACCTAAAACCTTAAATATCATAAACATTATGCCAACAATATCACCTAAAACCTTAAATATCATAAACATTATGCCAATAGTATTACTTAGCTCTACAATATTACCAGAAGACCTTGTGTATCACAATTTTAATTGGCAAGTGGCACAACATAAACAAAAAGAGATACCAACAAATCCAGTTGATTCATGTAAACATTTCCTTGTGGTCTTAACCTTATTATGGCAACCATTTGCAGAGGAATGTGGGAAAACATGTTGAGAAATTTGGAATTTAAACTTAGCTTTAACAATTTTTCAGTCATATAGTTACAATGTCTGCAGTGTGGCAGTTTATAGTGATGTCTAGCACTGGGGCACCATGCTGCAGACAATTAGCATGATATCCTAAACAGTCACATTATCTTGACACCGGCTAACACGTAATAACACTAATTTCTTAATGCTTAGCACCAAGCAAATTAGTACCATTTTTGTAAGTCTTTGGTATGAGTCGGCCAGGGCTTGAACCCACGTCCTCCCACATTCAAGGAGGATGCTTTAGCCACTAGACTACTGGTGTGGTAGACAAGTTACTTTGTGCTATCTTTTGTGTTTTATTTGTAATTTAACAAGCAATCCAAGGCTTGTTAGGAAACGATATTCTTTTTCTTGTGAGAACAAAAGTGGCAGTACTACAAGGGTCATTTTCAGTCCATACTCAGATCCAGATGAAATGTATGTAGACCAAACATTCCACTCTCTCCTTAAATATGCATTTGATTCTTATCCAGGACAGCTTTTAAATTGACTATGGTTTTCTTCATTGTGGAACCTATATTTGTAGATTATAGATACATAGGTTGACCACTTCAATTTTTAAAAAAATAGCTACATTAGGACAAAATGGCTATTTTATATCTATGTCTGACATCACAAACATGTTCGAATGATGTCATATCAAAAAATCTTTAAAATGTCAGTTACTATTTTATGTTCTTAACTGTTAAAACATTTCTTGCCACAATATTATTTGAAAAACATGTATCAAAATATGTGAATTTTGGGCCAGAAAGAGTCCCTACAGTAAATACCCCTTTTCAAAGAAAATAAAAAACCTCGCTAGATTCTATGGCCGGTACAACATACACTAGTAATGTAAGTAAAGCCATACACTTGAAATATAAGTAAAGCCATAAGCTTGTAATGTAAGTAAAACATTATACATGTTCTTGTAATGTAAGTAAAACATTATACTTGTAATGTAAGTAAAACATTATACTTGTAATGTAAGTAAAACATTATACATGTAATGTAAGTAAAACATAATACTTGTAATGTAAGTAAAACATTACACTTGTAATGTAAAAAAAACATTATACTTATAATGTAAGTAAAATTTTATACTTGTAATGTAGGTAAAACATACTTGTAATGTAAGTAAAACATTATACTTGTAATGAAAGGAAAACATTATACTTGCAATGCAAGTAAAGCTGTCTTCTAGTTAAAGCTTCTAATGGTTTTGATGTCAATTAAAAACATGAAAATAACTAAAATAATTACTACCTGAAAATTTGATATAAACTGCTTTAGGTGACCTTAACAAGACCTACCAACATATGTATTAAAAAAGAATCTGTGAATGACTTCAATTGTATTTCATTAACATTACTACTAAAATATATTTTTTAATATATCACTAATTCAATTTAGTAACACCAGAATCTCTGTTTTAAGTACATTTCAGCTTCACAAACATTGATCACTTAACATGAACTTTCAGTACGGTTACAAGCTGGCAAGCATAAACAAAATGATCATAATTCCACTCTTTTTTTGCTTTAGTGGATACACCTATATGTTTTTGTGCTTATCTTCGCTTACCTTTCCAGCATACAATGGGTGATGTGATCATGATTTCTAATGTAGCTTTAAAAAATTTCAGATGAGCACCAAGCAAGTTAGTACCATTTTTGGTATGACTCGACCAGGGATCTAACCCTCGACGTACTGCATTTTTTTAAAATATTTTTTTTGTGTAAGTCACTATAGATATCTACGCAAGAAGGTGCATGGTCTGAATCTATCAACTTGTCTTTTTGTTGCATTGTGAATTGCACTGAATCAATAACTTTTACTATAAACAGACCAATCCCAGAATGTATCACATTACCATCTTTACCATACAAATTACTTCAAAACATTACTAAGCACTGCTTTTATTTTCATTTTATTTTCAGAAAATGATTTATCAAAAGCTCATAGGTAAAATATTTTGTTTTTTTTCACATAAAGTGGAAGGATGTGTCTGTTTAGTACTGTGCAGCAATATGCAGTGAACTGAATAAAATTTTTTTAAAAGTAAAACAAAAAAGATGATCTTGTTACTAGTTGGTAAAGAAGTTCTCTGACTTTGCACTATTACATGTTGCATGATGAGAATGAATTTTACATTAGGATGAAGAGGCTGTTGACAATATGAATTAAACTCACATTTGAATGAAAACTTTTCATTCTGACTTCAGAAAAATGTGCCTAGCAGTAGAGTCTACTAAATACACACTAGTCATGACACCATCAGCATATATTCTTTTCTATTGTCAGAATTTGTCGATATCTGTAGATGTCTGATATCATGTGAAAATAAATTGCAGATATACACAATTTTTCAAAACTATCCATGTCAGGTATAGTTTGGAAAAGTGCTTAAACCAAATATATATTGTGACTGGAAATGTAGAATAAACAATGAAGTCAGCTTGAATGGTAGAGGAGGTAGCAAACTCAGCAAACATTATTATAGGTAAATTACTTATGCAAATTATTAGCAAACCACTAGAGAATTAAGAGCACAATTATTATAAGTTGCAAAAAGAGTGTAATCTAAGCATAAAAGTGTAATCTAAGCATAAACGTGTAATCTAAGCATAAAAGTGTAATCTAAGCATAAAAGTGTAATCTAAGCATAAAAGAGTAATCTAAGCATAAAAGTGTAATCTAAGCATAAACGTGTAATCTAAGCATAAAAGTGTAATCTAAGCATAAAAGAGTAATCTAAGCATAAAAGTGTAATCTAAGCATAAAAGTGTAATCTAAGCATAAAAGAGTAATCTAAGCATAAAAGTGTAATCTAAGCATAAAAGTGTAATCTAAGCATAAAAGAGTAATCTAAGCATAAAAGTGTAATCTAAGCATAAAAGTGTAATCTAAGCATAAAAGAGTAATCTAAGCATAAAAGTGTAATCTAAGCATAAAAGTGTAATCTAAGCATAAAAGTGTAATCTAAGCATAAAAGAGTAATCTAAGCATAAAAGAGTAATCTAAGCATAAAAGTGTAATCTAAGCATAAAAGAGTAATCTAAGCATAAAAGAGTAATCTAAGCATAAAAGTGTAATCTAAGCATAAAAGTGTAATCTAAGCATAAAAGTGTAATCTAAGCATAAAAGAGTAATCTAAGCATAAAAGTGTAATCTAAGCATAAAAGAGTAATCTAAGCATAAAAGTGTAATCTAAGCATAAAAGTGTAATCTAAGCATAAAATTAGTAATCTAAGCATAAAAGAGTAATCTAAGCATAAAAGTGTAATCTAAGCATAAAAGTGTAATCTAAGCATAAAAGAGTAATCTAAGCATAAAATTAGTAATCTAAGCATAAAAGAGTAATCTAAGCATAAAAGTGTAATCTAAGCATAAAAGAGTAATCTAAGCATAAAAGTGTAATCTAAGCATAAAAGAGTAATCTAAGCATAAAAGTGTAATCTAAGCATAAAAGTGTAATCTAAGCATAAAAGAGTAATCTAAGCATAAAATTAGTAATCTAAGCATAAAAGAGTAATCTAAGCATAAAAGTGTAATCTAAGCATAAAAGTGTAATCTAAGCATAAAAGTGTAATCTAAGCATAAAAGAGTAATCTAAGCATAAAAGTGTAATCTAAGCATAAAAGTGTAATCTAAGCATAAAAGTGTAATCTAAGCATAAAAGAGTAATCTAAGCATAAAAGTGTAATCTAAGCATAAAAGAGTAATCTAAGCATAAAAGTGTAATCTAAGCATAAAAGTGTAATCTAAGCATAAAATTAGTAATCTAAGCATAAAAGAGTAATCTAAGCATAAAAGTGTAATCTAAGCATAAAAGTGTAATCTAAGCATAAAAGTGTAATCTAAGCATAAAAGAGTAATCTAAGCATAAAAGTGTAATCTAAGCATAAAAGTGTAATCTAAGCATAAAAGAGTAATCTAAGCATAAAAGTGTAATCTAAGCATAAAAGTGTAATCTAAGCATAAAAGAGTAATCTAAGCATAAAAGTGTAATCTAAGCATAAAAGTGTAATCTAAGCATAAAAGTGTAATCTAAGCATAAAAGTGTAATCTAAGCATAAAAGAGTAATCTAAGCATAAAAGTGTAATCTAAGCATAAAAGAGTAATCTAAGCATAAAAGTGTAATCTAAGCATAAAAGTGTAATCTAAGCATAAAAGAGTAATCTAAGCATAAAATTAGTAATCTAAGCATAAAAGAGTAATCTAAGCATAAAAGTGTAATCTAAGCATAAAAGTGTAATCTAAGCATAAAAGTGTAATCTAAGCATAAAAGAGTAATCTAAGCATAAAAGTGTAATCTAAGCATAAAAGTGTAATCTAAGCATAAAAGTGTAATCTAAGCATAAAAGTGTAATCTAAGCATAAAAGAGTAATCTAAGCATAAAAGTGTAATCTAAGCATAAAAGAGTAATCTAAGCATAAAAGTGTAATCTAAGCATAAAAGTGTAATCTAAGCATAAAAGAGTAATCTAAGCATAAAATTAGTAATCTAAGCATAAAAGAGTAATCTAAGCATAAAAGTGTAATCTAAGCATAAAAGTGTAATCTAAGCATAAAAGTGTAATCTAAGCATAAAAGTGTAATCTAAGCATAAAAGTGTAATCTAAACATAAAAGTGTATTCTACCTGATACTTGTTATAATTACATTAAACTGCATGAAAAATGAGCATAATCCATGTTGATTAAACCATGGAGACAATTCAGTGCCTAACTATCACTAATTACAGTTGACGGTAAAGTCAAGTCCAGTTTTTTTAAATAATATATACCAAGGTACTCTGGTAACTTAGCATGACTATTCAACATTAAAAGTGCCTTCAGTATATATCATGTATATGTTACTGGAATTTCACATAGTACAAATTGATTTTGCCAAGGTTTCAAAGAGCAGCTTTGTCCAAAAAATGAATTATTACCCTGCTAAGAATTTAGTCAATTGTTTGAAGTCATAAGTTGTGCTCTTAGTAATATTTTAATCCAAATTTATTTTGCTAATGTCAATTGTAAAATAAACCCTACTAAATCTGCATGCAAAATTGGTTGAAAACAAAAAATCATTGGTAAAGTTAGACCATGTAAGAGACTGTCCCGAGAATTGGCAAAAACTCATGTAAAAGATATCATAGAATTCTTGACTTCAACATAATGCAAGGACTCATCAATAAGATGACATCCAAAAAATCCTTTTTTAAGTTAAGCTCTGTAAACATTCTGAGGACTGGCAATCTGGGGCCATATCTCCTCTAAATAACAATGAAGTAAGCTGAAAATTATACTCTTTCAAGGCCTCATCAATACTAAGCTGCAAACCAAATTTGGTTTAAATTCAATACCACCCAGTCAAATTATCTTGTGGAAACCAAATCTAGGTTAATTCAAAATTACCCAGTCAAGTTACCTTGCGGGAACCAATGTATGTATAGATTCAATACCATCCAGTCAAGTTACCTTATGGAAACTAAATTTGGTTTACATTCAATACCACCCAATCAAGGTACCTTGTGGATACAAATTTGGTTTAAATTTAATACTACACAGTCAAGTTATCTTGCAAAAACCAAATTGTTGCCAAATAAAAAAAGATTTGAATGCACAATAAAAGTTTGTATATAAGAATGACAAAATTGACCAGTTTTACTTGTCACTGTAAATAATAGTAAGGCAGTGTTTCATCCATGTTTGAGAAAAATAGGGCCAACTGGCTCCCTTCATTTGAAAAATAGATCCAATGATACGCTCATAATGGGTCAACCTCCTAACAAAGTGAGATCATTTAAATGTTTATTTTACCCATAATTTGCATGAAAAGCCAAATACATTATGTTCTTTAATATAAGATTCTCCTCTTTGATCACTGATGCCTTTGACCATTACTAAAAGCATTGATTTGTGTGTGTGTGATTTAGATTTTTACTGTAGCTTTAACAATTTTTCAGTCATATCACTAAGATGTCTGCAGTGTGACAGTTTATAGTGATGTCTAGCACTGGGGCATCATTTCACAGACATGAGGCATGATGTCCCACCCAGTCACATTATCCTCACACCAGGCCAACCAGTCCTAACACTAACCTCTTAATGTTGAGTGCCAAGCAAGACAGCTGTTAGTACCATTTTTATAAGTCTTTGGTAAAAGCATGGAAAAATTAGTACCATTTTTGTAAGTCTTTGCTAAAAGCATGGAAAAGTTAATATTTTCTTGTATCCAACATAATGGTCATCAGTCTTTGCAATGTGTTAACTTTCAAGCAATTTCTTAAGAGTATATGAATGTTTGTTTGGCATTTAACCTCCCCCATGAAGCTGACTGCAAAGCATCATTTTTATGGGCTTGATGATTATCAATGCACTTGATATGGTGCATTAAAGTTGAGGTACTAAGTTCTGACATTCAACCATCGTGGAGTTATTTTTCTTGGAACTTCAGCACAAGTTGCAATACATTTTATATTAATCTGAATCTTATTCTAGCCAGCTTTACTAACATTTATACTTTCTTAGAACACTTGCATGAGTTTGTTCCTTCTTTAGTTCTTTCATTTTGTGATCAAAATTTTCGTTGGAAGTTTCATTTTTGGTTAGTTTTTCATCTCAGCTTATGTAGGTTTTTTGTCTTGTTCAGTGCAGTCATCATCTCTAAGGTCATTCTGATTGCTGTCACAATCTAAAAATTATACTGGGGAAAAGAAATCTGTTATCTGCCATTTCATATCTACCTCTAAGTAAAACTTGGTTGCCAATACAAATGTAGCCACTGTGTCAAGGTTGCATCAAGTGGCAGGTAGTATGTGACTTACAGAAGTTGTGTCGAGGTTGCATCATGTGGCTCATAGTATGTGACTTACAGAAGCTGTGTCAAGGTTGCATCAAGTGGCAGGTAGTATGTGACTTACAGAAGCTGTGTCAAGGTTGCATCATGTGGCTCATAGTATGTGACTTACAGAAGCTGTGTCAAGGTTGCATCAAGCGGCAGGTAGTATGTGACTTACAGAAGTTGTATCAAGCTTGCATCAAGTGGCAGGTAGTATGTGACTTACAGAAGCTGTGTCAAGGTTGCATCAAGTGGCTCATAGTATGTGACTTAAAGAAGTTGTGTCAAGGTTGCATCAAGTGGCAGGTAGTATGTGACTTACAGAAGATGTGTCAAGGTTGCATCATGTGGCTCATAGTATGTGACTTACAGAAGTTGAGTCAAGGTTGCATCATGTG
This sequence comes from Potamilus streckersoni, assembly GCA_016746295.1. Taxonomy (NCBI): domain Eukaryota; kingdom Metazoa; phylum Mollusca; class Bivalvia; order Unionida; family Unionidae; genus Potamilus; species Potamilus streckersoni. Next base: position 140,494 of record JAEAOA010000037.1, read on the forward strand.
GCTCATAGTATGTGACTTACAGAAGCTGTGTCAAGGTTGCATCAAGTGGCAGGTAGTATGTGACTTACAGAAGCTGTGTCAAGGTTGCATCATGTGGCTCATAGTATGTGACTTACAGAAGCTGTGTCAAGGTTGCATCAAGCGGCAGGTAGTATGTGACTTACAGAAGTTGTATCAAGCTTGCATCAAGTGGCAGGTAGTATGTGACTTACAGAAGCTGTGTCAAGGTTGCATCAAGTGGCTCATAGTATGTGACTTAAAGAAGTTGTGTCAAGGTTGCATCAAGTGGCTAATAGTATGTGACTTACAGAAGCTGTGTCAAGGTTGCATCAAGTGCCAGGTAGAATGTGACTTACAGAAGCTGTGTCAAGGTTGCATCATGTGGCTCATAGTATGTGACTTACAGAAGCTGTGTCAAGGTTGCATCATGTGGCAGGTAGTATGTGACTTACAGAAGTTGTGTCAAGGTTGCATCAAGTGGCAGGTAGTATGTGACTTACAGAAGCTGTGTCAAGGTTGCATCAAGTGGCAGGTAGTATGTGACTTACAGAAGTTGTGCCAAGGTTGCATCATTTGGCTCATAGTATGTGACTTACAGAAGTTGTGCCAAGGTTGCATCATTTGGCTCATAGTATGTGACATAAAGAAGTTGTGTCAAGGTTGCATCAAGTGGCAGGTAGAATGTGACTTACAGAAGCTATGTCAAGGTTGCATCATGTGGCTCATAGTATGTGACTTACAGAAGTTGTGTTAAGGTTGCATCAAGTGGCAGGTAGTATGTGACTTACAGAAGCTGTGTCAAGGTTGCATCATTTGGCTCATAGTATGTGACTTACAGAAACTGTGTCAAGGTTGCATCATGTGGCTCATAGTATGTGACTTACAGAAGCTGTGTCAAGGTTGCATCAAGTGGCAGGTAGTATGTGATTTACAGAAGTTGTGTCAAGGTTGCATCATGTGGCTCATAGTATATGACTTATAGAAGTTTTGTCAAGGTTGCATCATGTGGCTCATAGTATATGACTTACAGAAGCTGTGTCAAGGTTGCATCAAGTGGCAGGTAGTATGTGACTTACAGAAGCTGTGTCAAGGTTGCATCATGTGGCTCATAGTATGTGACTTAAAGAAGCTGTGTCAAGGTTGCATCAAGTGGCAGGTAGTATGTGACTTACAGAAGTTGTGTCAAGGTTGTATCATTTGGCTCATAGTATGTGACTTACAGAAGTTGTGTCAAGGTTGCATCAAGTGGCTCATAGTATGTGACTTACAGAAGTTGTGTCAAGGTTGCATCATGTGGCTCATAGTATGTGACTTACAGAAGTTGTGTCAAGGTTGCATCAAGTGGCAGGTAGTATGTGTCTTACAGAAGTTGTGTCAAGGTTGCATCATGTGGCAAGTAGTATGTGACTTATAGAAGTTGTGTCAAGGTTGCATCAAGTGGCTCATAGTATGTGACTTACAGAAGCTGTGTCAAGGTTGCATCATTTGGCTCATAGTATATAACTTACAGAAGTTGTATCAAGGTTGCATCATGTGGCAAGTAGTATGTGACTTACAGAAGCTGTGTCAAGGTTGCATCATGTGGCAGGTAGTATGTGACTTACAGAAGTTGTGTCAAGGTTGCATCATGTGGCTCATAGTATGTGACTTACAGAAGCTGTGTCAAGGTCGCATCAAGTGGCAGGTAGTATGTGACTTACAGAAGCTGTGTCAAGGTTGCATCATGTGGCTCATAGTATGTGACTTACAGAAGTTGTGTCAAGGTTCCATCATGTGGCAGGTAGTATGTGACTTACAGAAGCTGTGTCAAGGTTGCATCATGTGGCTCATAGTATGTGATTTACAGAAGCTGTGTCAAGGTTGAATCAAGTGGCAGGTAGTATGTGACTTACAGAAGTTGTGTCAAGGTTGCATCAAGTGGCAGGTAGTATGTGACTTACAGAAGCTGTGTCAAGGTTGCATCATGTGGCAAGTAGTATGTGACTTAAAGAAGCTGTGTCAAGGTTGCATCAAGTGGCAGGTAGTATGTGACTTACAGAAGTTGTGTCAAGGTTGTATCATTTGGCTCATAGTATGTGACTTACAGAAGCTGTGTCAAGGTTGCATCATGTGGCTAATAGTATGTGACTTACAGAAGTTGTGTCAAGGTTGCATCATGTGGCAAGTAGTATGTGACTTGCAGAAGTTGTGTCAAGGTTGCATCATGTGGCTCATAGTATGTGACTTACAGAAGTTGTGTCAAGGTTGCATCAAGTGGCTGATAGTTTGTGACTTACAGAAGCTGTGTCAAGGTTGCATCATGTGGCTCATAGTATGTGACTTACAGAAGTTGTGTCAAGGTTGCATCAAGTGGCTCATAGTATGTGACTTACAGAAGCTGTGTCAAGGTTGCATCATTTGGCTCATATTATATAACTTACAGAAGTTGTGTCAAGGTTGCATCAAGTGGCAGGTAGTATGTGACTTACAGAAGCTGTGTCAAGGTTGCATCATGTGGCAGGTAGTATGTGACTTACAGAAGTTGTGTCAAGGTTGCATCATGTGGCTCATAGTATGTGACTTACAGAAGCTGTGTCAAGGTTGCATCAAGTGGCAGGTAGTATGTGACTTACAGAAGCTGTGTCAAGGTTGCATCATGTGGCTCATAGTATGTGATTTACAGAAGTTGTGTCAAGGTTGCATCAAGTGGCAGGTAGTATGTAACTTACAGAAGCTGTGTCAAGGTTGCATCATGTGGCTCATAGTATGTGACTTACCGAAGTTGTGTCAAGGTTGCATCATTTGGCTCATAGTATGTGACTTACAGAAGTTGTGTCAAGGTTCCATCATGTGGCAGGTAGTATGTGACTTACAGAAGCTGTGTCAAGGTTGCATCATGTGGCTCATAGTATGTGACTTACAGAAGCTGTGTCAAGGTTGCATCAAGTGGCAGGTAGTATGTGACTTACAGAAGCTGTGTCAAGGTTGCATCATGTGGCTCATAGTATGTGACTTACAGAAGTTGTGTCAAGGTTGCATCAAGTGGCAGGTAGTATGTGACTTACAGAAGTTGTGTCAAGGTTGCATCATGTGGCAGGTAGTATGTGACTTACAGAATCTGTCAAGGTTGCATCAAGTGGCAGGTAGTATGTGACTTACAGAAGTTGTGTCAAGGTTGCATCATGTGGCTCATAGTATGTAACTTACATAACTTGTGTCAAGGTTACATCATGTGGCTCATAGTATGTGACTTACCGAAGTTGTGTCAAGGTTGCATCATTTGGCTCATAGTATGTGACTTACCGAAGTTGTGTCAAGGTTCCATCATGTGGCAGGTAGTATGTGACTTACAGAAGTTGTGTCAAGGTTGCATCATATGGCTCATAGTATGTGACTTACAGAAGCTGTGTCAAGGTTGCATCAAGTGGCAGGTAGTATGTGACTTACAGAAGTTGTGTCAAGGTTGCATCATGTGGCTCATAGTATGTGACTTACAGAAGTTGTGTCAAGGTTGCATCAAGTGGCAGGTAGTATGTGACTTACAGAAGTTGTGTCAAGATTGCATCAAGTGGCTCATAGTATGTGACTTACAGAAGTTGTGTCAAGGTTGCATCAAGTGGCAGGTAGTATGTGACTTACAGAAGTTGTGTCAAGGTTGCATCATGTGGCTCATAGTATGTGACTTACAGAAGTTGTGTCAAGGTTGCATCAAGTGTCAGGTAGTATGTTACTTACAGAAGTTGTGTCAAGGTTGCATCATGTGGCAGGTAGTATGTGACTTACAGAAGTTGTGTCAAGGTTGCATCATTTGGCTCATAGTATGTGACTTACAGAAGTTGTGTCAAGGTTGAATCAAGTGGCTCATAGTATGTGACTTACAGAAACTGTGTCAAGATTGCATCAAGTGGCTCATAGTATGTGACTTACAGAAGCTGTGTCAAGGTTGCATCATGTGGCTAATAGTATGTGACTTACAGAAGTTGTGTCAAGGTTGCATCATGTGGCAAGTAGTATGTGACTTGCAGAAGTTGTGTCAAGGTTGCATCATGTGGCTCATAGTATGTGACTTACAGAAGTTGTGTCAAGGTTGCATCAAGTGGCTGATAGTTTGTGACTTACAGAAGCTGTGTCAAGGTTGCATCATGTGGCTCATAGTATGTGACTTACAGAAGTTGTGTCAAGGTTGCATCATGTGGCAGGTAGTATGTGACTTACAGAAGTTGTGTCAAGGTTGCATCATGTTGCTCATAGTATGTGACTTACAGAAGTTGTGTCAAGGTTGCATCAAGTGGCTCATAGTATGTGACTTACAGAAGCTGTGTCAAGGTTGCATCATTTGGCTCATATTATATAACTTACAGAAGTTGTGTCAAGGTTGCATCAAGTGGCAGGTAGTATGTGACTTACAGAAGCTGTGTCAAGGTTGCATCATGTGGCAGGTAGTATGTGACTTACAGAAGTTGTGTCAAGGTTGCATCATGTGGCTCATAGTATGTGACTTACAGAAGCTGTGTCAAGGTTGCATCAAGTGGCAGGTAGTATGTGACTTACAGAAGCTGTGTCAAGGTTGCATCATGTGGCTCATAGTATGTGATTTACAGAAGTTGTGTCAAGGTTGCATCAAGTGGCAGGTAGTATGTAACTTACAGAAGCTGTGTCAAGGTTGCATCATGTGGCTCATAGTATGTGACTTACCGAAGTTGTGTCAAGGTTGCATCATTTGGCTCATAGTATGTGACTTACAGAAGTTGTGTCAAGGTTCCATCATGTGGCAGGTAGTATGTGACTTACAGAAGCTGTGTCAAGGTTGCATCATGTGGCTCATAGTATGTGACTTACAGAAGCTGTGTCAAGGTTGCATCAAGTGGCAGGTAGTATGTGACTTACAGAAGCTGTGTCAAGGTTGCATCATGTGGCTCATAGTATGTGACTTACAGAAGTTGTGTCAAGGTTGCATCAAGTGGCAGGTAGTATGTGACTTACAGAAGTTGTGTCAAGGTTGCATCATGTGGCAGGTAGTATGTGACTTACAGAAGCTGTGTCAAGGTTGCATCAAGTGGCAGGTAGTATGTGACTTACAGAAGTTGTGTCAAGGTTGCATCATGTGGCTCATAGTATGTAACTTACATAACTTGTGTCAAGGTTACATCATGTGGCTCATAGTATGTGACTTACCGAAGTTGTGTCAAGGTTGCATCATTTGGCTCATAGTATGTGACTTACCGAAGTTGTGTCAAGGTTCCATCATGTGGCAGGTAGTATGTGACTTACAGAAGTTGTGTCAAGGTTGCATCATATGGCTCATAGTATGTGACTTACAGAAGCTGTGTCAAGGTTGCATCAAGTGGCAGGTAGTATGTGACTTACAGAAGTTGTGTCAAGGTTGCATCATGTGGCTCATAGTATGTGACTTACAGAAGTTGTGTCAAGGTTGCATTAAGTGGCAGGTAGTATGTGACTTACAGAAGTTGTGTCAAGATTGCATCAAGTGGCTCATAGTATGTGACTTACAGAAGTTGTGTCAAGGTTGCATCAAGTGGCAGGTAGTATGTGACTTACAGAAGTTGTGTCAAGGTTGCATCATGTGGCTCATAGTATGTGACTTACAGAAGTTGTGTCAAGGTTGCATCAAGTGTCAGGTAGTATGTTACTTACAGAAGTTGTGTCAAGGTTGCATCATGTGGCAGGTAGTATGTGACTTACAGAAGTTGTGTCAAGGTTGCATCATTTGGCTCATAGTATGTGACTTACAGAAGTTGTGTCAAGGTTGAATCAAGTGGCTCATAGTATGTGACTTACAGAAACTGTGTCAAGGTTGCATCATGTGGCTCATAGTATGTGACTTAAAGAAGCTGTGTCAAGGTTGCATCAAGTGGCAGGTAGTATGTGACTTACAGAAGCTGTGTCAAGGTTGCATCAAGTGGCAGGTAGTATGTGACTTACAGAAGTTGTGTCAAGGTTGCATCAAGTGGCAGGTAGTATGTGACTTACAGAAGTTGTGTCAAGGTTGCATCAAGTGGCTCATAGTATGTGACTTACAGAAGTTGTGTCAAGGTTGCATCAAGTGGCAGGTAGAATGTGACTTACAGAAGTTGTGTCAAGGTTGCATCAAGTGGCTCATAGTATGTGACTTACAGAAGTTGTGTCAAGGTTGCATCAAGTGGCAGGTAGTATGTGACTTACAGAAGCTGCAGTCTACAGAATTTCCTTCATAACAATTCCTAATTAAACAGATGTGGAACTAACCTCAATTATGTTATTAAAAAATAATTTATAGTATTTTCATTGAAACTATTACAGTGTAAAAATATGCCTGGTGCATTGAATTTCAATCTTGCAGGACTTGGTGCATGAAACACTGTCCAAGACAACATGAACAACATTGTAAAACTTACAAACATTCTGGCATAAAACTTAATGGTTATAATTTGTGAATGTAATAATTCAAATATTATAACATTATTAAATAGATGTGTGCAATAGCAAAACCATGTCTTTAATTTCTAAGACTAATCATCAGATTTTGTAAAGATAAACAATTCTGTGCTGTAACACATCACACTCATCACTGAAAGGTCAAAATAGCATCAAAACAGCATGTGGAGTTTTAAATTTCAAATGGTGCAACAATACCACTTGGAAAAAACTGTTACACTGGTATGAGTTGTTTGACTATGTACAAGTCACATATTTGAGTAAAACTTTGGTACTTACTGACATTGCATTTTGCAGTGACCAGGCATCATAGTATGTTGTTGGCTGGAACAATGCCATGATGCTCTCCTTGAAGTCCCCACTCAACTCAGACTCCATGTCCTTTATCAGGTCCTGAAAATTAAAAAATTATGGACTCATCCCTAAAGTACATCTTCTACAAGTTCAAAGAGTAAGAACCTTGAGGTCTCAGTCATAGATTAATTCTTATGTTGTACAGTCTCCTTTCCAGTAAAATTCCATTTTTATACACAAGAATGAAGTACTACTACCTTGAACAATGAAAAGATAATTCAGCTCTCCTTAAACTACTC
>JAEAOA010000037.1:152500-229475 GCA_016746295.1 Potamilus streckersoni
AATTGTTAATTAGAAAAGGTCCACTGTTTGATTGTACATTCATGAAATTGTTAATTAGAAAAGGTCCACTGTTTGATTGTACATTCATGAAATTGTTAATTAGAAAAGGTCCACTGTTTGATTGCACATTCATGACATTGTTAATTAGAAAAGGTCCACTGTTTGATAGTACATTCATGAAATTGTTCTTTAGTAAAGGTCCACTGTTTTATTGTACATTCATGAAATTGTTAATTAGAAAAGGTCCACTGTTTGATTGTACATTCATGAAATTGTTAATTAGAAAAGGTCCACTGTTTTATTGTACATTCATGAAATTGTTAATTAGAAAAGGTCCACTGTTTTATTGTACATTCATGAAATTGTTAATTAGAAAAGGTCCACTGTTTGATTGTACATTCATGAAATTGTTAATTAGAAAAGGTCCACTGTTTGATCGTACATTCATGAAATTGTTCTTTAGTAAAGGTCCACTGTTTTACCTTCCCATATAAAGTCTTGAACATGGTCTTGATCTGCTGCCTCTGCTGGTTGGAGCGTTTGGTGATTAGGCCTATGATGGCCTGTTCATCTGTCCCTGTAAACAAATATATAATCTTGTAGTATCAAAAACATGAATTCAAGGACACAACAGGTAAAGCCCAAAATCCAATGTTATTATCAAACTTAAGAAATTTTTCAAAGCTTCTTAAATATCAGCATGTTATTTACTGCTTGGTGCATTTTCTTCATTTATGTAATAGGCAAATTTTTTAAAAATATGTAAAGGGCAAAACGAACAAAATAAATCTATTTTGCCACATTATAATTTAGAATAAAAAAAATAATTATCTGGAGCCATCAGGATACACAGACTTATCCATATAATCTGTCAAAAAAGTACAGAATTAGAAAACTGGGTAACATTTATTTGGGGAGAAGGCTTTGGGTTGCAAGCTTTTTGGTTAGCCAAAAAGTTTTTGATGTACAGTCCACTGCCATGAACATTACAACATTGTTTTGGAGGAATTCTGATGATTTATGATGTGTCACACAAGTTGTAATGACCTGATATTACAGATCTAATATAGAAAATATAAGATGGTTTATGACATGTCACATATGTTGTAATGACCTGATATTACAGGTCTAATATAGAAAATATAAGATGGTTTATGACATGTCACATATGTTGTAATGACCTGATATTACAGGATTACAGGTCTAATATAGAAAATATAAGATGGTTTATGACATGTCACATATGTTGTAATGACCTGATATTACAGGTCTAATATAGATAATATAAGATGGTTTATGACATGTCACATATGTTGTAATGACCTGATATAATGTCAAACACAAGATGGTTTATGATGTTATGATGAAATAATATTACATGTCTAAATATAAAATGGTGTATTAATTAAAAATATACCTAAATACGGATGGAGAAAGAAAGCTAAGTACTATGTATTGAATTCTAAATCTTATAATTTTAGACATTTTTAGAGACAAGTCTAAACTCCTGGGGGCCCTGAGTGGCTGAATGGTCTAAAGTGCTCACCGTTACAGATCATTGCCATCTCACCTCTGTCTGCATGGGTTTGAGTCTTGGGTTCAGCTAATGTGGGTATGTGAGAAAGCATGCCAGTAGCATCTCGTGGGTAGTGATTCTCTTGAGGGTTTTCCCAGGTTCTCCCTCCACCACTGATACTGGCCACCATGTATAGCCTATCTTGTGCTGAAATTGGTATTAAACCCTTACAACAACAATAGCAACTGAACTCCAGCTTATACTAATGCTCATCAAAAATCAACAAAGGCAATCCAAATCCATGTTTAGACAAACAAAAATGGCATATGAAAATTTTGCATCTTTTCCTGTTGTCAATAGATTCAAATTAGACAGATGATCATTGGCATATTTTCCTTTTGTCAGTTGATTCAAATTTGACAGATAATCATTGGCATATTTTCCTTTTGTCAGTTGATTCAAATTTGACAGATAATCGTTGGCATATTTTCCTTTTGTCAGTTGATTCAAATTTGACAGATAATCATTGGCATATTTTCCTTTTGTCAGTTGATTCAAATTTGACAGATAATCATTGGCATATTTTCCTTTTGTCAGTTGATTCAAATTTGACAGATAATCATTGGCATATTTTCCTTTTGTCAGTTGATTCAAATTTGACAGATAATCATTGGCATATTTTCCTTTTGTCAGTTGATTCAAATTTGACAGATAATCATTGGCATATTTTCCTTTTGTCAGTTGATTTAAATTTGACAGATAATCATTGGCATATTTTCCTTTTGTCAGTTGATTTAAATTTGACAGATGAATATTACACATATGTTTCTGTCAAGAAATTAAAATTTGCCACTTGAAAATATTTTCCTGTTGTCAATAAATTCAAATTTGACATGTAGATTTGGCATATTTTCCTGTTTTAAACTGATTCAAATTTGACATGAAAATTTTGCATCTTCTCATGTTAATAGTAGATTCATATATTCCACCATTGCCAGAATAATGTTTTTCAAGACTGTATTGTCTTTTGAAGAAAGTAACTTCCAAAAATGTATAATTTGGCATTATAATAAGCAAATAATATATGATTGAAAACAAATGCAAAACTACAGATTGGGTAAATCATTAACGTAAACTGAAAATGAAGGGTATACAGTTTTGTAAGACCAAGATCCAGAAACAAATTTTTTTTCTTTCAGAGATACCAAATATAATTTAAATCATATCAGACAAAATCCTACATTTTATCTTTCTCATATTATTATAAAAGGAATATTTAAAATTAAACTGGTTTCTTTTATTGGCTTTATATCCATAATAACTAATCTCTGACTTCATGCTTCCTTTCTTAGACCCTCTGAACAAAATACTGACAGGTAAAATGAACCTCTGGAGAATAATCCTCGTGAAAGCCCTGTATACCAAAAGACTTCATGTGGCTAAATGACGAAAATGTATGCTTTCAATTCTAATAAATGATTCAAAAACATTCCCACACCACTTGCTCTTCTACAATCTTTACTCACCTTCAAATTAGCACAACCTCCCTAACCTCATTGCAGTTCTTTGATCTTCAACCCACCTTCCAAATTGCCAAACATCCCTAAACCTGATAGCACTTCTATGATCCTCTACCCATTTTCCAATTAGCCCAACCTCCCTAAACCTGATAGCACTTTTATGATCCTCTACCCACCTTCCAATTAGCCCAACCTCCCTAAACCTGATAGCACTTCTATGATCCTCTACCCATTTTCCAATTAGCCCAACCTCCCTTAACCTGCTAGCACTTCAATGATTTTCTACCCACCATCCAATTAGCTCAACCTCCCTGAACCTGATAGCAGTTCTATGATCCTCTACCCACCTTCCAATTAGCCCAACCTCCCTAAACCTGATAGCACTTCTATGATCCTCTACCCATTTTCCAATTAGCCCAACCTCCCTTAACTTGATAGCACTTCAATGATCCTTTACCCACCATCCAATTAGCTCAACCTCTCTAAACTTGACAGCAGTTCTATGATACTCTACCAACCTTCTAATTAACCCAACCTCCCTAAACCTGATAGCACTTCTATGATCCTCTACCCACCTTCCAATTAGCCCAACCTCCCTAAACCTGATAGCACTTCTATGATCCTCTACCCACCATCCAATTAGCCCAACCTCCCTAAAGCTGACAGCAGTTCTACGATCCTTACCAATACCCTTCATGGCTGTACGGAGGGCCTTGGCATCCTCCTCAGCAGAGAATGGCTGAGCAGGACGGATTGTGGGCCGCATGACTTCACCAGGACCCTGAAGGTTCATCTTTCTCAGCTGCTCAGTAGCACCCATCACTCCAGGAGCCTGACAGGTAAATGCAGTCAGAAGCTAAATTATGTATGCATAACATTAACCTGTTTTTCTGTCCTTTTCAATTCTTAACAAACTCCTGGATAATGACCCAGACCTTTGGTCAAAGAATACAAGCTTGAAAATTAACCATTATTTTCATGTTAGACATATTATGACTTCTGACCTCTAGGCCCCTTGGTATTTATAGGCTGCTTTATAAAGCACAAACCAACAAGAAAGTTTGCACAAGAAACTTTGATCAGGAATCTTAACCTAGAGTAAATTAATCAGGAATCTTAACCTAGAGTAAATTAATCTGCAATTTTCTTCGAGCCACAATATCTTGGATCCAAAATCAATAAACTTCATACACCAAACTTTGTTTAAAATCAATGATGTATTATGTAAAATTCATCATCTTTCTTTAACTCTGTGACCATGACCTTCAATTATCTGACACCAAATCAATAGGCTTTTCCCTACTTCAAGTGTAGGCCATCCACACAATTCTAGGTCAGTGATGTGGTACTCATGCTTTTGTACCTAAACTTTTCTTGATATTCAGTCACAATGATCTTGAACTTGAGTCACAAAACCAATAACATTCCTTTTATATCTAAAGTACAAGCCATCCACAGAAGATGGATATAGATGGTGTAGAATTGTGTTGAAACTATTTTTCCTCTTTCAGTCATGAACACAGTGACCATGACCTTTGACTTTTCTTTTTGATTCTGAGATCAAAAAGTGCCTTCTTCCTTACTCCACATACAAGCCCACAACACAGTTTGGTAATTGTACTTCGTGGAGATGAGTTAATGTGCAGAAACCAGCTTTCCTGTTTCAGCTGCTGCAACTCTAACCTTTGTATTTCGACTCCATAATTTATACAATTTTTTTCTTATGCCCAAAATGGATGTCATCCGCAAATATATAGTGGCGTTATGCATACATGCCAACCCCTGGCGAGGAAAAAGCATAATCCAAGTGGACAAAAAGAGTAATCTGAGCAGAAAAAGAGTAATCCAAATATAACATAATAAAATTCAATGCACATATGTACAAAACACATGCATATTTTTTGCAATTTTGGCATCAGAAAGCATCCATTTGAACAAAGGACCAAAGTTGTATTCTAACACTAGTTGTAGTCAGTGTTCTATTAAGAACTCGGTAAATAATGCCCCTGCATTAATAAAATGTTTCCACAATTTAGTTCTGCTGTAAAAAAGAAGTTACCTTAGTATTGGAGTTAGCAAAATGAGCTAATTCAAGGTGTCTTTGTTTTACACTATGACCAATATTAAAATCCTTTCCACACAGCCTGCAATGAGAGTAAAGCTACCCTAGAATGGCACCGTAGTGTGTTATTCATGTATTCATATCTTAGTCGGTTTTCTGTTTTTTTTTTCTAATCCATCTGTGAAATCATTTGAGAAAAAGTTTTGCTGTAACATATGCATTGACTAGAATAAACAGGACGACTTTTACTGCCAAATACCTACAGAATGGTTCTGTACCTCACATTATTTTTAACAAAGAATATGTGAGCAAAGATTAAAAATTAGAAAACCAGTTAGTTATGTCCTAAGCCAGACAGCAGCTATCTATAGAAACAGAGGTCAAAAGTTTACAAGTACAAACCAGCATGTTTCTTGGAAATAGGGCAGCTGCTATATATAGAAGATAACACTTAAGAAAGTCACCGCTAGTCTACAGATAAGTGTACTTTCTTATGTCCTAGTTACACAAAAGCTGTCTTTTCTAGAATACACTCTGTGCAATAGGGAGATGTTAACAAAAATGAGAAAACAAATTATTAATTTGTTTTGGAAGGGGATATACAGAAAAAGCATAATCTAAATACATTTATGTGCAAGGCAAAATTTAGTGAAAAAAGGCGTAATGATTATGCCAACAGCGTAATTGTTGGTATGTATGCTTTATGTGAAATAGAACAGAACTCATTATGCAGAATTGGAAAAGTTCATTACAGATAGGAACACAGCATACTCATTTTTCACAAAACATGGTAAAAAACAAATTTATAAACTTGAAAATTAGAGAGTGAGAAAGAGATCTAATTTAGTAAGACAGCCATCAGACAGAAACTTCAGAGTGCTATACATAGGTTCATCATTCATTCATTGGTACATATTTGAAAATATTTAGTCACAATTAAATTTATTTACAAACTTGAGAAAATGAATGACCACTTTATATCAATACAACATAACCAAACTTGAAAGATGACCACTGTTTTTGATGACCAGCAGTCAGGAAAGACCAGTTTTTAAAGACCACCTGAAATGAAAACAGTATTAGAACATCAGTCATGAAAGACCACTGTTATGAAAGAAAAATGCTTTTGAAGACAATGTGTCATTAAAGACAAAAGAATTGGAAGAACAACTATCATGAATGCCCACTATTTTGAAAGAGCAAAGCATCTGTCATGAAAGACCACTGTTTTGGAAGTTAACATATCACTACTATGAAAGAGCATCTTTCATGAATGTCAACTGTTCTGGAAAACAAAAAGTCATGAAAATCCAATGTTTTGAAAGAATATCTGTTATGAATCCCACTGTTTTGAAAGGCATCTGTTTTTAAAGACCACTGTTTTGAAGGCTCACTGTTTTGGAAGAGCACCTGTCATGTTTGTTTGTTTGTTTGTTGTTGGACTTAACGCCATTTTTCAGCACACGATAGGCTATTCATGGCGGCCAGTATTAATGGTGGAGGAAGAAACCGGAAAATCACCGGAAAGAACCACCGACCCACAAGAAGCTACTGGCAAGCTTTCTCACATATCTACACCTGTCATGAAAGACCAGTTTTGGAAGAGCATATGTCATGGAAGACCACTCTTCTGGAAGACAAAAAGTCAATAAAGCTCCCAGTTTTAAAGACCACTGTCACAAAAGATCACTATTTATGAATACCTGTCATAAAATGCCAATGTTTTGGGAGGACTACTTGACATAAAAGGCAACTGTTTCAGACCTCTCATCATGAAAGACCACATTTATCATGCACTAACAAACTGTATTACATAAAATGATGATTTATAAAAACAGATTGCCTCTCTTTAGAAACCACTTGTCACTGACAGATGGATTCGTCTATCAGGATTGGTTTGTTTGAATCACAAATGTTTCTCAGTGTTTGCAGAATGTTCAAAATGTGAAGCTATAATACCATAGTCATCATCATTTACTTCCTTTTCTGAGATATCTAAAAAAAAAGAAATACCCCTGGTTGACCATGCATGCCTAGTGGGGGACCATATCCTGCTCCCTGGGGAAGAGGTACTGGTGATGGCTGACTGTGAGGGATTGGTAATGGCTGGAGGTTGGGGTCTGGGTAACCTCCATGAGTAGTGCTGTGTCCTGGAACTCCTCCTGGAGGTGGGGCCACAAAACCTCCTGCTGTACTCACATTTCCTCCTGGAGGTGGGGCCCCAAAACCCCCTGCTGTACTCACATTTCCTCCTGGGGCTGGGGCAACAAAACCACCTGCTAGCCCTAAAAAAAGATATACTGAATACTCAGTCATTATTCACACCCACTAATTTTTAGTATATCACCATTCTATAAAAACAATAATTATTTTTTAATCCTCTAATTTGTTGCACAGAAACAAGTTTCTTAGCAAACTTTTGTAACTTTTAGGTACCTGAGAAAATTATAAATCAAACTGTTTAGCTATTAATATTTCCATACTCAATAAAAATTACTAAATATGTGAAAAACTGCAAAATACTGCGCCAATGAATGAGACCAGGATTTAGAAAGGAAATAAGACCTAACAATTTTGGGGTTGGTGCTTCATTATCACAAATCCTCGTACTTTTCTATACAGCTCTAATCTTGAAACAAAACCACAATTGACCCTCTACCTACTGTACCCCATTGCCTTGACTTTGACCTGTGTGAGTGCCTGTAACAATTGCATCAATATAAAGTTCTGTCACAAAATAATATGAAAATGTCATTGTATCCAGATCTTAGTAACAAGAACTTCTGAAAGTCCCTAGAAAGGAGAGAAAAGCAACACCCCTCTTTCACATGAACATCATATATACCTGCAATTTACATCAATACATAGCAATTTATGAGTTGCAAATAAAGGCATGGATGGCCTTTTGAAATGATAGAGAATTGGAGGATACCTAAGTTTTCTTTAGTACATATATGCAAATATTTCATGTTTGAAGTGGAATCATTGTTCCCAATGCACACATCATTTCAATGTCACAAATGAAATATATATATATATATATATATATATATATATATATATATATATATATATATATATATATATATATATATATATATATATATATATATATATTTATATATATATTTATTTATTTAATGGGAAGAACCTTCAATTTGGATTAACAGCTGATTTACAAAATCTATAAGAAGTTGATAAATTTTACAATAATTTTGGGACAACAACATTTTACAAATTTATCTTCAAACTGTATTTTCCCAAAAAATTACTGCATTAATACAAAACTAGATAGGTTATTAATTTTCATACCACTTTTCATACACAGATACTGTTGGTGTGGAGTAATGCAGAAACATCACAGAGCAGTTATATCTAACAGATTTTACAGTGTAACATCTTGATTTCAATGATTTCTGTAAAGATATTCCTTCTTCCTTACAGTTATACATTCAAACAGGAATTTTGGTGTGACCTTGGCAGGCTTCTGGTGTAGTTCAAACATGAATTTTGGTGTGACCTTGGCAGGCTTCTGGTGTAGTTCAAACATGAATTCTGCTGTACACTTGGCAGGCTTCTGGTGTAGTTCAAACATGAATTTTGGTGTGACCTTGGCAGGCTTCTGGTGTAGTTCAAACATAAATTCTGGTGTGCACTTGGCAGGCTTTCAGTGTAGTTTGATAATGTAACCAATTTTTGATTGTCACCTTACTCAGAATGCAGTAAATACTAATTAACACCCGAATTATCCATGGTTTCCAAACATGATTGTGATGCAAGTTAAAACAGCTATTTAAATATTTTACTATTGTATTCAATCATAAGTTTTCATCTTAAAACTGTGTACTATTAGTTGTTGAGTATAACAGGTATACACTACCATATGGGTAATACATAGCAACAGGTCATGTAAATCAATCCCTGACAGTTTCTATGATTCATGTGGATAATTATTATAAAAAAGTTAATTTCTGAAGCCTACTTTTGCTGAATGGAGTTTGTTTTTTAGCTTCTCTTGACGGCTCCTCACTTGCTGCATAAATGTACACTAGTAGGTCTACAGTTAACCAAACTTAAACTATGTGAATCCTGATGATGAGGTGTTGAGAGGGAATGAGGAATATAGGGAGACAGTGATCGTCCTGGGCTTCACTAGTGTCGCAAATTCAATTTTTTTTCCTTTTTGGGAGACAAAAAATACCAGTTGGGGATTTTTTGGTGACAGCATTTTGGCAATTTAACTTGTAAATACAATCATGGATTTGGAGTGGAGAAATTCAAGGGGACCATAAAAGGAAGTCACAGACATATATTCAGACTTATACACAGACCTATATTCCAGCATAAACAAATCCTTTGTTCGTATTGGCAAACCCGTCTTCACCGTGCAATGGTACATCATAATCTGCTAATGTTGACATCTGGCCTATGTACTGTACGATATGATAACTCAATCATTCTACCAGGCTATACCTACAAATGACCGACCTATGAAGATGAAAAAAGAAACAGCTAAAAGTAAATTGAAGAACAGCTATTCCTTCCCCTTTGTTTTTCTTAAATATACCAATACATAGTTTTGCCACACTCGAGAGATAATTGATTTCCTTTGTAGTACTGATTGCTGTGTATAAATACCAAGCAAATGCAAAAAATCTTTATCAGAATTATATACTGTCATCAGTGCAACGTTATCATGGGTAAACGCAAGTTAGATGTTGCATGTTCATCATCCTAGCCTAAGAGTAAATTAACAAAATTAACAGCATTTGGATTTAATGCAAATTCATCGAACAACACAGTCGCTGATCCTGATGTTATTCCTGGCAGTCCTGTTCATTGATCTTTTACTTTTGTCATCAATCCTGTTACGTCTGCACATACTTAAACTATGCAACAAGAAATATCAACACAAGTAAGTTTTGCATAATTGAATAATTTACTTCTCAAAAAAGATTGCTTCTGAAAATACGCAGATAAGAACATGCCATCGGGAAGTTTTTATATCTAAGCACCGTTTTCACTAATATTCTCAATTTTTTTATGGGTCCAATACAAGTGAAATTTTCAAAAACGACGTGCCATTTCTCCCTATGGAGTGCGTTATTTGCCTCGTACGTTATTTGCCTCCCCCTCCCAATGTGCCCCCATTTCATATTTTATACCATAGCTAAAGGTTACACTTGAACCTTTGCGGCATAATTCAAGGACACCGCCTGTTACACAGTGAATGAAGCACTAGGAATTGATTGACAAATAAACCTCGGCCTTTTCGGTGATAACTAATAATGCCTAAAAGGAGCATGCATTTGTTTGTTCAAATTTTGTCTCAAGCTACCATACATATGATAACTATTTTCCACATTTTATATCCCACCGTAATTCGTAATTCATTTTGTTAACTAATGGATCTGTAACAAAAGCAAACAGACAAAAGCATGCTGTCATATGAACACAATGCTAAACAACTTTGACAAAAGGACGTACAACAAAACTGCACAGGTATAAATTTAGTTCAAGTAAATAAAGGATGTGGTATTCAATAATCAAAAGCCAAGATCATTATTCTCATTCCAATTCTAACTAACTGTAACCCGTGATCAAACAAATTTACTTTCATGTTTTCAGATGAAATAATTATAATTAACTTTAACTGACTGCCAATTATTTTCCAAAGACAAAAGGATGCATACAACATTAGCATTTAGAATAATAAACTCAGTAAATGTTAGTTGAACCATTTGAACATGTTAAAATTACAATTAATATTTCTTATTAGTTGTAATATTTGGTCTTACATAGAAGAACTATAAGCTAAGTACTCAGAAAACTATTTTAAAAGTGACATTTTTTGTTATTTTCAACTTTCGCAGAGTGCATGTTGGCACGCTTTTGTCCTGGTGCGCTTTTGTCGGGTCACCTTAACTAGTATATGCTTATAACAATATTGACTCGGTCAATAACAATTTTTTTTTAAAATGATATGATGGTCACTAATGTCTATATATATGGTACATTTATACCAGGTGTTGACTTATAAGTTTCATTGGTGGAGAAATGGAGATCAAATTTTGCGTCCCAAGAAAAACTCTACAGCATTCAGTGAGATGTACTTTGTGAAGCTAGCCATACAATTGAAGGGGAGTTTTCATTAAAAAAAAATGAGCTAGACACTGTAGATGTCAGCAAAGTTGATATTTTTACATTTGATAATGCTTTTCATCAGATGTAAAATAGTCAACATCATGCAATGATTTATTTTATAATATTATAGCTGCACTTCTTGTTGTCAATAAAGTAATAACTATCCAGTGTTTTTCAATTTTCATAGCCTATTACATTAACAGACTTTGTGAAATATTCACTATTTATTCTGGTGATACTTTGAAAATTGGCGACAAAATATTGCTGTTGGCGATGTTTTTGGCGAAAACTTTTTAAAAGCCAGGACCATCCTTACTATATATCTCGTTTTTAATTTTGTGAAAATTAATTATGGTAGGTCAAAAACAACCTTGACCTTGCAGCATTGTTTTGAATTCCACAACAGAGACTGTCACATGTTTTTGACTTACATTATTAAATATTTAGGTTAAATCTCCTGACATAATATTTAAACTTTGTTTTTATTATATTATATATTTTCCTGAATCTATTTGCCCAATTATTTACAAATACAGACAGTTTAATTATGTAGTATATCATATACTTAGTGTTGTCTGCCATTACAACTTCGTTTACAGTTTCAAACTGATTTTATCAAGAAAATATGCAAATACGGCTGTTAAAATCTCCATTTATAAAAACAAGAAATACATAAGAAAACACTCTTCATTGATCATATTTTTAAAAGCAAATTATTATTTATATATTGAGGCATTTCACCTTGGAATACAACAGTGCCAGAACTTTCTGGCTACTATTAAGGGGCATCTCAAAAGTCATAACATACAGCCATTTTAGGTCGAGGGCGAAGTCATTTTCACTTTCTTAACAGAAGAAAGTGAAGTTTACAGTTCTTAGGCAACTTTTTCGCCTAATTCACCTGGTAGCGTGACCCCTGATTACTGATGCATCATTTACATAAGACTAATTTTTTCTATCATGATAAAATGTTATTTTTATACTTTTTCTTACAAGAATTAACAAATAAAGGACACATGGGTACAACCATTCAGAATGCCTTAAATTTATTGAACATTAAACATTTGAAAATTTTCAACTGGCAATGTGGACTATCTTTGTATACGAAAATGTTTGTGCAATCCATGTGACTGAAAAAAAACAACTTTTAACCAGTCTAGAAAAATGACAAGCAATGAAGAATGGTAAATTTTGCTCTGCACCAAAATTTGAAAAGTCTCTGAATGTACCACTTCATCCATTTTTGATTCAGTCTTAAATAATGCATTTAAGTGGACATGTACTCTTACAGAAGATTGTTTGCCCTTATGTGACAGTATCTAGAAATGCCTGGTTCTTCCTCCATATATAAAAATCCATTCAGCATTAAACACATAGTACAAACTCAGGACCATTCCTTGCAAACAATAAAAATCTATTTCCATACATTGCTGAACTTGAAATATTTCCTTGCCAGTGGATTATCAGCATTGGGATAAATGCATATTTCAGCATTTTGACATGACCAAAGAAAGTGTTTCTACTAAACAATTTTTTGTCAAACTCTATTTATCTCACCTCTACTAAAAGTTAGCTGATTTTTTTAAATCAAAAACTTAAAAGCCTTCATGGAGCATTTTTCATTCCTTAATTGCTTATAACACCTGAAAAAATGTCCCACCTTTGGCTTTAAGCTTTCCAAATTACAATAACTGGATGATCAATATACAGCTTGTTGTATAATAGCCATTGTTTCACAATTATTATATACTCTTATTTTTCTCCATTAAATTTACATTGTCAGAATCATGCAGTATTATATGATACTGAACAATATGATATCGCACACATTTGATTGAAAACTGTGCCTAAAAATAACATATTATATTAAACTACTTTGTAAACCAACCATGTATACTCATGTAGCCGACTTTTGGTTTTAGATTATTAGCTGTTTGTGGACAAACTAAAGCAGCTCTTTTGTCTATTTGAATGCAGAAAAAATAAAGTGAACGATATGGATGAGTTTACTGAGTCACAAATGAAACTTTCAAACAAGCAAATGAATGAACCTAATATCTGCTATATCCTCAACAATGTGAGAGATGCAGTATTGTAAATACCATTTTCATAATTTAAACAGTTATTTAAGAGAAATGTTTATAACTTTTCGTTCAGACTATGACCAATGCTCTCTGGGGTATACAAAAATAGCATTGAAAAGCATACTAAGGACAAGGGCTACTATATATATCTATCAGACATGTACCATTTTAAATGTAAAGGCACTAGAATTCATGGGCAAAATATGAAACTGAAGGTTTTGGTAGAAAAGTAAGGGCCTCAGAGCCAATACTCCTTTTTTATTAAAATCCAATGTATGGGGATGTTCAAGTTTTTGCATCAGTACCTGGCTGAAGACCTCCCACTGGTGGTGCTTGCTGCCCTGGACTTGAACCTGCTAGTGGTGGAACTTGTTGCCCTGGATATGAACCTGCTGCTGGTGGTACTTGTTGCCCTGGATATGAACCTGCTGGTGCTGATTGCTGTTGTCCTGGATATGAAATAGTACTGCTACCTGAAAGAGGCAAGAGATCCTTTTAAATTGAATCTAATGAGATTATTTTTTTAAACTTACTGAGTTCTTGCCAGGATATTGAAATCTAACGAGATTATATAAACTTACTGTGTTCTTGCCAACTTGTTTGAATCTAATTAGATTTTTTAAATTTAAACTTACTGAGTTCTTCACAGCTTGTCTGAATCTAATGAAATTATTTATGTAAACTTACTGAGTTTTTTTTGCCAGGTTGTTTGAATCTAATGGGATTATTTACATAAACTTACTGAGTTCTTGCCAGGTTATTTGCATATTGAGAATTTTAAAAAATGAAGTTTTCAACATTTTTCATAGCTGTATGCAGATGTTACCCTTTTAATGCAATTATGTAACACAAATGCCTACTGGATGTCTGCAGTGTGGCAGTTTATAGTTTTGTCTAGCACTGGAGAATCATTCCAGACATATAGAATCATGTCCCACCCAGTCATATTATTAAGACATCATGTCCCACCCAGTCATATTATTATGACATCATGTCCCACCCAGTCATATTATTATGACATCATGACAGCCAGTCCTAACACTAACCTCTTAAAGATGAGCACCTAGTGAGGCAGCTATTAATACCATTTTTTAAAGTTTTTGGTATGACTTGACAGGTAAATTTCATTAGAGCACACAGCATCAAAATCATTAACAATTAAACACCTCTGTCAGTTCCATGCATATACAGCAAAGTGTGTCAAATGGAAACCATACCTAGTTAGTAGTAACAATATTTGGAGGAGATGTTATAAATGAAATCACTTTTTAATTAAGTTGCTTAGTATTTTGTTTTGGAGGGGGGACTTGTCTCTACACATGAATCATATAAAAGAACATCAATATGGGACTTGCCTATACTCATGAATCATGCAAAATAACATCAATATGGGACTTGCCTCTACACACAAATCATACAAAATAACATCAATATGGGTGTTGATGGTGCAAAGTGGTGTGAATCCATTAAATGGTGTGTTGGTACTTTAGTATGCAGTTTCTTGTTACAAGAATTCTGTTTAATGTCTTACCTGCACTGCTATAGAAGAATAAAGAAACCTGGACAAGAGTGTCAATTTAACCGCATGAAAAGCAGGTCAATGTGACCTGCTTATGAAAACGGTGAATAGTACACAAAATCATCAAGTTTAATGTCTGTATAAGCAACAGTATCTAAGAAACTCAGCTAAATGCAAAAGCATACTCTCACTGAGCATTTAAATAAGGTCACTGCAATGAGCAGTACCAGCCAAGGTGAATACAGCCCAGCCCCAGGGTGGCTGCCTTGGGAAAGGCCCCTAGCTTCCATTTCTTCTCATACAACAAGTTATAAGTGTCATTAAAACAAATAAAACCAAATCAAGATGAATAGTCACCAAGTTTCATGACCATGCATACAACTTGTCAGGACTGTTATGTACATGTTGTCATATAAAATTGTAATAAATGAGAAGAACATTAATGCCTACAATAGTGACAGTAACATCAGAAAAGTTATCCCAATGTCTCATCTAGCAAAACTTAGTCTTTGACAAAGTACTTGCATGGTATGTTACCTGCTAACTTGGCATCAATGCTTACCATGCCATATAAAAAACTAAAGTTTTGATAATTTAAATGCTGCCAGAGATGACCAAGAAGCATTATAGTTTTTGTACTGGTGTTGGTTAAGTATGAATGCTTTATTCTGCCTAAGCACAAGCCTTAGGAAAGTTAGAATACATGCAAAGATGAGTGTACGTTTAAGCAGAGAGGCTTTGTGAATGCATGGTCTGGTCATTTATGTATACATGAAAAATACAACTTGTACTCAAGTGAGAGAGAGAGAAAAAGAAATGGACAAATGTGTAGCAGTCATTTATTTTCTTTATCATGTTTTATTGGACACAAAATATCAACAGTTGATGTTTTATAGATGCCAATTAGATTTATGCGCTGTCATTGTAATGCCATTTGCAATGTATGGCATTAAACCTGCACAACTGTGCTGATTTTACACCATTGCTGGCACCAAATGCAGAGATTTGCACAGCACTCACCACTCAGAGTACTTTCAATTTAAGCCAATGTTTTCTTTATGCCATAAACTCAGGAATGTATATATGGCATAAATTGAGCATTGTCTGTATATAAATGTGAATTGAGCACTGCCTTTATATGAATGTGAATTGAGCCTTGCCTTATATGAATGTGAATTGAGCACTGCCTGTATATGAATGTGAATTGAGCATTGTCTGTATATGAATATGAATTGAGCATTGCCTGTATATGAATGTGAATTGAGCACTGCCTGTGTATGGATGTTAATTGAACACTGCCTGTATATGAATGTGAATTGAGCCTTGCCTGTATAAGAATGTGAATTGAGCCTTGCCTGTATATTAATGTGAATTGAGCCTTGCCTGTATATGAATGTGAATTGAGCACTGCCTGTATACAAATGTGAATTGAGCACTGCCTGTATATGAATGTGACTTTTGAATAAACAACAGGAATGTATAAACTCAGGAATGTATATATGGCATAAATTGAGCATTGTCTATATAAATGTGAATTGAGCACTGCCTGTGTATGGATGTGAATTGAGCACTGCCTGTATACGAATGTGACTTTTGAATAAACAACAGGAATGTATAAACTCAGGAATGTATATATGGCATAAATTGAACATTGTCTGTATATAAATGTGAATTGAGCACTGCCTGTATATGTATGTTAATTGAGCACTGCCTGTATACGAATGTGACTTTTGAATAAACAACTTTGAATTATGCCAGAGTTATAGATCTGGGAGACATTCATTAACTTGGATCAACTGATGATCTGAAATATTAGAGTTTGGATAACAGAGGCTCTACTGGATATACAAGAAAATGGAGAACAAGAGATCGACAACTATGGAATGAGAGTCTAAGTGTGAGATTGAGAGGGGAAGTAATTATCAGCAATAAACAAAGTCTGCAGTAAAATTTGTATAACATCCTGGGGAGATACAAATATTTGGATAAATGGGAATTTGTATGAATAACTTTTTGGATTATACCAAATCTGTATAGATTGGAGGCATAGGTCAATTTTGGATAACTTCATCTAATTGATGGGTTATGTAACTGATGTTTCACTGTGTAGGGGCAGAGTGATGGTTTCAGGAAAATTGACAAAAATATCTGAATGACTAGAGAGAATCAGAAGGCTGTATCAAACATCACTGTTGTTTCCTTATCCATCAGTACAAGGACAAAAATATCTGAATGACTAGAGAGAATCAGAAGGCTGTATCAAACATCACTTTTGTTTCTTTATCCATCAGTACAAGGTCAAATTGAGTTCACCACTTAAATTTGTTTCTGGGTATCCAGTTTGCTTCTAAGTTTTTTAAAATCTGAGAATATGATCTTTAAAACTGCATTTAAATACCACAACTACTGAAAAGAAGGTCCGAGTTGGTAAGTGTTGATGAGTTATATTAATAAATAAATTGAACAGCAGAAAACACTGAATAATTGCACCAATTAATTTTATTCATTATAAAGTATAGCATATAATGCATAAGAAGAAAACATATGTCAGACAAAGACATTTATTATTTCAATATTAGCTTGCCAAGGGTGTAATATGTATAGCTGAAGAAACAAGATGAAGATGACTGATGAAAACTAGCTGCATTTTCAATTTGCTTCAGTATTACAAATAATAACAACAATGTCTTCTGTTTCTGGGTTCACATGTTAAAAAGTAAATTTTTAATAGACCATAAAAACAACTTTGTCAATCATATGTAACATTAATTATCCACCCACTTCATATGTAAGTGCATCAGAGTTTCATCGATGACTAAGCTTTTACAATATTTACTTCAATCTCTAGTTCAGCAGATAAGGAAAATTTCCAAATTCAATGGATAAAAAAACAGCTTTTCTTTTGGACACACATAGCCATGATGATTTTGTAAATATGGCTGAACAAGAATATTATATTACATAATCCTCTGATATACACATAAATATAACTCAAAGTTATCATATTCAGCCACATACATTAACCCATTAACCCCTAGCGCAACATTTATGGGGCAGGAGGTAGTAGCCCTCTTCTGAACTCTGTAGCGTTAAGGTCATGTGTGACACAATAAAGTGGATGGTATTATAGAAAGAGATGTAGCTTTACAATGATACAAAATAATATGGATGTTCTAGTTGCACTACAAAATATAGAGGGAAAAATGTCACTTTCTGGATTAGTTTTTTCCAGCCAAAATTCACCCGAGGTCGTGATCCAGTTTTGTGTCTGGATTTTAGACTTTTTGGCCTCAGATCTAAGACAGATCAGTCTGAATTGCCCACAGACATGTAAACCTTTGCAAAAAGTAGGATAATATGGGCATTTAGAATGAAGAGTGATCTTGACACGAAAATGATAAGTCTGTTAAGCAAAAAAAAAAAGTTCAATTTGTACCCTTCTGCTCATGCTCAGGCGAAAGAGTAAAGGTAAATCAACGTTTCTAACACAAATAGGCATCAAGTTAACTGAAAATGTCTTCCAAGTCGATGTATTATAATGTATTCAGAAATATCTCCCAAAATCGATTTCCTACTTGCATTTCTGGCAAAAACAACAAAAACATTTCGGGGTTAATGGGTTAAATGATAATCTAAAAATTAGAAAACACATAAATATTTGTCTTTGTAAAATACATCCCAACCACTGATACTTGTAAACCCAAAATGTCTTAAGTCCACAAAATTTATAAATGTATACAAATTTATAAGCTTGCCATACATG
Source organism: Potamilus streckersoni (assembly GCA_016746295.1). Taxonomy (NCBI): domain Eukaryota; kingdom Metazoa; phylum Mollusca; class Bivalvia; order Unionida; family Unionidae; genus Potamilus; species Potamilus streckersoni. The sequence continues at coordinate 171,109 of JAEAOA010000037.1, forward strand.
TAATCAGACCATCTACTTGCACCTATCAAATTTCATTTATCAATATTTTTTTTCTGAATTGTCCTCACTAAGTTTCATTTTAAAATATGTATTAAAAGTTCAAGTTTTAAATAACAAAATTGCTGTGTTGGCCTGCAAATCAGTTCTGTTCATCTGAATACAAATATGCCCATCAAATTCCACTGGTCAACCTTACATGATCTTTGCTTAATTGGGTCAACAAGGTTTTTGTCAAACAAACAAGTTCCTCAGTAAGTTCAAAAATTTGCCAAAAATTAAAAAACTGCACTAATCATCTTAAACTCTCAGATCATATATCACAAATACCAAATTTAATTTGTCTAACTCAACTAGTTTGTGCTTAACTGTGACAACACAAATCCAAACAGTTAAAAAATGTGCATGAAAAAGCCCTAACAAAAATGTAAAAATTTCCTGCTATGGCCTTATGATCTCAAACATTTACTCATGACCATCATAATATATACTGTACAGCATTTACTCATGACCATCATAATATATACTGTACAGCATTTACTCATGACCATCATAATATATACTGTACAGCATTTACTCATGACCATCATAATATATACTGTACTGCATTTACTCATGACCATCATAATATATACTGTACAGCATTTAATAGCTCCAAGCCCAATAGCTTTTATTTGTGCTTTTGTTGTTCTACTTACTAAAATGGATTCAGTTCAGGACAAACACAGACATACTTATTGATAGACAGTAGCAAATCAATATGATCCTTTCTGCTATCACAGTTGGGCATAAAACTAAATATAAATATATTGATATCCCATAATCAAATGATGAAATAAAATTTTGTCACACAGCCAATAACATATAAATTAACAATAACAAAACCTAAGGCCCAAGTGGGTGTGATCTTACCAAGTTATTTGTCAGATTGTAAATGAAACTTCACATGTATTAAAACTAATGTTCTTTTTATCTTCTTTTCTAGAACATACACACAGAGATCACATATATATATATATATATATATATATATATATATATATATATATATATATGAGAGAGAAAGAGAGAGAATCACAATCTCTATTAAAAAATGGCCACACAATTTAACTTTGAAACTGATCATAGCCATACCCTTAAAATTGATAAATGTAATTTCATTAAATGGGAAGTTAATGTGTGCAGTAAGCATGTATGAATTAGACTCGTCACTATAATATTCTAAGTTTGATTCCCATTCTGAATCAAATATTGAATTTCAAATGATTTTTTTTTTTAAGGTCACGAGTTTTTTTGCTCTTGGTAAAGTTTAATATAGAACAAGGAAGCATACTGGGTAGCTTGTTTTTTTTCTTTTCACTTGATTAAAAACAACAAATGAAGCTTGACAGATGATGGAAGCAGGTCTATACCATAAGCTCACTTGGACAGATGAGCTAAATATTAAATAAAATGAGTATCAAGAACATTCACACTCAAAATATCTAAATACTTGTATCAAATATATTAATTTTCAAAAGAGCAGCACTGAGCTATTTTTAAGTCTTTTAATTATTCTAAAAACAGACATTCAACACGTTTTCTGTGTGTCTGAAACAATATTTAGTATGGAGTGAAATGTTGCTTATCAAGGACTTTTTATGTTTTGTTGCTGGATTCAAGTATATTTTACAAATTTGGCTTGCAAATATTGATATAAAGGATACCAAACAAATCATTCATTTCACATCACATAATTGTATATGTAACTAGCATTAATTTTATAAATCTGTTAGACTTCTCATGTATCAATATAAGCAATTACGCAAAGATTAGATATTAGTTCCACCATATTAAGGTACTGACAGGTTGAAAATGTCCAAGATAAACAAACAAGTACTTTGAAGATTTACAGGAAGAGATTCTTAATCAATCAATGTAAAATCTCTTAAAAGGCACTGAATTTTCTCACAACAGTTTTAAGAAAAATTATGTAAATCTTTAATATCTCAACTCAAAACATTGTCTATCTATGAAAGCTGTATGAAATCACTATGTAAACACAGTTTAAATGCAACATCTTGTCATAACAGGCCTATCCAACAAAAAGTTAAATATAGTTAAAGTATTAAAATAGTGTTGACATAATTAACATAACAATACATGTAAAGATAATGGAGATATTTAATTCACAAATAACAAAACAGTGTTAATTGTTGGTTAGAAAAAAACTCTTATTGTTATTAACATGACCTTAATACAAAATTATGTTTAGAACTTAACAAGTCACCTATCCAACAAAAGGTGTTAAATATAAAGTATTAAAATAGTGTTGACACAATTAACATAAAAATGCATGTAAAGATTTTGGAGATATTTAATTTACAAATAACAAAACAGCATTGTGAGAAAAAAACTATTATTGTTATTAACATGACCTCAATACAAAATTATATACAGAACTTAGCAATTCACTTGCACTTCATGGTTAAAAAGAGACATAAGATGCATTTTTACCACCAACATTATATGATAATAAAATTTTAAAAGATAGTAAATAGTCCCAAATTGAAAAAAATGTACATTCTATGTGAGAAATGAAAATACCTGTGTTATGTGTACATAGCTATATCAGTTCTGAATGATAATAAATGTATAAGACAAAAGAGCAAGCAAGATTATTTAAAAACAATAAATCAAAATTATTTCTTACTACCCTTTGCTAGGAAGTAGCAAAGTCTTCAAAACAGAAAAATAGACTAGTAACATCACAAATCTATTCAATTTGCACATGTATTAGAAAATATTTTTTGAGGTGCTTTTCGTTTAATAAAATTAGTGTTTATTGAATACATTAATAAACTAGTAATATTACACAATGACAACTGCCCACAGATATTACAAATTATAGAGGTATTGGCAGACGCCCTCGAGTCTCCAACTGAGCTGACCATGATACTGCAAATGTTTAGTGTAGTACACACCCACCCCTCAATATGGCCGAGGATAGTCTGCAAATAGATAGCACAGAACTACGCATTAGTCTGACAGTAGAAGTGCACTAAAAAGTCAAATAAAATTATCTCTATAAAGGTAGTTCTTATATGTGCCTCAATCATATTTTCAAACCATCAAAACATCTTCAATTCTTGACATTATGGATTTGACGTTTAGATGTCAGCTCATCACACAATTCCCTGCTGTAAGCCAGGCATTGATATATGTAGTTTCCATTTAAGATGTCAGCTTATCACAGCCTGCCCTGCCTCCTGAAGCCAGACACATATTTACAGATTCATTTACTGGAGTAAAGAAAGATTAAAACTCAACTTTGTCTTGATTTCACCAAAAAATAAAAAACACCTCACTTTAAACCACCCTGGCTTGATTCTCCCTCCCAAAAATCTAAACCACCTTAACTGCATTTCAAAAAGTAAACTCACAGACTATAAACCTACCTGGCTAGATTTTAAAATAAACTGACTTTAAACCACCCAGGCTGGATTTCACAAAATGAAAACAACTGACTTTAAACCAACCTAGCATTTTACATGTACCCACACACCCCACTTGACTTTAAATGACACTAGCTGGATTTCACACAAACACACACCCCACTTGACTTCAAATGACCCTAGCTGGATTTCACACAAATACACACACCACCTGACTTTAAACCACTCTTGCTGAAATTCACACATGAATGGACACAAACAGACACATACACTAGATTTCAAAGCATCCTAGTTGAATTTTACACACATACACACACACACACACACAAACACACTTGATTTTAAAGCACCCTAGCTGGATTTTTAAAAAATGTCTCCTGACTTTAAAACTCCATTGTCTGAATTTCACCAAAAAATAGCCTCATTTTAATACACTCTGGCTGGATTTCATCAAGGAAACCCACTTTACTTTAAAGCACCCTGGCTGGGTATCACCAAAAAACAAACCATAAGCCCCGACATAAGTATGAAATCATATGATCTGACAGTCAGATTTTTAGGACAAGCAAAAAGCTGAGTAATTAAGGTCTTAAGGATGGTTTCAACTTAAAGACCTGCAATGATAAAATTGGGGCATGGACTTCCCAAGCAGTGTATAAAATGGAAACTAACAGACCATAGTGCTTGATTTTAGTTTTACCAATCAGAACTACCCCATAACAATGCCGCCAAGAAAATGTTTCCAAGATTCCAAAATATCAACTATATGGAAGGAAGACTGGGGGTTAAACATTGAGGCATATACTGTATACCATATTCAATGAAAATAATCAAGTACAAACACTTTCCAAGTCACTTTTTGAGACATAATGATATTCTGTGGAGGGGTACAATCAACATCTTTGATGTCAGAGGTGCTGCATGAGTCATTATGGGTACATTTGGACACTTCTGAAAGATTCACTATCATCATTATGGGTACATTTGGACACTTCTGAAAGATTCACTATCATCATTATGGGTACATTTGGACACTTCTGAAAGATTCACTATCATCATTATGGGTACATTTGGACACTTCTGAAAGATTCACTACCATCATTATGGGTACATTTGGACTCTTCTGAAAGATTCACTATCATCATTATGGGTACATTTGGACTCTTCTGAAAGATTCACTACCATCATTATGGGTACATTTGGACACTTCTGAAAGATTCACTACCATCATTATGGGTACATTTGGACTCTTCTGAAAGATTCACTACCATCATTATGGGTACATTTGGACACTTCTGAAAGATTCACTACCATCATTATGGGTACATTTGGACTCTTCTGAAAGATTCACTACCATCATTATGGGTACATTTGGACACTTCTGAAAGATTCACTATCATCATTATGGGTACATTTGGACACTTCTGAAAGATTCACTACCATCATTATGGGTACATTTGGACACTTCTGAAAGATTCACTACCATCATTATGGGTACATTTGGACTCTTCTGAAAGATTCACTATCATCATTATGGGTACATTTGGACTCTTCTGAAAGATTCACTACCATCATTATGGGTACATTTGGACACTTCTGAAAGATTCACTACCATCATTATGGGTACATTTGGACTCTTCTGAAAGATTCACTACCATCATTATGGGTACATTTGGACACTTCTGAAAGATTCACTACCATCATTATGGGTACATTTGGACTCTTCTGAAAGATTCACTACCATCATTATGGGTACATTTGGACACTTCTGAAAGATTCACTATCATCATTATGGGTACATTTGGACTCTTCTGAAAGATTCACTACCATCATTATGGGTACATTTGGACACTTCTGAAAGATTCACTACCATCATTATGGGTACATTTGGACACTTCTGAAAGATTCACTATCATCATTATGGGTACATTTGGACTCTTCTGAAAGATTCACTACCATCATTATGGGTACATTTGGACACTTCTGAAAGATTTACTACCTTAAAAGCTTAATGATCAAAAGGCAATACCATTTAAAAATGTTCTACTGTCAGATAAATGCTGTTCTGTGTCATTAATAACTTTTTCTTGCATTATATTGTCCCTCACATTCAAAATGAACTTTCTATAAAGAATAAACATGTTCTGTGAACCTTGAAATGATACATAAATAATATTACTGACTTCATGGCAGAATACTATCACATTGACCATACGCTGGAATGATATCACCTTGACCATACAGAGGAGTATTCTCACTGTGACCATATGATGAAGGATTACTATAACCCTGATACTATCCCCTTGACCATTTGAAGGAGTACTATAAGCTAGATACTATCCCCTTGACCATATGAAGGAATACTGTAAGCTTGATACTATCCTCTTGACCACATGAAGGCATACTATAAGCTTGATACGGAAGGGTTCTTTCACCTTCTTGCATGCTCAAGTTATTGCAATAAGATGGGTGACCCTTGTAAACAATTCACTACCACAGAAACTAAAAAACAGATGCATTATCATTCTAAAATGTTCTACCTTTTGATCACTGCCATTATGTGCTGCGAATAATTTGTGAATGTTACATTGCATGTTACATCACATGCACTAAAGATCTCTCCTGTGAAAAAATTCCGAGTCTGAAACGTATTAAATCAATATTTTGGTAATATCTTGCCAGATTTGCAAAATTTAAAAACAAAAGTGCTTTCTGTATCAAGTCAGTTCACTTCTGTTCATTGGATTTTGCCAGTATGCATTTTATAAAGTTTTGGAGATGTGCTATTAAAGGCATTTTCTTTTTAGTAATGGAGATCATATTTACTGGTTGATCTACATAAATCTGAAAAGAGTTCTAGCAGGGACAAAAATGGTTAAGTTGTATTCAAAGGTTTTCTATTTTTAGTGATGGTGGCCATATTTGATTGGCAGACTGCTATCGTTTGCACATGTCTGCAAGGTTTTCATGCCATACTTGATAGCAGGCTGCCATCGTTTTCAGGTCTACAAGGTTTTCATGCCATATTTAATGACAGGCTTTTACGTGATGGTAGGTTGCCATCGTCAGCACATCTACAAGGTTTTCATGCATATTTAATGACAGGCTGCCGTCGTTTGCACATGTCTGAAAGATTTTCATGCCAAGAAGCTTTTGCTCAATTCTGTTTTAGCGAACAAGTCACTTAAAGGTTAGTCTATACTTAACAGTCACATTATTTCAAGAAGAATTATCACTAGCATATATATGAAACAATGTTTAATGCCATTTTTGAACAAAAATCTGTTGAGTGGTATTTCAGAAGCTTTTCTGTTTTAAGTAAAAATGGCAGTATTTAATGGCAGATAAGCATTAGTTAATGCGTAAACCTGAGCATATCTCCTATCAAGTTTGGTCAAATTCTATTCAGTTCCAGAAGTCATTTAAAGTTTGCTATGTCTTAATGTTATGCTGGCTTTTCTATTCCTAATGTGTGTGTGTGTGTGTGTTGGATTTTTAATGTAGCTTTAACAATTTTGCAGTCATATCACTACAATGTCTGCAGTGTAACTGTTTACTGTGATGTCTAGCACTGGGGCATCATGCCGCAGACATGTAGCATGATGTCCAACCCAGTAACATTATCCTGACACCAGGCCAACTAGTCCTAACACTAACCTTGCAAAGCTGAGTGCCCAGCGAGGGAGCTGCAAATACCATTTCTATAAGTCTCTGGTATGACTCAGCCAGGGTTCGAACCTGCAACCTCCCACATTTGTGGTGGACACTCTAACTACTATTCCTAATAATGATGGCTACATAAGGCAGTAATAGCCTGAAAATCTATTCAGGTCATCTACATATGAATACAAGTATGCTTTTTCAAATTGTCCGTCTCAAATGATAATTGCTTAACTGTGCAAACTAGATGTTTGAATAAAGTCTTGTAGAGCTAAAAATGTGTGAAGAAAACCAAAAAAAAAAAAACTGATAGCTAATCATCTCATCTGCTCATGAAGTGGATAAAGCTACTCAAATGTTATGATTTTAAATCTGATACTCTGTTAAATTGATTTGTGATGGAGATACAGACAGGCTGCAATGTACCATCTTCTGCTATTACAATGGGGACATGAAATGAGGGAATTCCCACATAAATATAATGGGAACTTTTTCACACACTGAACATAAGACAATAATTTAATCCCAGCTGAATATTAATAAGCTTAAGAACATGAAACCATGATCTAATCTCAGTATAATTAGAACAATGCTTTGGAATATATGACCATGCTTTAATCTGAGTTGAATATGAACTATGCTTTGGAATATATGACCATGCTCTAATCTGAGTTGAATATGAACTATGCTTTGGAATATATGACCATGCTTTAATCTGAGTTGAATATGAACTATGCTTTGGAATATATGACCATACTCTAATCTCAGTTGAATATGAAATATGCTTTGGAATATATGACCATGCTCTAATCTCAGCTGAATATGAACTATGCTTTGGAATATATGACTATACTCTAATCTCAGTTGAATATGAAATATGCTTTGGAATATATGACCATACTCTAATCTCAGTTGAATATGAAATATGCTTTGGAATATATGACCATACTCTAATCTCAGTTGAATATGAAATATGCTTTGGAATATATGACCATACTCTAATCTCAGTTGAATATGAAGCAAGCTTGAGAAAAGTTTATACTAGCAATGAACAGCTATTAACAGTAAGCATATAAAGCATGCATAATAAAGCATGCATTAACTTGTTTAAACATGCAAGCAAAAAAAAATAAATGATTAATCTGACAATAAGGTATTGTATGCCGTGTCAAGCTTCCACCAAGGCGAGCTAGGCAAAATTCATCAATGTTGAAGGCAATATGGTAATAATGTGTACATGAATAAGAAAATGATTAAAGTCAGAAAGATGCATACACAACACTATTCCTTGTAACATGTCTGATAAAAACGTCACTTTGCAGTGTCATACAAAATGCATACATATTTAAATCACTGACTACAAAAATATTCAAATCATATTAAACTGCATACCATCACAGTCCATTCCAAACTTAAACTTAGTGTGGTCATCATTGAATATCCTTGCACATCCTTATTTTCTATGATACACTTTGGGAAAAAGATTACAAAATTGTCCAAATCTCCTATGTAATAAGGATAATAAAACTGTCCTAATTTCCTATGGAAATGAAGATTATAGAATTGTCCAAATCTCCTATGGAATAAAGATAATAAAACTATCCAAATCTCCTATGGAATAAAAATGATAAAACTGTCCCAATCTCCTATGGAATAAAAATGATAAAACTGTCCCAATCTCCAGAAGAATAAAGATTATAAAACTACCCCAATCTTCATTGGAATAAAGATGATAAAATTGTCCAAATTACCCATAGAATAAAGATTATAAGATTGTCCTAATCTCCTTTAAATTAATGCTTAAATTGTCCAAATCTCCCACGGAATAAAGATTATGAAACTGTCCCAATCTCTTATGATACATATTTTACTTGCTGGTATCCATATATCAGTTTGTCATGGAAAATAAATTAGAATCAAGACATATTAATGGAAAAAGAATGCCCCAAAACGGTAAGAACTGATCTGAACAAAATATGAACTGGATGGCTGGACAAGACTGCCATTATAGGCCTCAAACATGATGGGTATAAAAAATATGTCCTTGAAGAACATCTTATCTGAAGCAACACCTAATAAAGATACAACATCCAAAACAGTACTTATAACAATCTAATGCATGCACTAGCACTAAATGGAAACCATTGATTACATATTTCTGTTAAGTAACAAAATCAGTACTTACTGCCAGGGTATCCTGGTGGAGCACCTGGCTGCCCGGGGTAACCACCTGCTGGTGGAGGCACACCTGGTCAAACAGAATATTTGTTGAGAAATTTTTATAAAACTAGATACATAAAATTGGAACAAAACAGTGGAAGCTTAAAAAGGTATTTTCTGTAACTATATTTATCATTCTAAACTTGTCCGGGAAAAGGAATAATGGAGCTCTACCAAAAGACCTGTTGCAAAACATTTTTTATACAAAAGCTGGTACAATAGCTTTTGATATGTGACATTTATTTAATCATTTTCCCAAAAGATAAAATAAATTTCAACATACACAAACTTTCCTATAATTTTTTCATGAACATCCTTATTCATTAAAGGAGAATGAGCTGAAACACGTCTTACCCCCTGGATATCCTCCAGCAGGGTATGCTGGCTGGGGTGGCTGTGGGTACTGTCCCATTGGCTGTCCCGGGTACATTCCTCCTGGTGGTGGGGGATGATAGCCTGCTGCAGGAGCTGGGTATCCTGGCTGGGGAGGAGGTGCAACACCTGTTGGGTATCCTCCTGCTGGGTAACTTCCTGTAGGGTAATTTCCATGTGGTCCTGGGTAGTGATGACCATGCCCACTAGGATAGAGACCCTATAACAAAATAAGAGTAGACATTAGGAAATCTAATTTACTGATGATAGTAAAGTTTTACATACTGCAAAAGTGTATCCTTTTTATCATACAAAAATGTCACACAGAAAGACCTTTACATGTTTATATTCTGAAAATGTCATCCAAAATAAAAGTATCTGACATTTTTTTATTTCAGTTTAAGAAATTCCTTGTTGCTTTACCTATTCGTACTATACACATTATAAACAAATATGTTACTATTCCTTTTTAAACTTTCTGACTTTCTTGTAGCTTCTTTCAGTAATCATTGGTGCTAAACATCCCCATCTAATGTCATTTTCAAATTGCCTGTACTACCTTAATGTTCCCTCTTTCAGAAATTCTGATGTGTTTAACATTTAGGATAACTTTTGATTCTTTCCTAAATTTTTCTTTTCCAAAGAAAGAATACACTTCTTTTTCCATTTCCTTCTCTACACTTCACCTCCTCTTCATCATTCCAGGCAAAGGCTTTTCTAATTTCTTCTTTTGTTTTTCTTTTCCATTCTTTCCCTCCTCCAACCTTTGCATCTGTTGTTGGTCATTTTTTAAATAACTCCCTGTACAGTGCTATTTTCTTTGGCTGGCTTTACTCAGGATCATAATCTTACAATGTCCATCATTAGTCTGATCCCGCTCATTGTTTTCTCACCAATGGTATTTCAATCCTTACATTAATGTTGATGGAAATGGATATTCCTTACTACAACAGCCATAAAGTAGTGCCAAAGCTCTATAAATTAGCACTATAAAAAAAAGTTGCATTTCTAGCTATCATCATCATCCTGCTTGTGTTAGAACATATCTCCAGTAATGAACAGCGCATTCAAATTTTTAACTCATCTTCTATCTGATACATCTTCAAATTCATCCTGTCTGGTTTACCTAGAAATTCATCTTGTCTGATGAATAGTACCTTTAAATTCATCCTGTCTGATGTACATGTACCTTGAAAACCATCCTGTCTGATGTACATGCACCTTTAAATTCATCCTGTCTGATGTACATGTACCTTGACATTCATCCTGTCTGATGTACATGCACCTTTAAATTCATCCTGTCTGATGTACATGTACCTTGACATTCATCCTGTCTGATGTACATGTACCTTGACATTCATCCTGTCTGATAAACAGTACCTTGAAATTCATCTTGTCTGATGTACATGTACCTTGAAATTCATCCTGTCTGATGTACATGTTCCTTGAAATTCATCCTGTCTGATAAACAGTACCTTGAAATTCATCCTGTCTGATGTACATGTACCTTGACATTCATCCTGTCTGATGTACATGTACCTTGAAATTCATCCTGTCTGATGTACATGTACCTTGAAATTCATCCTGTCGATGAATAGAACCTTGAAATTCATCCTGTCTGATGTACATGTACCTTGAAATTCATCCTGTCTGATGTACATGTACCTTGAAATTCATCCTGTCTGATGTACATGTACCTTGAAATTCATCCTGTCTGATAAACAGTACCTTGAAATTCATCCTGTCTAATGTACATGTACCTTGACATTCATCCTGTCTGATGAATAGTCACTTGACATTCATCCTGTCTGATGTACATGTACCTTGAAATTCATCCTGTCTGATAAACAGTACCTTGAAATGAATTCTGTCTGATGTACATGTACCTTGAAATTCATCCTGTCCAATGAATAGTACCTTGAAATTCATCCTGTCTGATGTACATGTACCTTGACATTCATCCTGTCTGATGCACAGTTCCTTGAAAATCATCTTGTCTGATGTACATGTACCTTGAAATTCATCCTGTCTGATGTACATGTACTTTGAAATGAACATTATTTTGAAATTCATCCTGTCTGATGTACATGTACCTTGACATTCATCCTGTCTGATGTACATGCACCTTGAAATTCATCCTGTCTGATGTACATGTACCTTGAAATTCATCCTGTCTGATGTACATGTACCTTGAAAATCATTCTGTCTGATGTACATGTACCTTGACATTCATCCTGTCTGATGTACATGCACCTTGACATTCATCCTGTCTGATGTACATGTACCTTGAAATTCATCCTGTCTGATGTACATGTACCTTGACATTCATCCTGTCTGATGTACGAGTACCTTGAAATTCATCCTGTCTGATGTACATTTACCTTGAAAACCATCCTGTCTGATGTACATTTACCTTGAAAACCATCCTGTCTGATGTACATGTACCTTGAAAACCATCCTGTCTGATGTACATGTACCTTGAAATTCATCCTGTCTGATGTACATGCACCTTGAAAATCATCCTGTCTGATAAACAGTACCTTGAAATTCATCCTGTCTGATGTACATGTACCTTGACATTCATCCTGTCTGATGCACAGTTCCTTGAAAATCATCCTGTCTGATGTACATGTACTTTGAAATGAACATTATTTTGAAATTCATCCTGTCTGATGTACATGTACCTTGAAAATCATCCTGTCTGATGTACATGTACCTTGAAATTCATCCTGTCTGATGTACATGTACCTTGAAAATCATCCTGTCTGATGTACATGTACCTTGAAATTCATCCTGTCTGATGTACATGTACCTTGAAAATCATCCTGCCTGATGTACATGTACCTTGAAAATCATCCTGTCTGATGTACATGTACCTTGAAATTCATCCTGTCTGATGTACATGTACCTTGAAAATCATCCTGTCTGATGTACATGTACCTTGAAATTCATCCTGTCTGATGTACATGTACCTTGAAATTCATCCTGTCTGATAAACAGTACCTTGAAATTCATCCTGTCTGATGTACATGTACCTTGACATTCATCCTGTCTGATGTACATGTACCTTGAAATTCATCCTGTCTGATGTACATGTACCTTGAAATTCATCCTGTCGATGAATAGAACCTTGAAATTCATCCTGTCTGATGTACATGTACCTTGACATTCATCCTGTCTGATGAATAGTCACTTGACATTCATCCTGTCTGATGTACATGTACCTTGAAATTCATCCTGTCTGATAAACAGTACCTTGAAATGAATTCTGTCTGATGTACATGTACCTTGAAATTCATCCTGTCCAATGAATAGTACCTTGAAATTCATCCTGTCTGATGTACATGTACCTTGACATTCATCCTGTCTGATGCACAGTTCCTTGAAAATCATCCTGTCTGATGTACATGTACCTTGAAATTCATCCTGTCTGATGTACATGTACTTTGAAATGAACATTATTTTGAAATTCATCCTGTCTGATGTACATGTACCTTGACATTCATCCTGTCTGATGTACATGCACCTTGACATTCATCCTGTCTGATGTACATGTACCTTGACATTCATCCTGTCTGATGTACATGCACCTTGAAATTCATCCTGTCTGATGTACATGTACCTTGAAATTCATCCTGTCTGATGTACATGCACCTTGAAAATCATCCTGTCTGATGTACATGTACCTTGACATTCATCCTGTCTGATGTACATGCACCTTGACATTCATCCTGTCTGATGTACATGTACCTTGAAATTCATCCTGTCTGATGTACATGTACCTTGACATTCATCCTGTCTGATGTACGAGTACCTTGAAATTCATCCTGTCTGATGTACATTTACCTTGAAAACCATCCTGTCTGATGTACATTTACCTTGAAAACCATCCTGTCTGATGTACATGTACCTTGAAAACCATCCTGTCTGATGTACATGTACCTTGAAATTCATCCTGTCTGATGTACATGCACCTTGAAAATCATCCTGTCTGATAAACAGTACCTTGAAATTCATCCTGTCTGATGTACATGTACCTTGACATTCATCCTGTCTGATGCACAGTTCCTTGAAAATCATCCTGTCTGATGTACATGTACTTTGAAATGAACATTATTTTGAAATTCATCCTGTCTGATGTACATGTACCTTGAAAATCATCCTGTCTGATGTACGAGTACCTTGAAATTCATCCTGTCTGATGTACATGTACCTTGAAAATCATCCTGTCTGATGTATATGTACCTTGAAATTCATCCTGTCTGATGTACATGTACCTTGAAAATCATCCTGCCTGATGTACATGTACCTTGAAAATCATCCTGTCTGATGTACATGTACCTTGAAATTCATCCTGTCTGATGTACATGTACCTTGAAAATCATCCTGTCTGATGTACATGTACCTTGAAATTCATCCTGTCTGATGTACATGTACCTTGACATTCATCCTGTCTGATAAACAGTACCTTGAAATTCATCCTGTCTGATGTACATGTACCTTGAAATTCATCCTGTCGATGAATAGAACCTTGAAATTCATCCTGTCTGATGTACATGTACCTTGACATTCATCCTGTCTGATGTACATGTACCTTGAAATTCATCCTGTCTGATGTACATGTACCTTGAAAATCATCCTGCCTGATGTACATGTACCTTGAAAATCATCCTGTCTGATGTACATGTACCTTGAAATTCATCCTGTCTGATGTACATGTACCTTGAAAATCATCCTGTCTGATGTACATGTACCTTGAAATTCATCCTGTCTGATGTACATGTACCTTGACATTCATCCTGTCTGATGTACATGTACCTTGAAATTCATCCTGTCTGATGTACATGTACCTTGAAATTCATCCTGTCGATGAATAGAACCTTGAAATTCATCCTGTCTGATGTACATGTACCTTGACATTCATCCTGTCTGATGTACATGCACCTTGACATTCATCCTGTCTGATGTACATGTACCTTGAGATTCATCCTCTCTGATGTACATGTACCTTGACATTCATCCTGTCTGATGTACATTTACCTTGAAAACCATCCTGTCTGATGTACATTTACCTTGACATTCATCCTGTCTGATGTACATTTACCTTGAAAACCATCCTGTCTGATGTACATTTACCTTGAAAACCATCCTGTCTGAAGAACAGTATCTTGAAATTCATCCTGTCTGATGTATATGCACCTTGAGATTCATCAGGTCTGACTGAGTCTCTTGATCTCCTATCTGATGTACATGCACCTTGAAAGTCATTATCTAATGTACATGTACCTTGAAATTCATCCTGTCTAATGTACTTGAAATTCATCCTCTGTCTGATGTACCTTGAAAATCATCCTCTGTCTAATGTACCTTGAAATTCATCCTGTGTTGATAGACTTTAAAATGCATCCTCTGTCTTACAGACCTTGAAATTCATCCTGTCTTGTGAACCTTGAAGTTCATCCTTAATCTGATGTACCTTGAAATTCATCCTGTCTGATGTACCTTGAAATTTATCCTCTGTCTGATGTACCTTGAAATTTATCCTCTGTCTGATGTACCTTGAAAGTCATCCTCTGTCTGATGTACCTTGAAATTCATACTGTCTGCTGTACCTTGAAAGTCATCCTCTTTCTGATGTACCTTGAAATTCATACTGTCTGCTGTACCTTGAAATTCATCCTCTGTCTAATGTACCTTGAAATTCATCCTCTGCCTGATGTACCTTGAAAGTCATCCTGTCTGATGTACCTTGAAATCTTGAAATTCATCCTCTGTCTGCTGTACCTTGAAATTCACCGTTTGTCTAATGTACCTTGAAATTCATCCTCTGTCTGATGTACCTTGAAATTCATCCTATCTGATGAACCTTGAAATTCATCCTCTGCCTGATGTACCTTGAAAGTCATCCTGTCTGATGTACCTTAAAATTCATCCTGTCTGATGTACCTTGAAATTCATCCTCTGCCTGATGTACCTTGAAAGTCATCCTGTCTGATGTACCTTGAAATTCATCCTGCCTGATGTACCTTGAAAGTCATCCTGTCTGGTGTACCTTGAAATTCATCCTGTTTGATGTACCTTGAAATTCATACTCTGTCTGATGTACCTTGAAATTCATCCTGTCTGCTGTACCTTGAAATTCATCCTCTGCCTGATGTACCTTGAAAGTCACCCTGTCTGATGTACCTTGAAATTCATCCTCTGTCTGATGTACCTTGAAATTCATCCTGTCTGATGTACCTTGAAATTCATCCTCTGCCTGATGTACCTTGAAATTCATCCTCTGCCTGATGTACCTTGAAAGTCATCCTGTCTGATGTACCTTGAAAGTCATCCTGTCTGATGTACCTTGAAATTCATCCTCTGTCTAATGTACCTTGAAATTCATCCTCTGTCTGATGTACCTTGAAATTCATCCTGTCTGATGTACCTTGAAAGTCATCCTCTCTCTGATGTACCTTGAAATTCATCCTGTCTGATGTACCTTGAAATTCATCCTCTGCCTGATGTACCTTGAAAGTCATCCTCTCTCTGATGTACCTTGAAATTCATCCTGTCTGATGTGCCTTGAAATTCATCCTGTCTGATGTACCTTGAAATTCATCCTCTGTCTGATGTACCTTGAAATTTATCCTCTGTCTGATGTACCTTGAAATTCATCCTCTGTCTGATGTACCTTAAAATTCATCCTCTGTCTGATGTACCTAGAAATTTACAGGCTGATGTACCTTGAAAAAAATTCATCATATCTAATATACTTTGAAATTCATCCTGGCTGACATACTGTACCTTGAAATCCAGATCCCATATCTGTATCATTAGCTGCCTTAAATACCTTCCAATCATGAATAATGCTGGAAAGAACAGTCTCTTTCAGGAGTATGTAAAACCGTAGTTTTAGACATGGAACATATCTAAAAACATTTTAAGTGGAGATAAACAAGCTAGTGCCTTATTCAGTTTGTTTTCAAATGGAACCCTGTTTCCAAGCCTGCCACCAAAAACATTTCTCCAGCACACAATAGCCTCAGATGATGTACATTTATGTTGTCATTTTTTTGTACATAACTGTACCACTACTACAATGAAATTAACAAATGAAATTCTCAAACAGCAGTAGAAATGACAGCAAAAACAGTTTGACTTTCATGTCAGGTCATCTCTCCTCTGCTCTTATCCTCTTAACTCACTGACCCCTGAGTCAAACAGCTAGGCAGTCCCCTAGAGCATACTTGCAAAGATCACCTAGACCAGTGTTAGTCTTACCAGTATCCCTAAGACTTGCTGACAGTACTTGGCTTGCATATTTTTCCGGAGGGTTTACTTGCAGTAAATTTGTTATTATTTTATTTATATTCATCTAATTAGGCTGAAATTTGGCGCAACAGTTCTCAATCAAATTTATGTACATAATGGTATAAATTTCATGCTACATGCAGAAATAAAACTTGTGCATAAAGGTGAAAATAAATGATGTACTTTTCAAATTCTTTCTCTTGCCATGTATGTGTACAGGTATTGTGCATATTGACATGAGCTTTCCATTCTATGCTGGAACCTGTCAAAAGCCTGGACAGTTGTCTGAAACTTGTTTTGTTCACTTTTGGTCCATCACTTCCTAATCCACTTAAATATACAACACAGGAAGGAAATATCATGCACATATTCAACAACAGCTCTGGCATATGACTTCTGATCTCCATGGGTAAAGCACAGTTCTTTCTATAAGCTACAGGAGAGTCTATCATGTGCTGGGTAACAATATCTGATTATTAGATCAATTCCTTTTCAACTGTCCCTATCTAGTCTTATAGTATAATGAGAAACAGCTATCTGAATTTCTGACACAAGACACCAAAGTGGCCAAAAAGCAGGCCATTCAACAGTATTGTATAGTTGTGAAATCCTCTTCTATCAAGCATTTTAAACCTTGTTTGATGTCCATGCCATACTGTCACTGACTTCAAAATTAATGTTAGATGATACACATTTACTGACCACATTACTTCAACATGCAAAATATCTTCTGCTGGCAATGTGTTGTTGTTTGAAAAGTGACAGTCTGCTTTTCCACTAGATGGTCCTATATTATCATTTGATGATTCTTCTCTTTTGCTTAATGGTCCCTCCCTTTCACCATGCTCATGTTTACCTTGACTCACTGGTACTCTGAATTAACTTTGATATCACATGGAGATACATGTAGTATGGATTTGATTCAGTTTCTTATTTGGATTTCCCTTGGCATGTTGGAGAATTTGTTTACGTCCATTACTGTCATACTTTATTTGAATTTAGCAGATGGTGCAAAATGAATGATGTGTGTCACTAGACTTTATGAACAGCACCACGTGAATATTATGAAGCCTGAAAACCCAAATCTGATGGCCATCCATTTGGGAGGATGAGATATAATGATATTTAAGATAAGTAAAGACAATGGTAAGTCAGCATCAGTTCGTTTCAGATGAACAAGATCACTTCAGACTCTTCTGACAAAAACCAATGTCAAAATTATTATCCATTTAAGAATTGTGGGCATCAGATTCATACTATTTTAATTTAGACCTAACAAGACATCTTTAAGAAATCTTCTGGTCAAAACCCCATCCTGATACAACTTTTGACTCTGAGTCACAATGGTAATATTTTCAAGATGGCTGCTTTGATGGCCATGCATGGATACCAGACTAGCAACATCTTCAATCAAATCCAACTTGACATCATAAGAAGTCTTTTGATGTAAGTAGTTTAGGTGGAATAATGAAAACAAATTTACATTAATGGATGGATCAGCAAAAGATGACTGAATATGGACAAAACACCATGTCATCAGCTCAAAGTCGGCCACCAATAGAGCTAAAATGGTTTAAGTTTTTGGTCTCAAAAGTCTCAGGCTAGGTTAGTTTCACTTTTTTCAGATACAGACATAAAATTAAGATTTAAGATGTTGCTAAATCCCTGACAATATATTTTATGAAAAACAATACTTACTGGTACAGAACCTGGTGGAATAAGGCCCTGTAAAACAAAAATTAGACAATGTTATATTAATTTGTAAGCAAGAAAAAAATTATGGATGCACAGATTTTTTTCCTATATTCCTTCGTCTTGCCTGTTGCTAAAAAGCTGATTATTTGCAGCTTTCACAAGTAAACCAAATCAGATATTCTACCAGTAATTCCTTGATGCCATAAAAATAAAATTTCCACAAAAATAATCAGACAAAAATACTTTAGAAAGCAACAATGCACATGAAGGAAATTCTAATGTTTTGTTGACAAGTTTCTTTTAATACAGGTATAATATAAAAGAACTGAAGAATGTCTGGTCCTTTAAGAGCATGCATTCTTAAATACAGGAGTGTCAGTTTTGACTTCATTACTGTATATAAAATCTGTGATACATTATCATGTATTTCTTAATAATTGGTTCATTAAGAATACTGTAATTACTAGTATCATGTCTTAATGATAAGGTCCAATCAGCACCATTTTTATTTAAGACCAACTATATATATATGTGTGTGTGTGTGTGTGTGTGTGTGTGTGTGTGTGTGTGTGTGTGTGTGTGTGTGTGTGTGTGTGTGTGTGTGTGTGATAATAAAACTTCTGGCGAAAACTCCATGCTGATTTTCCATTTTGGATCTGCAGTAATAGTATATAGCAACACTGAGATAGGTATGTGGTAAAACTAATTTTAATGATGTAATATTTGCCTGCTGCTATTCTGTATCTTATTCTGTCCATGTTTTGGGGTTCGGAGATGGTGCTGCTGATTACAACATGGGAAGCAACAGTGCTGGATTTAGGACAAATGAGGCCCTGTGCTAGTTAAGTTATGAGGCCCCTTACTTGGGCCCTAAAGAAGGCCTACACAGGAAGTCAGGCACAATCACTCTGGAAATTTAGTAGTTAAAATAGCCACAGATGTTTGAAAACTTCATTGTAATTTTTTTTTTTTTGCCAAGAAGAGAGAGAACCTTCTCCTCCCCAACCAACAGGGTCACTGTGCTCAAGCACACATAAGCACAATAAAAATCCAGTAGAAGCTACTCACTCTCAGCCTGTGGTCATGGATAAGGTACTCAAATTCCCTCATGGAAATGTGTCAAAAAGAGAATGCTACTCTGACACGGAGAGGGGGCAACTCTTTTTATCTGCATATTTCCTCCCTTGTGATAGGCCCTTAATATAAATACTTAATTCTGAATAGTGGAAACAAGGATTAAAAAACCAGTTAGGAAATATGAAATGATAATAAGAGTTCCTTGTATGGACTGATGCTCTACTAGTTAAATTCAGGAGTGTTTTTACCTTTAGACTTTGAGGATTAAAATTAGCTTGTGGGCATATTGGATGTCAACTTGTCACCATTTTAATTTCTATCTGACAAATCATAATAAAAAGTATTAGGTTAGAAACCCCATTTTGATATAACTCTCCATTTTTGTGGAGCAACAATAATAAGACTTCACAATGGATGAAATGGTGGTCAAATCTGATATTAGATTGGGACCATTTCTATTTAATAAGACTTTACAATGGATGCCATGGTGGTCAAATCTGATATTAGATTGGGACCATTTCTATTTAATAAGACTTTACAATGGATGCCATGGTGGTCAAATCTGATATTAAATTGGGACCATTTCTTTTTAATAAGACTTTACAATGGATGCCATGGTGGTCAAATCTGATATTAGATTGGGACCATTTCTATTTAATAAGACTTTACAATGGATGCCATGGTGGTCAAATCTGATATTAGATTGGGACCATTTCTATTTAATAAGACTTTACAATGGATGCCATGGTGGTCAAATCTGATATTAGATTGGGACCATTTCTATTTAATAAGACTTTACAATGGATGCCATGGTGGTCAAATCTGATATTAGATTGGGACCATTTCTATTTAATAAGACTTTACAATGGATGCCATGGTGGTCAAATCTGATATTAGATTGGGACCATTTCTATTTAATAAGACTTCACAATGGATGCATGGTGGTCAAATCTGATATTAGATTGGGACCATTTCTATTTAGTATATGTACCAATTAGACATTGTAAGAAGTTTTCTGATTACAGTACAATATTAATATGGCAAGCCATCTAGGAGAAACAGACATAAGAGTTTGAGATGGTGTTTATGGCAGTCAAATTAGAGTTAGGACTGCACCATTTTCATTTATGACCAACTCAACAGCATAAGAAGCCTTTTAGTGAAAAGCCATATTTATATTAACATCCATTCATGAGGATTAGCAATAACAAGGTTTTCAAGATGGCCATACTGTCAATGAGGAGTAACTATAGTAAGATTTTCAAGAAGGTTACCATGGTGACCGTATTAGGCACCAGATAATCCCAAATTTTCATGTAAGAACAACTACACACTGTGAGAAGTCTTTTAGCAAAAACCGCATGGTGATGTTACTATCCATTTTGGGGATGTAGGGATAACAAGATTTTCATGTTGTGACCATGTGAAAATGGTGTCACACTACATTCATTTACAACCAACAAGATTAAGGATGATTCTGTATTATAAATTTTCATGGAAATCCTTGCAAAAAAAAAGGTATGATGGGAAGAACATAATTTTTGAGATCTGATTTTTAAGGCTGAAAATTACTGGTTTCTAAACTGGAATTTGTCTCTGGAATTTAGTACTTTGGGTTTTTTGATCTAAAACAGACTGGTGAAACTGCACATAGGCAGATGAATCTTTGCAAAAAGATTAAGTCTGAGATTTCAATAAGGGGCCAAAAACATGAAATTGTGGGTACAATACAAACACAAGAAGCTCACAAGAGTCAGTGAAATAGCCAATCAAAAAACATCTTTTACAAATTGAAAAGTCTAGCTAAGTGAAAATCCATCAGAAAATGATTTGTTTAGATTGATAAAAAAATAAACACAAAAATGCATTTCTGATCCTATGTCAGGTAAAACTGAAAATCTTCCAGTGAACAATGAGGTAATAGTTTTGGCTATTCCAAAATTCTTCATTAAAAGTAAGAAAAATCTATTGGGAGAACCGCAGGATGAAAGACATGAGTAGAATGGGAAACAAGCTCCATCTTCTTCATATTCTGAACCTGCACCATCTGAATTGCCAAAAGCAAAGTTGAGCAAAGCTGATATGAGAAAGAACAAACTCAGGAGTATGAAAATAAATGGAAAATACAACCAGAATGGCTAAAGTATTAAATTTAGTCAAGTTGTAATGATCTTTTATCCCTGATCTGTAGAATACCTAGATATCACAGAAACAAAAGGCACACTTTTCAACAAGACTACAAAACAAAAACAAACAAAAAAAAAACAGCATTGAAAGAACATTTATACAGTGCAGCACATTGAAATAAGGATTGAGAGGTTTTATGATTCTTTTACCATTGAACTTTCAATAGTAGCTATTCAAAACTGAATGAGTAACAACTTCAAGTACTTCCTTTGTTTTGGAGAGTAGGTTTGAATGGAATTGGTACTGGCTGGGGGAATTGAAATTAATTTGACTGTCAGGAATAAAGCTGTTGCAGCTTAATAAATTTTTGGGATTAAGTCACCATTTCTTCTAAAAAGTCCTTAAAAGCACTATGTATGCAATCCATAGGATCTAATGGCATATAACCATAGCCATGAAGTCAGACTAAGTATCCATTAAAAAGGCAAACAACACAAAGATAAAGGCAATTATTGGATTATGTTCTGTATGTAGAAAACCCATTCTGTAAATTCTCTTCAATTCTAGTATCATGCTGTCAGGCATTGTTATGAAGGCAGTCAAATTACAGGACATCTGATAGCTTTCGCTTGTACAGTATCTGGGTTCTTTACAAATTCCATACTTTATTGACTTGTGAACTTAGCAAATCTCTGATTTCAAGCATGCATTATCAGTGCAGTCTGTGCTTATCAGCATTTGCTTGTAGGACACATCTAACCATCTTTATCACTAATAGTGTGAGTTTCTTGCCTGTCACACACATCTAACCATCTTTATCACTAACAGTGAGTTTCTTGCCTGTCACACACATCTAACCATCTTTATCACTAATAGTGTGAGTTTCTTGCCTGTCACACACATCTAACCATCTTTATCACTAATAGTGTGAGTTTCTTGCCTGTCTCACATCTAACCATCTTTATCACTAATAGTGTGAGTTTCTTGCCTGTCACACACATCTAACCATCTTTATCACTAATAGTGTGAGTTTCTTGCCTGTCTCACATCTAACCATCTTTATCACTAATAGTGTGAGTTTCTTGCCTGTCACACACATCTAACCATCTTTATCACTAATAGTGTGAGTTTCTTGCCTGTCTCACATCTAACCATCTTTATCACTAATAGTGTGAGTTTCTTGCCTGTCACACACATCTAACCATCTTTATCACTAATAGTGTGAGTTTCTTGCCTGCCACACACATCTAACCATCTTTATCACTAATAGTGTGAGTTTCTTGCCTGTCTCACATCTAACCATCTTTATCACTAATAGTGTGAGTTTCTTGCCTGTCACACACATCTAACCATCTTTATCACTAATAGTGTGAGTTTCTTGCCTGTCTCACATCTAACCATCTTTATCACTAATAGTGTGAGTTTCTTGCCTGTCACACACATCTAACCATCTTTATCACTAATAGTGTGAGTTTCTTGCCTGTCACACACATCTAACCATCTTTATCACTAATAGTGTGAGTTTCTTGCCTGTCACACACAGCTAACCATCTTTATCACTAATAGTGTGAGTTTCTTGCCTGTCTCACACATCTAACCATCTTTATCACTAATAGTGTGAGTTTCTTGCCTGTCACACACATCTAACCATCTTTATCACTAATAGTGTGAGTTTCTTGCCTGTCACACACATCTAACCATCTTTATCACTAATAGTGTGAGTTTCTTGCCTGTCACACACATCTAACCATCTTTATCACTAATAGTGAGTTTCTTGCCTGTCACACACATCTAACCATCTTTATCACTACTAGTGTGAGTTTCTTGCCTGTCACACACATCTAACCATCTTTATCACTAACAGTGTGAGTTTCTTGCCTGTATCACATCTAACCATCTTTATCACTAATAGTGTGAGTTTCTTGCCTGTCACACACATCTAACCATCTTTATCACTAATAGTGTGAGTTTCTTGCCTGTCTCACATCTAACCATCTTTATCACTAATAGTGTGAGTTTCTTGCCTGTCACACACATCTAACCATCTTTATCACCAATAGTGTGAGTTTCTTGCCTGTCTCACATCTAACCATCTTTATCACTAATAGTGTGAGTTTCTTGCCTGTCACAATGATTGCTTATCTTCTGCTTCATTTTCTTGGACAAGTTTGGAATGCATCAAGACTGCAAACCTGGTCTTGCCTTTTGGCCAGGTAATATTTGCCTGGGTACATAAACAAGCTGTGGAAGATTTCTTCTCTAACCTAACCATATTCATGTTGGATATTCTGGCCTTGTCAAGCATATTTGTAACTTCCTTAGATTTGCTGGCTTCAGGGAAGCGCATCTTGGTAGTGACCGTATTTCTAGCAGTTAAAGCAAAAGAATAGATGTGACACAACTGGTCCAACACTCTTTAGTGCCTTAGTCAGACCCTGAATTGTTTTTACAAAAGATGATGATGCCTTTGTTGCTTTTGACCCACAGCAGTCAACCCACTGAAGAGAAATTATTGCCAGTTTCTCTCATTTGTAACAGTTCCATTTCAGAACTGTGTTTAATTATTTCTTACCTGTTTGACAATATTCTCCAACTACTGGTTGCCATTTGTCCTTTCCAATAATGGAAGAAAATTATTTAATCACCGGTGCTTCCTCCTGCCTCCAGCCCAAATATGAGGACAGAATAATGCAGTGTCACTGCATTCTAGGGCTACGCAGTGTGATATATTTATAAAAGAATAATCCTTACTTGAATGACTTTTGCCATGGCCCTAACCTGTTCATGTTCTGCTTGTATGCTACAGTTAAATTTTCTTAGTAAAAAAGGTGACCTTTACAACTCTGAATACTATTTCAAATGCAAAGAGATTAAAAAAAAGCTGACATGCTTGTACCATTTGGTATTATAGTTGAAATGAACAGTCCTTTGTACAACAGCAGCATGATTAAATACCAAAAAGGTTGCAGTCACATTGGACATGTTAACAACCCACACACACACTTGCTCAACTACCAGGATCCTTGTCTCCTCTACCAACATGGGAACAACTGACTGACTTTGGTAGCAGACTTGTAACATGCATATGGGTATGTCTGGTTTTTTCTACATATGAAACCCAGAATGGGGGGGGGGACATAAAGCTAGACCAATGGCATAAATTTCCATATATATCTAAAGGATAATGAATGTAAATATTTTAAATTTCATCATACAAGCTGCTGTTAAGATTACTCCAAAAACCTGAACCTTCCCATTACATACAATATAATGATGAATGCCTGAAAGTCATCACTCAGAACACACATGAATGTGTGTGCGTGTTTATGTCTGTGTGCATGTAAATCACCATTAAATCCTCAAAGAAAGAAAAAAATGAAGTTTCTTGCAATGACAGTAAATATTTATAATCGGTGTCATTCTAATGAAATATGCACAAAACAAGCCAAATGTAAATGTTGTGTTAATACTGATAGGTAAAAACATTATGGAATAAATGAAAAGAGCGATTTAATGAGCTGCAAACTGGACTCTATTGTTCTTAGTTCCAAGTTGTTAAAGTCTTAGAAACCACTGACAAGAGAGGTCTTTTTCCTGATATATTGAGTGATTGATGTTTGGGTTATTTAGATCAAGATTTAATATAAAATTAAATTATGAAAAGTCAGCGTTGCACAATCCTGCAGAGAACTATCTCAATCTAGTTGCTAACCTTTTTCATCTGTTTTTTGAGCTTCTTCAACCTTTTGCGCTCATGTTTGGGCAAGTGCTTGAACTCATCATCAGAGCTGGAGGAAGAGCTGGAGCTGCTACTCCTCTTGTGGTAGCCATGTGGGTGGTGCTTCGGCATCACAGTAACACTTGACTGAAATCTGAAATAAATCTTTGAACATTGAATGGTACATCATCTTTGATGTGCTCTGAAATTTCTGCTGTCTGCTAAAATTTATATTTGTCATTTACCACTGGGTGTTATATGACTGACCTCATTTGTGGTACTTCACAATTATGGAAGCATTATTTTTAAATCTGAAATAACATTGTATTAACATAATCTTGTATATGACTGATGATGAATTTAATTTGAATGATATGTCATATTTCTTTACAGCTTTAAATTACCCTTTTTCCATTTTTTAAAATGTATCACTCATACCTTTCAAGTTATTTAGATAAGCATTATATCTTTGAGAGATAATCCAATCTGATTGTTACCATGTTATTATTTTGCTGTTTTCAATAAATTTTTTTACTGAAATTTATGAATTCTGTAATCTAAAATTATATTAAAATTTCTTTTTTTTCCCTGCAACAGGGAGAACTTAATCTAATCATAAACCCATTATTTGCACTAGGCCATATCACTGATTACTAACATTCTTTTCATATGCTTTCTGGTGTTTTTATTTGTACCAATCCCTGCCATGTCTTCTGGTATGACTATATATTTTTAACCAATATTAAAAAAAGTATAAGATTTCATTTGACATATTCTGCCTGCCAACCAGTACAAAAATCATCTGCATGTCTCCTGTATTCTGCTTGATTGCCAACATTAAAATCAGCAAGTCTCATATTTTGTTTGATTACAGGTACATATGTGACAGTGCCTGTATGAAAACATCAGAAAGTCTCCCATATTCAGTATAAAAATCATCAGCATGCTCCCTATTTTGTCTGACAAATATTAAACCTGACAGCAATTCAGTATTGAAATGTTCAGTCTCCCATATTGCTTGATTACTAATACTAAAATCTTCTGCAAATCACTGGCATTATTTAATGAACAGTACAAAAATCAGCATGTCTCAAAGGGTTCAACACTTTCACAGGTCTGATGACCCGAGGTAACCAGATTTTCAGAAGGACCACCACTTTCCTAAAGCTGTGTGGTCCATTGGGCCTGCTATTATAAATTGTGGATAATTACAATATATTTATCCCATGTGACAGGATTGTATAAATCTTTCTTTTAATTATAAAGATTTTCAAACATGGCAAGAATCTACAGTGAAACGAAGTTTAAACAGAGCAAAGATCATGCATACGTCATTTAATCCAAATTATTCATTGTCATTAGATGCTCACCATTGTTGCTTGGGTGCTTACTTAGTTCATCATATAAGAGCACCAAGCACTTAGTCGATTGACTTTTTTTATTGTGTGGTTTTGCTTGTCTGAAAGTGTAGAGATTTCTTGATAATGTCTCTGTTGCCTCCCCTTCCAAAAGCAAAAACAAGAAACAAGAAACTTGAAATACATGTATACGAAACATGGATGTCCTTATACTATGTGAAATTATGTGAGTTGGACAAGGTTTGGAAATAAGGCAGTACCTATCTGAGGAACAAATAATGTAAGAAAATAATTGGGCTATTGTTGCTACAGGAGTCTGAACAGGACCAGATCAATAATCCTTTCTTACAGTCTGTTTTTGTCAAGTCATTAGTGATGGCTCCACTGATACGTCCAATGAGGCAGAAATTGTAAGCATTCTTTCAGAGTGCAAGGTAAATAAATGTTGTAAGCTTTCATTTTATAAAATTTAATTTAAACTATTACCTTAGCCTGAAATCTAAATGTAGATCCATTCCATTTATAATGTAAACTTTGAAATCACCAATTTAACTTGAGCTGTTCTAGTTTATTTAATACTGTTAATTCAATAATTTAGTATTTCTTCTCAGGATTGAACTCACTTTCTTGGTATAGAAATGGGAATGAATGGATGAAAAAGAGATGCAGTTGGAATGGATGGTGCATCAGTAATGTTGATGCTGCTGCTAACGTTTATTATGCTGATAATAATAAATACCACACAACCGGAAATGAAATCTATAACAGTGATTGTGCTGGGTTTCACCAATGTTGCAAATTGCGATTTTATTTTATATATTGGAGACAAAATATACCATCTGGTAATATTTTTGTTGACAACAGTTTTGGCTGATAAAAATGGTGTATATAGAGTATTGAGTTTGGAGTAGAAAAATTCAAAGGTACCATGACAGGAAGCAGAAAACTTGGATATAAAAATGCACTGGAATCAATTGTTACATAAAAAAATCCCTATTTCCTAATGACAAACCACCTTGAGTGCATTGTTACATCATAATCCACTTATGCTATTATCTGGCCTTGAGACTATGCTGTAATATAATAATAATAGCCATGAAACTGACTAGCTACAATGACAACCTCTGAGGGTGGAAACATGAAATGACTACAGTGACCAGATGACAGCAATTTAAAAAAAAAAGAAAAAAAAATAGTTTTGTTGCAACTTCAATGAAAACTAGTAACCTCTGAAGCACCAGTATATACAAAGGAATTTAAAAAAAAAAAATTGTCTCAATGTTCTACAATTATATGATGTTGCTGCAGCAAGAACAAACAGATATTTGTTTGGTCCTTTAGCTGCACCGTCAATAACACATGCACCTTCATCAAAGCAAGCCAGCCACCTTTGATCAAAGAAGTCAGCAACAAACTAAAATAAAAGCATTGCTTCAGTTTTCATAGTGATAACATTTATTTTGCCGCAAAATTTTCCTCTTTGCAATAAAAACTTGCATATGGAGGACTCCTGTGTGGGTGATTTTCTGCATCCCAAATAAAAAATTTGCATCCCAATGCGTGTATTTAAGCGTTTCTGTGACTTCTAAAACATATTGCATGACAAGTCAAACTTCTCTAAATGTACAGAACAAAACAGACAATACACTTTATTTTTTTATATGGAAATTAAGATCACTTGATTCTTGAAAACATATCTGATTGTAAATCATGCATGAAGTTTTGGTCCATGGATGGTCATCACCCAACACTATCTAATCTTCCATAATGTGAGCTTTATCACCTGCAACTTACCAAGTCAATCGTTAGAAATGCACACTTCCCCAAGCTGAATTGACAACTTCTGGTGATAACATTTAATAAGCATTTACAATTGTCACTTATTTGATTTCTGCTGAACATCCACTAAAACTGAATCAGTCTTTATTAGGGAGAGACTAAATAAGTTTTCATGGGTGGTGGGAGTAAATGCTTGAAAACTATTTTCTTTGAACTCTTGATTGGTGAAATGGTATTTGAATGTGAATTACGAACAACACATAGTCCTTTCCATGGTTGGTTGTTTAAATGTCAATTAATAATGCAAATCAGCCACTCCACAGTGGAGATGCCATGGGCACACCAGCCAAGGCATGGTGGTGCTTTGTTAGTATTTAATTGCTTTGACATGGAGTGAAAAGTGAAATGAGTAAGCCCCCACTGTGTTGAGTATGTGTTCAGAAAATAAATGAATTTTACATTTCTTCTAACACATATATGCAAGAGTTTCTCCTTTTTATTTATTCAATCTGAGAAATATTAAAACTAGATTTTGAAAACATTCAATACTGTTGACACAGTTTTTACTGAAAGGTCACCGGCTAAACTCAAACATTTTTCTGTTTACATCAGATTTACATTACATGACTAAAATTGGTTATACTCACACAAAAAGAACAAAACAAATTATCAAGTTTAAAGAAGAAATAATAATTTAATTACTTGAAAAAGACATACAAAGCAGTTACTACAATTTAGCTATGATTTCCCACCTATAGAAGATGCCAGCCAGAAATGAAGTACATTTATCCCCACAAGACGATGTACACGCTTCTTGTCAAAAAATAAAACATTATAAACCATGGATAGGGAACATTTAGATGAAACTATTGAAAATTAATTTACTCCTCAGCCTTATATTGATATGTGTGCACGACGCACTAGGTTGTGTTGCTTTCTAAACTGTTCCATTGTTTCAACTTATTTTGAAAATTTACATTAATACAGGTAAAAAGAAACCAAACTTGACTTCCTTATGTTGGCTGACTTCAGAAGAAAAATTGGAACACTTAAAAGATACCAAAGTCAGTTTTTGGGGTTGTTTGCTTTGCATTAAAATAACCTTTGTAACTGATATATTGTCGGAAAGTTTAAAAAGTTTATTGCTCGATGCAAGTCATGTTTATCCAACACCCGGGCTTCTATTTGTTTCCCAGATGTAATCGTAATTTATGTTCGCAGGGCAAATAGTATACATAACAATAACTTGCTTTAATAACACTTTTGATAATACTTTGTAACTCATGCTAGCGAAAAGATTATCATTTGCAATCACAGTGAATGTATTTTAAAATAATGATTTTTATTTGTGAGATACCATCATATAGTTAGCGATACTAAATAATCTTGGTCAGTTTGCACCTTGTAACGTAATGCATGCATTGTAGGTGTCTTCAAGCAATCAAGTGATTTTTTTTTCCTGTCTTTTGTGATTTGTTCTTTGACATATGCGATACACACTACAGTAACGATGCATACTCATTACTGCATCCACTACATACAGGGAGTTTGTGTGTATATATATTTTAAAATAAATTTTGCATGATGAAAAAGAAGGAATTAATAATAATGCAAGGTTAGTTTCTTTCATTTTATTTTCAAATAAGTGTATGTCTATCATTTTTTGTACTTTGCAAGGGGGGAGTGGCACAAATTTAACACAAAAATTAATTTTATTTTATTTGCATGGAATAATGTAGCAAATATGATTGACAATATTGACTAGTAATGACAAGTTTTTAATTTACGCACGCACACAATAAGACAACTTGAAAAATAAAAAAAATAAAACTGGTAAGAGCTTCATATTGCAGCAACATTGACAAAATGCTCTCTCTCTCTCTCTTTCTCTCTCTCGTGTAACCATAACCGAGTGTATATTACTGCAGCAGTGTTACAATGTAAAGCCTAAAATTAAATATATTTGTTTTAATATCTCAAGTACACTACCATTAGAAAAATGTATAAATATTCTGTACAAAAATATGTTAAGTTTTATTGTTGAATAAATGAATATTGATAATTTGACCAGAAGACTTAAAATTGAGAATGTCGTTCTACAGATGCAAATAATTTTTTGCATAAAAAATGTAAATAAATATTTTGATTAGAATGAGCAAGATATGTCTGCTTGTTGTCGTTGTTGTGGGGCTTGACGCCATTTCTCATCACCTGATAGGCTATACATGGCGGCCAGTATTAATGGTGGAGGAAGAAACCATGAAGTCCACAGAAAGAATCACTGACCTGCAAGAAGCTACTGGCAAGCTTTCTCACATATCCACATTCGCCAAATCTTATACTTGAACCCACGCTTACAGAGGTGAGATGGCAGTGATTTGTAATGGAGAGTGCTTTAGACCACTTGGGGCCCCATGTCTGCTTGTATTTTCTCTGATATATATGTATGTTGCAAAGTATGATTATTTTCTTTGGTTTAAATTTAATTTTTGTCTTAAAACCTATTCCGAAAATGTATCTTACATGTATCTACTTGCTGTTTTAAGAAAAAGAAATTGATCAAACTATTGTTCAGTTGAGCCGAATTGTCTTTTGAGTTGGGCCGAACTGTCTTGGACCAGATTGACTATAATCCTGCATTAATGATACAACTTTCCCATCTCCTTACACTATTCTATCTCACAGTTTAAATTTAATTTTTTCTGGTAAACAGGGTCTTTCAGAAAAAGAAAGAATCCTTTTTGCCATCATCACTCTTTTGGTTACCTCCATAAGCAACACAGTGCTTCATATTTGTTACACAAACACATGATCATAAGATATATCTCATGAACATTTACATCAGGAAATTAAGCATTTGAATGGCTAGGTTGAATAGAAGGGATAAATGTACATCATATCCATGTTTGGCATGTGGAAACCACCGATTGTTTATGGAGATCGCTGAATAATTATTTTCATTTACAAATGTTGATTTTTAAGTCTAATTAAGCATTTTTATTGTGTGCATACATAAGAAATGCATTTTGTGTATGACTATAATAATATCACATGCTTGTACAAAATAGATGGCCGGAGACCTTAAAGGGACTGTTCTAGAAACCAGAAAATGTCTGTAAATAGTCCGACCGCTTGTTTGCATTCAATGCTTCCATATCTTTGAAACATGAATAAGTCCAGTTAGGAAATGACAGGTTAGAAATGGTAAATCAGGGAATGAAAGGACTAAGTTTTGTGCATTTTTTATTATCTTTGACACTTTTAGATTCTAAAACTTGTAAGGGTAAAAACAAAAGGGAGGGAATGTAAATACTTTATGTATGTGACACGTATCAAAGGTATATTGTGATGCATTTGGAGCATTATTTGTTATTGTGCAACTCAATTTGAAACCTGATAAGTTTACACTAATAATCAGAAGAAAAAAATACCTCTACACTATGTGGTGGAGCCCTTTCATGAAAAAACAGACAAAAAAAAAACAAAAACAAAGGTATAAAATGCAGAATTGATAGCCTGGGCATATTCAACCAATAAAATGTAGAAACAATGGACAACCGTGGCGACGTGCCTTGGTTGCTTTGGTAATCAGCGCAATGTTGTAAGTGCTTTATCATCAATATTCCAGTCTGTACTGGTTTAGTGGTAATGGCGTGGGTGGTACTAAAGCGTTACTATACAAATAATATAATATTTGCGGCGTATATACCTACTTAGCTACCGATGTTAACAGAGAACAATAACTGTCGAATTTCACTTACAACTACTTTACAGCAAAATACTGATCCTAAAACTTAAAATGAACGCTAAAAATTTAGGCAGGAATGCGTATTATTTAACATTTCTTGATCCGTAAAAGGTAGCTAATTTAACATCACTGCATTGAGTCAGGATTTATATCTGCTGATTTCTGTATGTTTTCCAACTTTAACATTCCTAATTGATTACCTGAAATATTTGCCCTTGCCTCTAAACTTTTCAGCTCAGTATTCCGTACTTCCTTGCCTGTGTCCAAAATATGCAAGATACCTACGATTGTTAATCTTAAAACACAGTCTGGTTGACGGCACCTCAGTACCTAAAGCACTCACCAAAAGTGGACCGAGCAAGTTCCGCCAAATACATGTACAAGTTCCTTACTGGAAACTGTTATCCAAAGATATGAAATGTGTATTATATAAAATATAAGACGTTTATACAAAATTCAGTAACATTAAAGTTTTTAAATAATATTGTTATCTATTTCAAACATCTTCAAGTAAATAATACGGAATAATAAGTGCTAACAATAAAACAATTTTTTTTTTGTTGATTTGAATAATACATAAATTATTTGCAATAAGTATAAGTTTAAACACGGTGATTATACCATAACAGGTTGGTATGCATAATATGCTTTGTATGGAGATTAAGAAAAGAAAATGTTTCGACTTTTGGGATGGGAAGAGCTTTAAGTCCGACAACAAGCAAAAACTGCTGTTGTACAGGATCGTACACCACCTAGTTAACATCACCAGACCTCCACCAGACAGGAGCTTACACTAGAAGGCATTCATGTCTATTTTTCGTCCCCTTCATCAGAGTCAACGCATACATGGCTCCTTCTTCCCACCAGGAATCCGCTTGTGGAACTCCCTACCATCCAAAATAGCCATTGCCAAATCCATCATTGCTTTCAGGGCAGCGGATGACATGGAATTGCTTAGCTCATAATCAGAAATGTTTTTAATATTTTTAGCTGTACTTGGCCGAACACCAACATGCACATAGTTCGCATCATGTGAGTATGTTTTAGAGGAACTCAACACATTACTAAAAGATTTTAATTTATTTCTTTAGTTTAGAACATTGCCTCACGATTGCAGCTCTGCTGATAAAATGGCAAAACGAGTTTTGATAATTGAACCATTCAAAACAGAATGTGTTTTTCAGTTTTCTTAGTTTAGGGAATGAAACAAAAGATGCATACGAATTGCAATTTAGGAAGAATTTGATATTTGCATCTTCTATAAGGAGGTTACGGAACCAGTCTAAATAACTCGTCAGGTTTTAATCTACTCCAAATGGTGGCGCTCTACAGCTTCGTATTTAGCATATTGTTAGAATTTTACAGAAAAAGAATTTCCCCGGGTTTCTTCACTAGTTATCCTAGCTATTTAAAAAGGAATTTTTATATCTTAGGTATTGTTCAAAGAACCTTTAATTCCCTTTATTCTGATGTATGATTGACGGGTGTAATAAATATGGGTTAGATAATGTATAGCTTGGCCTTACTCGAGATGTGCATCTTTCAAAAAGTGCTAGCTCTACTTGCTCATTTTCACTTCCCGAACTTCAGATGTAAATTGTACAAAAAAAGACCGATAAGTTTTTTTTACATTTTATGTATTTTGTAATTCATTTATTACACTTTTAGAAGCTGATATTGTTCAGTTTGGCAAAATTAATTTTCCCTTTTTTAATAGCTTCCAAGGTTGATTTTTGGAGCACAAAGGTGCTGTCATTTTAGTTAGAAGTGTGCTAAGATCATTTAAAATTTCCAAAAGTATAATATCCAAAGAAATTTCAGCCATATTACATAAAAGTAGCATATAGGTATGCCAACATTCTCTCCACTTTGCATGTTTAAAATGCAAACAACTTCACCTTACATACATCACTCTCTCAAAAGTACATAAAAACTGGTGAGTGCTACCAATATCACTGACTACTTCTAAAATATAATAGGCGTTCTTAGGAAATTATTAACTTAACAAGAGAGGTTACGGTGATTGTTTGCATTTGCCTATATATTACTTTCATGTACTCTACTGAATTTTTTTTTTTATATTGTACAGGTAGAAATTTTTCTCTGCTTTTAGAACACAGTCAACCATATGACTGCTCCCATGTATTCGAAAAATCAGCCTGAGTCTAAAATTTCACTATTTAGGGCAGTTATTTAAATAAGGAAAATGAACTTTGCCGTACTTGATAATTCCAGATTTTAAAAGTTTAAGGAATGAATTACCAAATATATCAATTATTAAAAGAAGTGATATGCTATTATTATTATTATTATCATTATTATTATTATTATTATTATTATTATTATTATTATTATTATTATTATTATTATTATTATTATTATTATTATTATTATTATTATTATTATTGTCATCATCATCATGTTTATTATTATTATTATTATTATTATTATTATTATTATTATTATTATTATTATTATTATTATTATTATTATTATTATTATCAACAATTTACCTCTAAACACAGGAAGTGAAAATGACGAAGCGGAGGTTTGATGGATGAGGAAGGGATGTGCTATTATTATTATTATCATTATTATTATTATTATTATTATTATTATTATTATTATTATTATTATTATTATTATTATTATTATTATTATTATTATTATCAACAATTTGCCTCTAAATACAGGAAGTGAAAATGACGAAGCGGAGGTTTGATGGATGAGGAAGGGATGTGCTATTATTATTATTATTATTATTATTATTATTATTATTATTATTATTATTATTATTATTATTATTATTATTATTATTATTATTATAATACCTCTAAACACAGAAAGTGAAAAAACCGAAGCGGAGGTAGCCGCGTTTTGATGGATGAACATATGAAGTAAGATCAAGGTGTTGAAATCTTTAACACAAAATGAACCATATATGAAAATGAAGGCAATTAAAAGTTAATTTTTTTTAACCAATGACCAAAATAAACAAGATTTTTTTTAATAAAAAAAAATAAATAGGCAATGTAACCCGATATGGGCGGTCGCAAAATTTATTTAAAGAAAGGGGGACATGTAGTGGTGAACCCGCCTTGGCCTGTGTGTATGGGCATCCATGTAACTAGTATAGAAAGACAGAGACATTTTTTAAAATTAAAAATCCAACCGTATGCAAAAATACCAAACTAAATTCCCACTTTAAAACAAATATGAAAATCTTTGCGTAATTATTTAGTTTTTATTTTCATATCACAATTTTTATTTGTTTGTCAGTCTTTTTATTTTCATTTTATTTCATTAATTACTGTGGGTTATCTAAAGTTGTATTTTGTAGCAGACCTCGTCCAGAATGAAACTCACTGTGTACCTGCATGTGGTTAAGTTAATATTAAGATCATTGTTAACAGAAGTAGAAATATTTATGTTGTTCTGGGTCAGAGACATTGTTTTCTATGTTCTTTTTATATATTTAGTAACAAACCTTTTAATTATAACTAAGATTTTGGTTTGCAAACATTTGGAATCTTCTAGAATGAAATTTTCCATTAGGTAATTATTTTTAGAAAATGCTAATTGTGACCTGGGTCAGATAGAAAAGTATAAAAACTTGTTACTGGAAAAATTATTTAGTAGTGCTGTAAGATCTGACTGGGGTTTGAACCTGTGACCTGGGAGGGGAAAGGGGCGTTCTAACTACTTAGGCCACCAGAGCGACGTACTTAATTTATAACCATAGAATTGTAACTGGCTACACCAATTTGTAGATTTATTTTATGTGCCATGTGTATATAAAATTTCTGGTTCACTGAACACTGCTATGTACATACGTATATACAGTCACTTTAAACATTGCTTAATTTTAATTAGTGCCCAAATTTACTGAAAAATAAACTTTCATCATAATAATGTTCACAGTTCAGACTTTCTTTTAAAGTCAGCATTATCTTTTGAATTTTACATTCTCTCTCTCTCTCTCTCTCTCTCTCTCTCTCTCTCTCTCTCTCTCTCTCTCTCTCTCTCTCTCTCTCTCTCTCTCTCTCTCTCTCTCTCTCTCTCTCTCTCTCTCTCTCTCTCTCTCTCTCTCTCTCTCTCTCTCTCTCTCTCAAAAATAAAAACTAATTAAAACAAAAAAGATTCTAATGAATTTTTCGAACTGATCTTGCACAGACAGAGTTCTAGATGGGATGTGCAATATATTTAGTACAGGCCTACGGTTGTATTTTGACCCTTACACTCAAGCTGGTATCATTTAATCAGTAAAGATGTAACGAACTGGCTAAAATTGTAGCAGGTTTACCTTAGCAGTTTGCATTATTTTTTCATACGAGTAAAGAACCCTTTTTAAAATAGCTTACAAAGCTGACCATTTTGATTTAACCATTTGGTAATTGTTAAAGGTTAAATGATGCCTTCGAATTTTTAAAAAATAATGTTACTTATCTATGTCAAAGCCATCTGTATCTCCCATATTTTTCCCAATGAGAATTTCATACACGTGTTTGTACACCTAGTAGTAACTTTGGCAAGCTCACGTGCGATATGAGTATAGTCAAACAAACCAATGTTATGATAGCACTCGATCACGAAACCTTATGAATAATGATTATGGTCACAGATTCCTATACGGTATCTTCAGTATACTAGCAAACAGTTACGCGATTTTAACCTTCAATAAGCCGAATCATTATTACTCCAGTTCAGTATCTCTGCTCAAAGTCACTGGTGGTTTTCCATTTCCTACAACAAACGCCACCATGCTAACTATTATATATGATAGCCACCAAGCACAGTTTACTGGTTATATTGGGACTGCTTCGAGGGCTGCGAGAAGTTCTGAACTATCACGTATTCGTGGATGCAGTTGTAACGAACTTATTCTAATAGCACAGCATGCGACACGAGTTGTTACTGATAATAATAATAATTTCGCCATGATGTGCCTATGATAACTGTCGTAGTCGTGATTACCGTCCAAAGGAATGATGAGCTTGACATCTGGCACCATTTCTGATGCAGGAGTCATAGCTGACACCCAGCCGCCTTAGGGCTCACTTTGAATTTTCTGTCTGGATTTATTCCAGTAGCTTTTTCTTCTCCCGAAGATATCGAAAAGACAACGGAGCCATCATCCAATGGCACTTCGTGGGTTTTGAATTGGATCCATCTCCTAGACGAACTGCTTGACAAGGGTAAAGAGCTCCATCTTCCCAGGTTTGGAGTCGAAGATTTCCTTCTTTTAAACTGGCTCCCTGCCAAGGCTAAGTAGCCCAGTCTGTCCACCCAGTTATACCGCCGGGCAATCGGTCGCGTCACACGGCAGGCTCTGTGAAAACAGGGATCCTCGCAAGAAGGTGCTGCTGTTGACACAACAGTGTAGGAGAGGCCATATGCAAGTACTTCCTGCTCTGCAAGGCAGACAGTGGTGCCGCAGCGATCACTACATCTGGAAATGAGAGGCTATGAGAGACTCTTCACATTCCTTTAGCGAGCGGGACGTCAGGCCCAGACTGTACTCTCTATTAGTATTCATATGGACAACACCAACAAGAGCGAGAGGGGAATCCTGTTGTCTGGACAGCCCATGATCTCCATACTATACGCCCAGGCTAGCGTCCTGTAGAGGCCTCACTAGCATCGCCCCTGAGCGAGGAAACAACACGGAAACTACGGGTTATAAGTTCCATTCGATTGGCGTAAGGGAGGGGGCTCCGCAGTTCAGCTTCAACGGTGGGAGTGATCAATCACGTCCCACTGACTACCGCCGACCTCAAGCCGGGCATCCCCCGGTCAGTAAAGTGTTGGCTCGCCAACGTTTAACTGCTTCAGTGGGTGCCTGGAGCTCAGTGTGTTGCTCAACATGACAAGCAGACGGAAATCCCGCACCATACAAAAGAAACAAGAAACCATCGAAGAATACTTCATCTCTTCGATTCGCAAGCTCGAAGGTGCTCACCATGTCTACAGGCATCTCTGACGACCTTAAGGAGATAGACGACACCAGGAAGTCGGATATCATTGACAGAGAGCTCACTAGACTAAATGCTAGCATAGCTGCCCTCCAGGAAACCAGGTTCGTCTTCAGCGGTTTCATCAGAGAGGAAAACTAAACATTCTTCTGGAAGGACCGAAAACCTGAGGGGAGACACTAGTAAAAGGCGGCTTCGCCATCGAAAACACCCTCTTGTTCTCGGTTGAGGATCCCTTAGGGGGCACTAAGCGTCTCTTGTCCATCCGCCTTGCCATTGCCACAGGTCCTGTCAACATTGTCATTGTCTACACTACCACCCATATGTCTTCAGAAGACCTAAAGTATCAGTTTAACGGGCAATTCGACGAACAATCATGGCCATGTCTACGGCCTTGTCTACGTTTGGCAAAAGCGAACAGCCCAGCCAGGACTTGTTCAATGCAAGCCTCCTAATGATGGAACCAGTAACCGAGAACGAACGAGAAGGGTGTGAGAAAACAGCGTGCTGATAGTCCACACCAATACTCAAATCTACCAGGCCTGCGTTCTTAGCACCCTCCTATATGGAAGTGAGACATGGAGAACCACTTCAGGCAAAAGCATCGACTCAACTCCTTCCATATACGGTGATTGAAACGAATCCTGAAAATTAGCTGACAAAATTACGTCCTTCAGCGTGCAAATATCCCCTGCATGTACACCCTGTTTAAAAACACCGTCATAGATCGCTGGACATCTTCAACGCATGAAGGATTTGAGGCTGCCAAAGGACATCCTATATGGACAACTGGCCACTGCCATCAGAATGTTCGGCCGACCCTCACACTACGTCAAGTATGTGTGCAAGAGGGACATGAATGCGTGTAATATTTCACGTGACAGCTGGGAAGTGCAAGCCGAGGACCGAGACACCTAGAAACTGACGGTCAGCAAAGATAAAAGAGTCGCTTACGTGAGGATCTGTTAGCTGACTGCATAGAACCGCGAGAGAAAGAAAAGTGCATCAGAAAAATAAAGCAACTCAGACCTCCCAGTACGTCTGCGCCAACTGCAATAGGGACTGTCACTCGCGCATCGGCCTGCACAGCCACAACAATCGATGCCAAAACCCCAAAGATAGACAACACTCCAAGGGGCACAACTCGCATGTTTTCCCGAGACTGAGCTACCGATGATGATGACATGGTTCCCGCCACAACAAAATCAACAGTTGCTGCCACGGCAGGTCTGCAATTCGCATCTATTACTAAACGTGTTTGTATTTCAAGCGTTTGTGTTTCTCTTAGTTATTTCATACTGCATTTGTTATTCCGCGGAAATAACTTTTTCGCTTCGGTAACTTTATGGGTCTAGCTGTGCAAGTCGACAAATGACGAAGGTTGATAACTTAACAACCGGCTTTTAGGTGCGATTGGTACATAAGAGTAGATCCAATTGTTTATTACTAAATAGTCCTTCAAAAAGATATATTTCAATGTATATGACGGCTTGTTACGATAGTCTTCATGTCGACATGTATCGACAAGTGGAACAATATCACTATCGACGTTCACATCATTGGTTAGTTGATCCAACACTCCATCAACAAATACCTCAGCTGCATCACGGCGACTGGAACTATCATGTCTATATAATGGTAAATTCAATCTTGTACAAAAACGCCAAGGATTGTTAAATGCTGATGAGCATGTTGACGCTTTAATCTGAATTTTAGTTCCAGCAACTAATAATACTGGTACTGCACATGTGCACATGTAAAATGTCATGCAACAGCAATATCCAATCTGTCAGTATGGGAGATTGGTCAAATCAAAGCATGATACTATTACTTTTTTCAGCATTATCATTCTACCCCACTAGTCTTTAATTTCGGTTAAGATAGACAAGTATGATTTGGACTCTCATACCTTTACAGTGTGAGGTTTGGGTTTCTCAAAATCATTTTCAAGTCGATCAGTTGCAAAGGTTAATAAGTTGATGTTTGTTTAATAATCCTCTAACGTGAGAAGTAGAGGAGGCACAATATAGAGAATATGGGGGGGGACTTAATGTTGAAATGGAGGAGTTGTACCCTGGGGATAAAGGATACTTTAAAATGGGTAAACCTGTCGAGGGACAATGCAAATTTGAATTGGGCTAGTCTAGGGACAAAGGGATCTTTAACATAGGTGGAAATTTGTAGGTAGATGAGAATTGAACATAGGTTGGAACTATTGATGATTGGGACAGTCTAAGGATAAGGGAAAATTTAAAATAGGTTGGAACTATTGAGGGACAAAGGGAAATGTATATATACTTTTATATTTCACACAAACATAGATTTATCTATCAGACATAAATCTATCACACAAATAACTATACAACAAACAAAACATATTAGGTAAGAAAGAATAGACATCATTTCGAGACATTAGGTTTTTCCTTACACGATGTAAATTGACGTGGGCATCGTTTAGCTTTGCTAATTTGGAAGTCATTGGTTGACGACTGACTGATTGATTGACTATTGGATTAAGGTCGCATGCACCTATAAGTCATACGCGACCATTTAATACCATCATACGAGGATTATTTAAATATTCGAGGGGGAAGGAAAGAGTGCTTCATACCCCAGATCATTTATGTACTCAAAGAGTGCTGTTTAATTTAGCCAACATGTCGTGGGACAATAAAGTCCCAAACGACCTCTATGTAGGGCTATCAGAAGTGGAAATTGAGCCAACACTCATATTTGTATTTAAGGTGTCTACCATAGCTGTATGAGACGTCGACCGTGATTGGACACAGCTCTGATGACGTTACCCAGGTTCCGTGCGTAAACGCTAGACGAGTGGGAATCTGTCCACACATTCATCTTTTTGAATGTTCGAAGTGAAAAACAAAAGGAATTAATTCGGAGGGATACACCAAACGTCGACCGGAATGTACCTGAAGTGCCTAGACCAACTATATGCCAAATATTTCCCTAGTTGTGTGATTATTTGGATTCCCTATGACCAATTATGTTATAGCCACAATAATAATTAGAGTAACGCAATAAAAATGTAGAATGAAAATTTTCCTGTTTCTTAACAAAATTATCGAGTAAATTGTGTACATAATGCAACACCCTAAACTTTCTATTCAAGATTGTCTAAGAGACAGAAAAAAAATTATGTCAATATTAGGTATCAGATTTAATTTTAAATGGTAGATAAGGGATCAGATCAGTTTGGAATGCATTTAAAATCGAGGTATTTTGATTAGAGCCTTAAGAAGGATTTTTTTTCACGTTGGCAGACTGAAGGTTCTTCCTCTCTGCACTCCGCCTCACTTTGCGAGTCTTTACTGGTCTGCACCGAGAATGCAGTTCAGATGACTGTCCTGCAGCTTTCACTAGACTGGAAAAAGGTTGTTGTTGTTAGGTCTACTGGTAGAATTGGGAGAGAATATTCTGATTCCATATTGATATTGCTAGGGCCCAGGCCTACTCGTTTCTAGGCAAGATAATTTACAGCGCTGATGTAACGGCCTGCCTTTTTTACATGATCAAGGGCTGCCCCATATCCCATGATCAGTAGCCTCATCC
Source organism: Potamilus streckersoni (assembly GCA_016746295.1). Classification (NCBI taxonomy): domain Eukaryota; kingdom Metazoa; phylum Mollusca; class Bivalvia; order Unionida; family Unionidae; genus Potamilus; species Potamilus streckersoni. The sequence continues at coordinate 213,132 of JAEAOA010000037.1, forward strand.
TCCTACACCTTCTTATCTTTTATTTCCTCTTTTTCTTCGTTTCCTGTTTCCTAGGTTTCATATTCTTCATGGCTATCATTTTCAGAAAAAGTCTGCTTCGACAGTGATAGGGGTTCTACGGAAATGCTCACCAAATACAATCATATTAACATCCGTCTGAACCTCATGGTCAACTTTCTACCATTGTTGTATGTGTGGTAAAGGTGTTGGTAACAGTAGGAATGGCTAAGAGGTTCTCGTCAATTCGTCATGTGAAGCTCGAGCTACTGGTTCCTGTACACAATGAGTGGAATTGTTTGAATGGGCGCTGTGTGGTCACTAGCACGCTCTTCGTCCCGTTCTTGTTTTCATAGTCCTCGCTGGAACCAATTGCCCATAGCCTTCATCACTGACTACTGCCTCACTCGTATTATCCTATGTTAATAATAGTTTCGTTCTTTCGACGCTAGCTCGTAGACTCTTAACTAGTTGCTGAAGTCTTACATAGGGCCCTAATGGCCCGTAGTTCCGGCGTCGGAATGACAACAATAACTGGCAATCTGTGATATGCCTGGCTCTGCATCCTATTTTTCATCAGTGACATGCGAGTAGCTTTCCTTGTGGAAACTAATAGCCAGGTGGAGAAGGATGTATTAACGTCGCCAGCGAACATGGTGCATGGGCGACGATTTAAAATCTTCAATGCGGACTAATTATTTGTTTGAGAAAGAAGGAAGAAGAGCCTCATCCTCCAACGCATCAATGCACAGAGAGTAAACTGCTTAATTCTGACCAGAGTCTGACTGCCTGATTAGGATTATAGTCGCGCATTTACGCAAGTGGCATATTTGACTTATTGCGGCCCCAGGCTGGGCAGAGGTTCTTTTAAGAGGGCATTTGGTACAGGGCTGGGCCTTTCAGGAACTAGTGCACGCTACCAATCGGACGCATGGAAGACCATCAACCATGTCTCCTACCCAGGCCACGACCCCCACCCTACCAAATTCACAAATGACAAGTCTACACTGCCTTATACAGCAAAGCAGACATCGATGAAATTCTTACTAGCTGTACCTACTGGTGTCAATGTTGTGTAAGACACCTGTGCAATTGATCTAATTTTATTTAGTTGTAAATTTGCAATGTGGTGCTAGTTTGAATTTTGCGTACTGAGCGTATTTTTATAGGTCTAAAAGGTGTCTCAATCTGCAGGATGTAGGCCATCCGTTTTACTTTAACACCGCTTAGTTTTGTTTTGGTTGTGGATTTCGACCGCCGTCCAATGGATCATGTAACTATGTTCGGTATCTTCGGGTTCCAAAGTGAAGACTGGGGTTGTTATGCTGGATGTGGACAGTAGGCGGCGCCACCTACGTTGTCCCATTTTGCTTATCTGAGGTAGGGGTTATTTGTGGTAAAATAGCAGACCGGGGACCGCCTGAACTGTCCCTTGCCTTGCGCTTGTCTGTGTGTAAGAGGGAGGGGATTTGTGGAATAGCAGTTCGGGGACCATCTGGGCTGCACATTGCTTTGTGCAAATCCGGGTCTGAGGGACTGGGGAAGGTGGTTTGTGTGACAGCAGGGGGTTGTTGTGTCCTGAACTGTTCCTTTCCTTTGTTACGATACTGGAGTGGTTTATGTGCATCGGTGGGAGAGAATCTCTGTGTTTTTGTGTGTGTATATGTGTGTGTGTGCGTGTGTGTGTATGTAGGATGGGGCTTGTAACCAGAGTTCATCAGTTCATATGTATTATAGTCATGTATACACCTTCGTGTTTTATGACTTTAAGCCCTGAAAAGGGCTAGTGGCCTTTCCCCTTCCGGGGCCGGGCTCACCAGTGTCCAGTGCTGACACTTTTGCCCCGACGCGTGGGCCTATTAACCCCCCTGGTGGCTCACCGTCTTAGCCGGATGTTATCTTTCAATAACGTTGCTATCCAGGGAGGCGCTTAGCCCCAGGGCTGGGCTTTTGGTCGTGGTGCTGACCTTTATTGGCTGACCTTAAGACCCTTTGTTTGGCTGCGTATTGTAACAGAGCGTACCGGCCTTCCGCCTCAACTCCCGCCTACTAAAGTCCCCCCCCCCAATGTCTAAGTTCACCTAACTTTATCTCAGGTAGATTATTGTCAAATTTAACCAGTTTTTCCTACGGGTGTCCCTATACCAGTCCCCCCCCCAATGTCTAAGTTCACCTAACTTTATCTCAGGTAGATTATTGTCAAATTTAACCAGTTTTTCCTACGGGTGTCCCTATACCAATGATGTGTTAGCCACCTATTCAATTACCCTAATGTTCCTGAGTTGTGAATTTTTAATATATTTTGATGAGGTTGAATTTTGCGTACTTAGCGTACTTATATGGTTCTAAAAAAGGAAATCAATCTCTAGGTGTATGTCACCTAATTTTGACATTTATCACCGCTTTGATAATGTTTGGTTTTTAATTTTGACTGCCTTTCCAAAGGATCTCGTTTTAATGTTGGGTCTTCCAGGCCAAAGTGAAGACATAAGTTGTAGGCTTATTTTCGGACAGTTGGCCGCGCGGCTCGAACTGTCCATCGCTAATCGGTCTACTCCGCTCCTGGGAGTTAGGGCTATCAGGGGGGAGGTTCCTGATTTTCCCTTATCGGCTTTGACCTTTTTGTCCTTGTCATGGTGGGAAATCTTATCCTATATATAGTACTTATAGGAGTCAGGATCCACCCAGGCTTGTGCTAGTATGAGTCCTAGCGCCTTTTTTATGTTATGGACTAGGTATGGTGCTTGCAGTTATGTATATGTTTGTATGCGGTGATTGGTTATTAGGGTTCCGATACAGGCTTATTGAATCACTTTATTTGATATTGATGAATTGTTCTTGTTAATGGTTTGTTGTAGGCGTTTCTTTTGATGTTGGTTTCCCACTCCCTTCTATGAGGTCCTGAATCCTTTCTTCTTTATTCTTGCATTGTTGATTTAGCAATATTGAATGATTCAAAATTATAAGGTTGTTGTCTCGTCGGTTTTGATTGGATGATAAAAGCCGAATTTTCAATCCTATTCTAATTCAATTTTGTTTTCTATTTAGGTTTTATAAAAAAAAATTATGTTTCATGGTATTTCATTCTTATTATGTGCTTAGTTGTAGTATTATAGATGGTTATCAATACTAATTAGAGTATATATAGTTATTATAAGGAAAGTTAAAATACACATACAGTAAATGTATGTTATATATAGTTATGATTATTGTTATGATTTAATTATTTATGTTTATAACTAAGGCTAAATTGACTAAAGGTAAGGAGTAATAATTGCTAGGGTTCTTATTACAATGGATATAAATTATTCTTTTTAGTTTTATATTTTATAATAAGTTTAATAAGTGAGCATAATTCTCAGTATTATTGAATTTGTGACAAAGTGGGCAGCGTTGGGCTAATGCTGAATTTCCTGCTGACGTCATTAGAATGCCATATTTGATTGGTTGTTGTAGATTTAATTTTCAATCCTACTCTGGCCCGATATTGACTTTTCTGTATGGGGAAAAGCGCGCCTAAATTTCAGCCAATCAAATGCAATCTTAGAATGAAGGCTTATTTATATTGTATTACCTAATTTGTAAGCTGGTTCAATATTTTCCCCATCACAGGGAAGGGAGAATTTCTCCTGGCGGGCGAAAATTAATGTTTAATTTTGTTTTCTATTAAAGTTTTAGGGATCTTTTGTTGTGGAGAGTTTATATATTATTGATTAGTATTAAGATAATGTTTGGGGATATTAGTGTGCTTTTATAATATTGCCTAAGATAAATGTAGCTAAACACATATTTATTTACCTATAGACAAAGAAATTGTTGTAACTGATTTTTTAAAAAAAATTTGCTTTATAATTATTAAGAGAGTATATTTTATATTGTTAGTCATAGTAGAGAATTATTTAAGGTAACAGAAATCAATTTGAGTTAGATTCATTATATATTTACATTGTGTCTAAGATAATAACGACTGTAAAATTTTAATTATACTGATGGTAATGTTTATATTTGTAATTTAAGTAGATTTAAAAAGATTTTACTTTACCTTAGCCTGTTCTAAGTGTAGTGTCCATTATATGAAGTGAATCATCCAATATTATCCTAAAAGTCCAGGAGCCCAGAAAACACGTCCGCTCTGTTGAACAACCCGCCAGCCTCGTGTATGTATGTAACCAGAGTGACGACCACTGCGACATATGTCTCAAGCACGGACGCGATAGAACACATCTCTGCTGTTGTTTGGTAGGAACGTCATAGCCTTAGCTCATCCAATGTAGAGGGATAGAGAAAAGTCAAGAGCATATATATTGATAAAGTTTATTTAAAACAAACCACCACAGACTCATTTTATAAAAATTGCAATATTTTCATTCAACCAACAAACAATCAACAAATAAATAGCATCAACACAATTGTTTCAAAGAATTAATCTTTGACAAGGTTGATAATGTTGTGTAGTCAAGATAGTCTTCCATTGATGGAAATTCTTTGACCATTGATATACACTAAGGTTCCCAGCTAAAGACAAGAGATATCCACAATGGTCACAAAACCATCTATCTGTTGTTTTTTTATCGTTTCTAAAAGAGTCACGATCAAAATAAGTCACTAAATGTTGTAAGTGATATCCAATACTGCATTGATGAAGAAAATACAACAAATATTGTCCACATACCATGGAATCTGTGTCTTGTAATTTCACATTATTGAAGCGAGTCGTTCCATAAAGTCCATTTTGTTGTATTCCAAAGGTGGTAATCCATACGAATCAAAATACTCCATTTGGTCATCGTGGGAAAACTAGATAGATACCCAGTGGGTTCATGGTGTTAGTGACATAAGCTTGATGGTCTTTAGGTTTACGTTGTGTAAGAACATCTTTAGCGCACACGATACGATTTCAAGAATAGGTATACAAACTGTTTTTCAAAAGGTAATAAAGTTTCTAGGTATCCATTTTGTTTTACAGTATTTTTTTCTTGTTTAATAAGTCATCAATACAATCTTGACTTGTTGCTTGAAAATCTCCGTCAGAAATAGGCGCTTCGCTTTGTCTCCGTACTCTGTGGGAAGAGATCATCGATGCAACATTTGGTTCAAAAATTCATTATTAGTTCTGTTTACGTTTCTGCGAAAAATTAAAAAACGTGTTCACATGACCGGTAAAGTCAGTTTTGAGTGTGGCAATTTCATTGTTGATTGGAACTTCTTTATCATCAACGTATTCTGGTGTTCTGAGATTATTAATGCCATTATTATCCATATTGAGAAATGCACACATTATACCACCGTTGGCTGATAAGTACTTAGATTCTTGATCGTCGACATATTTCCTCGTTGCAGCATCATTATCTACGGTTGGATATCCAAGATCTGTAATTTTATTTCTATTCATAATAATGTCCCCACTAAATGAATCGTCAATCTTCTTGACATAATCGTTAACTGACTTACCGGAATCTTGTATTTTACCCTTATCAGTAAAATTAACGATATTATCAGCAACTGTAATAGGAATTCGTATAAGTACATCTGGCAATTTTATATTACCCGTCTTTAATGGTCCTTGATTATCATTTTGGTCCACACTTGTAATATTTAATAAATTACTAATCTCATTTCTGAGTTGATCAAGGGTTGCATATTTAGATAAATCATCTTGCTGCTGAACTTTACCACGACCAGATCTTCCGTAAATATCTACCATTATATTTACTGATGTCTGTTTAAATGCGACAAATGTGGTATATTCATGCACGACTGTATGAGGTGCTTTTGTTGATTCTGATATAGGATCAAGTACATTACGTATTTCACGACCACATATTGGTAGATCAGTTAATGTTTGTTTAGGTAACGTTGAATACCAGACTGGAGTACTTTGCATGTTGTTAGCATAGTCTAAAAATTACTTTGGAATAGCTAATCCATATGAATCAAAAATAGATAATTCCACGTGGATCAATTGCATACGCTATCCAATGCGTGCGAGGTCCAGAATTTTGATCGAGATTAATAATACCTGTTTCAGTATTGTTCGGGTTTTTTTGATAATTGATCGCGCATAAAAACACCTCTAACGTTTTTTATTTTTAATTGTTTAGCAGCATTGAGTAAATCAAAATAAGACATAGACGAGATCAGTAAACTGTCCTGAGAAGTCTTAGATCTTTTTAATCGTACTATGAGTGTATAGTCCCTGGTAATCTGAGACCTCTTCCCTTTTTTGGATGTTCGTTTTATTCCATGTCCGGGTTGCTTTCTTTAATGCCAGTCCAGCAGCGGTTCCAACAGCGCCTAATGCAGCTGCGTTTGCAACACCTGGGGCTTCAGCGGCTATTAATGCTGGTATAGCATCGACAAGGGGAAATATGCCACCAGTTTTAAATTTATATTGGATAGTGACCGCAGAGAGACTAAGCTTGAAGCCTTTATTTGATTTTTTTGCTTCATTGAAGTTTTTGAATTGACGATTGGTCAACGATAATTTATTTGAACCGCTCATCTGTTCCTTCTTTAGTAATAATTTTATTCCACAGTTATTGTTTGATGATGATTGCAGTCTTTTGATCTGACCATGAGTCGGGGTAACATTAGCGTGATTATATGACATTATAATATTCATAAATGATCTAATTACGTGTTACATATTTTCTACTGGGGCATCAACGACTCTCATTCGTCCATCAGCAACTTCAAGGAGCATTGATTGATAGCTAAGTATAACAGTAATTGATCTGTAATAAGCAATAGCTCCAAGATCAATAATGTATATCGACTACCGATTGTCTGGTCAAATCTAAAATGTTCGAGCGAAAAGTAATAATTCGGATATAAGGTTGTAAAATCCAATTGTGATATTTGTAAACCAGTATCGATGTTTTAATCACGCCCCATAAACGTCATAAGACGATGATATGCAATTGCTACACGATATTGATTGAAATTAAGTAATAATTCATCAGATGTTTCTTGATGTCCATTTATCTTTATTGAAACCTCAGAAATACCAAGATTGTCAAATATCATAATTCTCGTGCAGCATCTTGTAATGCAATAAATATGTCTTGGTGCAGAAACCCCTTGCTGAGAGGCTATCTGCCATGTAAATAAACCGTTAATATCACTCTGAATAGTATATGTGGTTATTGTCAGCCACGATTTGCCACCTTGACTCATAAAAGATTGTGGCTGATTTTCTTCAGATATTGATGGAGTTAATATTGGCATCGATAGTTAAAAAAAAAACTTCGTAAAAATTACTCTACCAGCATCACCGGCTGGTCTCTATATTGCATCATCGTATGTAGCCTTTCGTACTAGTACGACTCTGTTTGGCTCCAAAAATTACTTTTCTGATATTTCTACAGAATCCAAAGATATGTGACAGTGGAATTGCACATAAAAACACTCTTATGTTTCAATTGAACATCGCTCGACGTGCGGTTAATCCTTAGCTGAATTCTGGATTAACACTGCGCAATAACGAAAATGCAGCACCAGGCCGAGCTATCATTCCAGCTGGTTGTTGATCGGATGCAGTATCTCGTGTGTTTGTACTAAATTATGTTGTCTATTTTCAGGAGAATCAGTTATATCATTTGCAAACATCATTGATGGACCAGCTGATCTTGAGTAATCGCCTCTGTATCTTGCAAGGCCAAGTATCGTTGTGGCAACGTCGACGTCTTTCTGAATTGATTCGATATTCTTTCCGTCGATCATGTACGTAGCGTTGTCAAACAATGCCATAATACCATTATTAACAAAACCAATTTTAACCTCAACGGTGTTTTCAGTATTATCTACTTTTAATATTTCACTCTCTACTTCAATAAATGCTTCAGCGGGTAAGAAATATCTGCTTGTATCATGAACCTGAAATTCAAATCATCCACGCTGATCTGGAATTCGTGCGTCATAAGAATAATACTGATAATCGCATACAGACTCATCTTTGAATACTGGCGCCTCCATGTTGAATGCGGGATCACTTATACGTTTGAACATTTTTATTATAATTATTATCTTCTAAAACGAAGACCATTTACTGCTATTAAACTGGCGGATATATTTTGTTTTGATAAAATTACATCAGCCAACTCTGCTAGCTTTTGATTAGCAACCTGATTTATTTTTTTACTAATATTTGCGGGCATTATTTCAGTGCTAGGTAATTTCACCGGATGAGGTCAAACCGCTTGAGGTTTGCGTATTAATCGTGCTAGTCTATCTTTGATTGCTGAGAATGCTTTACTAGCAACATTACCAACAGCGCCTATACCTTTTGTACGTCTCTCCTTTACTTACCACTGCCATCTCACCTCTGTCTCGGTGGGTTCGAGTCTAAGATTAGGCGAATCTAGATATGTGAGAAAGCTTGCCAGTAGCTTCTCGTGGGTCGGTGGTTCTTTCCGCGGATTTCCCTGTTTCTTCCTCCACCAATAATATTGGCCGCCATGTATACCTATCGTGTGCTGAAAAATGGCGTTATGCCCCAGAACAACAACAACCTTTTTCGCGAACAACTTCAATAGATTTCATGCCTAGTTGCTTTGCAATTGGTATTGCTTATAGGCCTATCGTTCTAAATAGACCCTGAACAACGCCACCTAATCCATCTCCGTAGGTTGTTTTGTAAATCGGTATTTTTGACTTTATTGCCCTGACCATGTTTGGTCCACGTAGAGTTCTATATACTATCATTTTATTATAGTCATTATATTTAATTACATACTTAGTCGCTATAATACTCATCGGCGATTTTATTAATGAGAGACTGATACACATTAATATCCATGATACCACCTGTAAATAATCTTTTACAAATATCTCTGTTTCTTCCTCCACCAATAACATGGGCCGCCATGTATACCTATCGTGTGCTGAAAAATGGCGTTAAGCCCCAGAACAACAACAACCTTTTTCACGAACAACATTAATAGATTTCATTGTTGCTTTATTAATGATTTATGGGGAATTGTTACCAGCTCGTTTTCCTCCAATCAGAATTTCTAGTCGTTCAACATCAGCAACAACATCAGCAAGGACGTTGTTAGGACACTGAGTAATAAAACTACTTCCTTGAGTAGCAAGGCCACTTCCAGAAGAGGTGTCTGACGTTCAATATTATTCTTCCTTACTTTTTGTGTGTGCTGGTTGTTCTTGTGGTGGTGATGATGATAATGGTGGTGGTAGTTCCAATATTGTTTGAGGATCTAGCTGTAATTCCGATCCCGATGTTGTTTCATGAGATGGCTGTGTTTATTTTGTATATTTTCTTTGTGGTCTTTCTTCTTCTTTTGATTTAATTAATTTATCAATGTCAGAAAGATAATCCTGATATACTGGATCATCACTTTAATTTTTTCAACATCCATGCGCATGCGATATAATGCTCTTTGCCATTGGTCACGGTTTTTAAAATATTTAGTGTATTCAGGTTTAAGTAATTTACTTCGCTGAGCAAAACTATCCAGAGCAAACTTAGCTAATTGACATAAGTTTTTAATGCTATTGATTACTTCAACAATATCTTCATTAAATTTATTTAGCAGTTCAGCTTGTTTAGGGGATGGTGCGTTAGCGCCTTCAAGTGGTTATTGCATTGGTTGAGCAGCAGTAATTTCGGCAGGAAGTTGTCTAAGAATCTTTTTGTTTTCTTGGGGGTTTTTTTTTGGTGCTATTTTCTCTAATGCAGGTTGAATACCTTTAGTGGTCTCAGTAATAGGTTTAAATAATTGTTTTGTGCCCTCTTCAAATTCAACTTGAGATTCCTGACATGGTTGTAGTTGCTATTTAACAGAATCACGAACATGTAAATATTTTTCAATTGTCTCTAGTCGCTCTCGAGATAATTTAGCTGAGTGTGGGTCTCCGATATTCATCATTAAATAATATTTATAATAGATAATTAATTCATAGCAGCAGAGGGGGAGAAAGACAAGAATTGAGTGACTAGACAAGTAAACAATATCGCGTAAAAGTAGGAAAAAATAGTCAATAATATGGTTACAAAACTGAGCTAACCTCATGACTTAGTTATGCGGTTTTTTACCGGTTCTTAACCATATGGAAATATAATCGGTGAGTGAGTTTGGTTTAGCGTTATTGACCTTATTTTTTCAGCCAGTTGTAGGAACCTTTTTTTAGGTAAAGGACTCGAGCAAAAAATTGTAGGGTTCACCCCCTCTGCTGCTCATGTACACGCGCACAGAGGTCATGTGTAACTTCGCAATGCATCTGGACATTTGGAAAGCATGAACAAGTATCAGCCAATCATTTACATAGCTACTTCTGAATGTTTATCATACAAAGCTCGTGCATACATAAGTCACATTTACAATTTAAATAAACACAAACACTATGTTTCTAACAAAACATTAGACTCATGCAAACATAATAATAATAATAATAATAATAATAATAATAATAATAATAATAATAATAATAATAATAATAATAATAATAATAATAATAAAAATGATGATGATGATGATGATGATGATGATGATGATGATGATGATGATGATAATAATAATAATAATAATAATAATAATAATAATAATAATAATGATGATGATGATGATGATGATAATAATAATAATAATAATAATAATAATAATAATAATAATAATAATAATAATAATAATAATAATAATAATACCAACATTTAGAGATATAAAAATAAAATATTTTTTATACAGAATTCATTTCTTAACAAACATAATTCAACTACAGGGTCGTAACACTCAAAAACTCTTGGGACGGGACAGCGCACATTTGTGGACTGATTTGTATATAAACTGTGTATGCATCGCATTAGATGTAAAGAAAATAAAAATTAAACCAATTCTCTTTTTATCTCTTTATCCTTTTCATCTTACTTCTATGTGTAATTGTTAAAAGAAAAGAATTAAAGAGATTTTAATCTCTTCTCTCTTCACATTATATATAAACAGTAAAAGAGTTATGACATTCTTTATCAATTTATTCATTTGTCATCTCTTTCTACTTACACATTGTGGATTCATGTATCAATAGCTAAATAATATGCGTTGGGAAATCAATAGTACTTTCACCGATAGGTTTTAAATTCAAAAGTGTAGGACTTAAAAAGCAGGGTCCACATAATTAGTCCCTGGTAGACAAATGGGTAGTAAATTTTTAACAAGCTATATAAAAATGTCCAATACAATACTATCCAATATCCTTGTTTGAATTTTTTGGCGTGTCTTTGTATGCGTTTACTTTTATGATCGATATTGATTCAATTGATTATATATTTCTTTCTTGTATATTTAGAATCAATTTAATGTAATATTATTAAAAGAGAAAATATGTAACAAATAATGATATGCAGATTCAAATTTTTGTTTGAAAGAAGACAATTTTTATACATTAACACTAGTTTAGTACTATGGTGAGTGGAAATAGACATTGAAAAAATGGGAAATATGATAATAAAATAATTTTAAAACTATTTTCACAGAAAGTGCTATAGAATATACACATGTTTAAATTTGAAATTTTTGTTTTTATATTTTGTTCTTTAGTCCACATAAATGCTTTATTTGCTATTTTATCAGTAAATTTTCGGAACTGATCCTCATCACGTGAAATTTATTTTGGCTGAATATAAATTTTAGTTGAACATGTGGCTTTGATTTGTTATATCAATATAACAGTGAAGAAACAGAGAGAGAGAGAGAGAGAGAGAGAGAGAGAGACAGAGAGACAGAGAGAGAGAGAGACAGAGAGAGAGAGAGAGAGAGAGAGAGAGACAGAGACAGAGAGAGAGAGAGAGAGAGAGACAGAGAGAGAGAGAGAGAGAGAGAGAGAGAGACAGAGAGAGAGAGAGAGAGAGAGAGAGAGAGAGAGAGAGAGAGAGAGAGAGAGAGAGAGAGAGAGAGAGAGAGAGAGAGAGAGAGAGAGAGAATTGTAGAAAGATGTGTTAGCAATATCAACACTTGTTCTGAACTGGAGAAATAAACATCAAATAACTAAAAGAAAATATTTGACCACACAAAAGTCAATCCAGACACAGAATCTATACTGCTGACAAAACATTACAGCATATACATAGCAAATATAGACAGTAGGAAAATCTTTGGCCGCGACCTGGAAATAGGGAATATCTCATGTAATTATCCACAGACAAATATGTCAATGGGCAATCAAATTCTTTCCAAATATCATGTGCACATTTGTACTCGTCATCGGTTATATTTTCGTATTTGAGGTACTAATAAAATTTTGCTTCGTCCGGCAAAGTAGTTTCATAAAATTTACTCCAACCATCATAATATTCGTATGGAAATACGCCTTTTTTGTTAAGAAACTTGCTTTGTCTCTGCCGAAACAATCTTGTAGGTTATAACACTTGCTACTGCCTTTCTCCAGCTCATCTAATGATGCTGCCATAAGCTGTTGGCTGTCGATGAAATGAAACTTATCTAAAGTAACCGACATATACTTTTCAAAATTAGTTGGAATACACTTGATTATGTTATTAAGTTTTATACGACACTTTATTTCTGAATCAGCAAAATCGATAATATGTCTGTTATATCCTCGGATATTGTGAAGAACTGGAATAAAATCTGGAGCATGAAACTTTATATTGCAATGAAACTTTAGATTACACTTATCGTGAGCAGCACTGTTTTGTTATCAGGCGTGGGTAATGCATGTATAACAAACGCCCGTTGACAAAGTTCTGCTTGCTTGTGGTCAGTTTCCAGCTGGACCGTTAATTTGAAATATTGTCTAAACTTTAAAAATAAATTTCATCTAAACTTTAGAAATAATGTCTGTCTAACAAAAAAATAATCTCAGAAAAAATGCTTGTTCAGACATAAAAATAATGTCTCACTAACCTAATGGGTGTGGTTAAGTGGGTTTAAAAAAGTTGCGATAGATGCCTCAAAAATGCGTCTTTGTATTTGTTTGGATAAAAATGTTGTCTCTGAGCCAGAAAGCTTTTTTTGTCTAACACTTTCGTTCGTTTCATGCAAAGAATTTCTAATTGCTTTAGTAATTTAACGTATTTCATTTTGATCCAGAATTTAACTTTGCAAAGAATTCAAAAATGTATTCAGTAGTAAATGTATCACGTGCTTGATTCTGGACGGTATTTGAGAGTATTTGGACATATTTGGGCAGTATTTGGGTAGAATCTGGGAGTATTTTGGTATATGTGGGTAGTATTTGGGTGTATTTGGGTAAATCGTGATAACCCATTTAACATCACTTTAGCAAACGATCGACTTCCTTCTTTTTCTCCACGTGGTCTAAAGTGATGCCCTCATGCTCAAAGATTTCTCTTTAAACTTCTTTTGGTCTTCATGTATGTGACAGCAGATAGGATAGTCGTTGGTTTCTTGTTTCAATTTCACAAAGGCATCCACGTAGTCTGCAAAAAATTCTTTCTGAATCTGATTGCCCCTATACTAATGTTCTGTCTTGGGAAAGTGGTAAATTTCGTACACTTAAAAAATTGGTATCCCAGGTCCAGAGCTTTTAACAATTCCACGCTGACCCACTTTCCCGCTAATGCGCGTTCTTCCTTAGTATGATGACAAGGTTGGTCTTTGTTACAAGTTCAGGTACAAGTGCGGCATACTGGAAACATCAGTTTTGCACTTGATCAATCCTTTGTATTATCGAATGCTTTCCAAGTCCATGTGTTCTCTCAGTAATTGTGGGTGCCCTGCTAGAAAGATACAATATTTGCACACGTAAGGAGCAGCAAACACACGTCCGGGTATTAATTTCCACTTCTTTCTCTTCGTCTCAGTGGTATAGCAAACATGTCGCATTCGTTCATCCACCATACAAACTGTCCCGATAGTTCAGAGGGTCTACCAACTTGTAACTTTCCTCTATGCGTTTAGACTCGGAATCGGTTTTCAAACGGTAGTCGTACTCGTGTTCACACACTTCCACTACTTGGTATCCTAGCTGTTCTAACTTTATGCGACTATGACAAGTGGACTCGTACAAGTATTCCATGATACGTTGTAAAAACGGATTTGTAGTATCATGTTGATGGTAGCAGATCGGACACCCGTGAAAGAAAAAACACCCGTTAAACTCGCAAATGATCTAGGAGTTTTATAAGTCCCAGATATTCATTGAATAATTTCCGATGCTCTTTTCGCGAACTGTTTCCGGCCATGCTGTATCCATTTCTCTTCCTTGTCACACAGGTAATGTAGCCAGCGCATAGCTTTGACAGAGTATCGACGTTTGACAAAATTGGTCGTTTGAGGGCGAATGATAGCCAAGGTCTTCTATGGCATGAATTGTTTGCGGTACACGATGGTGCAGGCTTTTTTTAACGGCTCGATCTCTCAGTGTTTCATGAACAGTCATCGATATTTTCCACAAAAAGCCGTAAATTGTCCATGTCAGATAGACAATACTTCCTCTTGAAAGTCAAAGAAGGCAGAGGCGTGTGTTTGGTACCAAGCGTAGAAAACTTCTAGCTGATCGGTGCGCATGTTGTCAAGGTCGTAAATGTGAGCATCAGCAAATGTGGCAGAACGGGTTGTTGATTGGCTTCAATATTGAAAAAGTGCTGTATTAGTATTTGGTGATATCTGTCATTCCTAAGGTTTAGGCATTCGACTCAAAGGCATGGACAAATAATTCATTGAGTCTTTAAACTGCACTTATCCCACTTGCTTAGAAATGATTTTGACTCAGTTCAAAGTCACTTTAGGATGTTCGGTGCTTTGTTCTGTATAATATTGGAGAAGAAATTGTCCACCGTATCCCGAGAAATTGTGAGCCATCACCGTGGCATAGCGATGACAATCTCCATAACATTGGATGTCCTCTTGACTCCATGTCTCGTCGATAGGGTATAAGATCCATTGAGCAAAATCGGTCAGCGTGTCAAACCCTCGAAAAAAATTTGTCTAGTCCTCCAAGAATCTTGCTACAGTGAGGGCAATGGCAAAAAATAGGTTATTGGATCCACTTTTCGCACGTTCGATGAGCCACACAGAAATGAGGAAGTGAATGACAGTCTCTTGTATACACTCGAAATCGAAATGAATGAAATTGCCTTTCTTCTGATCATCTCTCTCCTCCTCCTCCTCCTCCTTCTTCTGCTTGCGTTGGTATTTATGAATGTTCCAAGTCGACGATTTGGTGACAAACGTGACATTGTTTCTTTCCTGAGCCAACGTGTGCCGTGACATTATTGGTACATATGACTTGTCCACAAGTAGAATACCATTTCAGGAGTTGGCAAGCACTTTTTTGCGATGAACCTTGCGTCATCAGATGTTGTTGGGAACAGGTAGGACTGACAAAAGTTCACTGACAAGCCGGGCAGCGCACTAGTTTTTGTCCTTCGTCAAGACATTTCGATCTAAAATGCTTGTGTTGGTCTAGATTGTTATAGCCATAGTTACATTTCTCACAGTAATAACTGTAATTATATCAAAATATTGATTGTGATGATAGACATTAAGGTACTTCCGTCTTGGAAATCTTTGCCTCGAAACAAGTTTTTCACGCACTTCTTGAGGGTGCACTTTCAGTGTGCAGCATGGAGCTAAGACGTATAGGCTAATGTGCTGTAACAGGAGTTCTGCTTCTCTTCCTTGTTTAGCTAGGTTCAATTTCTGAATGTTCTCCAGTGCTCTTTACCATTATGCTGTGTCGTTATTGTCGGCATGCGCATACATTCATCGTGGCTTGGGCTCAACATTATCTTGTCTTGAGTATTTTTAATTTGAACAATGCTGCGCTTGATGTTGCACCTTTTGTGTCTGGTTCCTTTGGGAAGAGAAACGTGGGTCAAGTACAGTGTTGCGTTTTCATCAGTGATATGAAATATATTGGATTGTTGCACGTGTTGAATGTCGATGACAGTGGAAGGTATCAATTCTGCTGGCTTGATAAACTCGATCCAAATGGGTGACTTCAGACTGTTGTGATAAATGGAAGTGTCAAGCGATCGTCTTCGTTGGCTAGACATTGCCGTTCCAGTGTGGTTAACAAAGAATACCACAAATCGGTGATGAACCCGTTTCCTAGGGCAGTATGTCTGACTTAAAATCTTTAAATTGGACCGTGTACGTGTAGGCCGTGGTTCGAAAGTTTCTAGAGGAGCGTTTATCCATCTCTCGAATATGGAAGTAGCTTTTAGGTGATAGTGTTGGTGAACTTTGGGTTGGCGTAGACTCTCAAAGTCAAGCAGCAGGGAGGGTGAACCCTACAAAATTTTTGCTTGTGAAATTAACCTGAAATAAGGGTTCCTACAGAGGCTGAAAAAAGGGTCAATAACCCTAAACCAAAATATCTAATTTTTATATTACCGTACGGACGGTTATA
>JAEAOA010000369.1:0-100000 GCA_016746295.1 Potamilus streckersoni
ATGGCTACATACCATAGAAATAATTGGCATCATGTGTAATACAGTTACAACTACATACCATAGAAATAATTGGCACTGTACATATCATACAAGTATGGCTACATACCATAGAAATAATTGGCATCATGTGTAATACAGTTACAACTACATCCCATATAAATAATTGGCACTGTACATATCATACAAGTATGGCTACATACCATAGAAATAATTGGCATCATGTGTAATACAGTTACTACTACATCCCATATAAATAATTGGCACTGTACATATCATACAAGTATGGCTACATACCATAGAAATAATTGGCATCATGTGTAATACAGTTACTACTTCATCCCATATAAATAATTGGCACTGTACATATACAAGTATGGCTACATACCATAGAAATAATTGGCATCATGTGTAATACAGTTACAACTACATACCATTGAAATAATTGGCACTGTACATGTAATAAATGTACCCGAGGAAGAAAGGTAAGGATAAGCAGAAAATAAGAAACTTTGTGTTGTTGCATCTATCAGAGAGTTGTGCACAAGTTATAAACTATAAGCATTTTTATCTTGAAATTTACAGGGTCTTTTTCACGTAAATTAAAGACCATTTGCATATGCCAAAATTCTTAACAATTTTGATGCTATAAAAGTCTGAGATATAAAATTCAACCCTCTGATGTTTATATAATTACTTTTCATCATCAATCTAAGGGGACATTTACTGCCTTTTATCTTTTTAGTTTAAGAATCTTATACACATGCTGACTTCACAGAATAAGTTTTGTACACAATTCAGTTTAAGAAGTCACACCATTTCAAAGATATTAGATTTGCACTCACCATCCATCCAAAACAACAGTTCCATTTTCTACAACTGCATGTCTAGCTGCAAACAAGAGCAGCTGAAGTGGGGACACCATGGTCATCTGCTTACAGGACACGGCTCGTGTTCGAATCTGCAAAGACAATATTATTAACAGTAGCAGAATATAAACTAGTTTTGTCATTCAATGCATCAACATCATGCATGTGATCTCCTGACCTTTCTTAGCTACCAATCAAAACTTATCACATAACACATAGGATATACATCACAGGATTGAAAAAAAAAGCCAATCCTTCTGAAATTATGCAACTTTGCCCACAGAATTGAAACTTTTTTGTAAATCTTATATTTTTGAACCACTCCAGTGGCCTAGTGGTTAGAGCGTCCACCTCAGATGCAGGAGGTTGTGGGTTCGATCCCCGGTCGAGTCATACCAAAGACTTACGAAAATGGTACTAACAGCTGCCTCGCTTGATGTTCAGCATTAAGAGATTAGTGTTAGGACTGGTTGGCCTGATGTCAGGATAATGTAACTGGGTTGGGACATCATGCATGATGCCCCAGTGCTACACATCACTATAAACTGTCACACTGCAGACATCGTAGCAATATGACTGAAAGATTGTTAAAGCTAAATTAAAAATGATAATCACATCACTTACATTTTGGTGTATTTTCATGATTATGCATCCTATATACAACCATGCAAAAGGTCAGCCTCTCCAATGTAAAATTTTAATCACATATTGAGTAATAAATTTACTCCAAATATGGAAATCAAAACATCTGCTGCCTTTTAATTAATCAGAACATTTTCATGCAAGATTTGGAATTGATTTTTCTGAGGGTAAAATTTAAAATGATACATTTTCAGTCTTGAGTAACTTAAAATTGCAAGTAAAGTTTTATGATGAAGAAGCTTGACATGTCAGAATATTTAGAAATAAGATTTAGATATGTCAAAATATATTCAATTAAGATTCTGAGTCAAGGCAAGATCTATGATAGATATGTCTGACTGGTCAGAATATTTTCAATTAAGATTTGTAGATACCTGAAATATCAAATATATTTAATAAGATGATGGAGTCAAGTTAGGTTTTGACAAAAGGGCAAACAATTGAACCATGTACACCTTGTCTGATCTCTATGTTACAGCTTTTGTTGTCACTGATTTTCCTATGAACCATAATTACAAAAAGATCTGGCTGTTCAAGTTAAAAAAACAATTTAAAACACTAACACTTAGATAGGAGTTAATGGAATACATGGGTCATAAGACAGTACCTAAAATCACATATAAACTAAATTTAATCAAGGTGAAATGAATGATGTACAGATAGACAAAGCATCATAAACCCCCATCATCGTCTTGATGGGATTTAATAAAACTCTTTACAAAACTTGAAAAAGAACATCAGAAAAGTGACTATTGATCACTTTCTGCTAAAGTGGGCTTAACAGAAATAAAAGCTTTCAATACCTATTAGCAGTTGGACATTATCTCACCTGTTCTCACAATGCATAAATATCAGCACTAGTTTTTATTGTCATTGAAAATTAGTTTTGGCGGTAATAAGTTTTTTGAGAAAATTTCAACATTTCTTTTTCCTTTATGAATGAAAATATTATGGTAAATGAGCAACACTCAACTGACAGGCATTATTAGCTGCAATAAATCCAAATACAAGTTTTAGGATATTTATAACTCCATTTCTTCTACTTGCATAGCAAATTTTAATAATGCATATAAAAAAAATTAACAAAAGTTGATCAAAAAAATCATTTTTGATGTTCTCAGCTTAAGTTCAGTTTTTATTCCCAAAGTTTTCAAAGATTATACTTTTAAGTTATATTAAAGTACTGTATAATTAATACAGTTATACAATTAATTAATACAGTTATACAATTAATTAATACAGTTTTCCAAATAACTAATACATTTATACAATTAATACATTTATACAAAGTCAAGTATTCAGGGAATACTTTTCTGGGTCATATGATCAAAAAGTTTGGAGAGGTGACATCTGCATAATCAACATTGAAATGTCCATACATATATACAAAATGCATTGCTAACCTTTTCTCCAAATATGAAGAAAGGGGATGGGAACTTGATCTCTCTGTTGCTACAGTTGACAGAGGACTTGTGCACAAGAGCTGCTCTACTCTCTGTTGTCAGTACCTTCCTCTTTTCCTTGTGGTAACATACATTAGGATACAGGCCCATACACAGCAAAGTGATAACCTATTATTATACAGAGGATATTAACAGACACTAATAAAAAGGCCAATAAAGTGATAACCTATTATTATACAGAGGATATTAACAGACACTAATAAAAAGGCCAATAAAGTGATAACCTATTATTATACAGAGAATATTAACAGACACTAATAAAAAAAGCCCATATACAGTAATGTTATTACTTGCATTTATACACAGTATATTAAAAACACTGGTGAACAGATAAATATATTGAAATGTAATTACCTGCAATGATACACTGTATATAAACATGCACTGGTGAACAAGTTCATATAAAGAAATGTAAAATAATACTTGCAATCAAACACAGTATAGTAACATGCACTGGTGAACAGGCTCATACAATGCAACACAAATATCTCTTTGACAATGATAATGATGCCGGAAGCCATAAAAAAAAGGATCAGAAACACAAGAGATTATTCTCGAGTCAAACTTTTTCCGACAAGCATGATAAGCAGTAAATCATATTTCTGTAATTCTAAATTCAGACAAATACAATTATATGCATCTGTACCAAAATCATACTCACTGTGTCCAGTTTGTTGTCTGGTCCATTGTAATTAAACATCTGTATCAAAATCAGACTCACTGTGTCCAGTTTGTTGTCTGGTCCATTGTAATTAAACATCTGTATCAAAATCAGACTCACTGTGTCCAGTTTGTTGTCTGGTCCATTGTAATTAAACATCTGTATCAAAATCATAGTCACTGTGTCCAGTTTGTTGTCTGGTCCATTGTAATTAAACATCTGTATCAAAATCAGACTCACTGTGTCCAGTTGGTTGTCTGGTCCATTGTAATTAAACATCTGTATCAAAATCAGACTCATTGTGTCCAGTTTGTTGTCTGGTCCATTGTAATTAAACATCTGTACCAAAATCATACTCACTGTGTCCAGTTTGTTGTCTGGTCCATTGTAATTAAACATCTGTACCAAAATCATACTCACTGTGTCCAGTTTGTTGTCTGGTCCATTGTAATTAAACATCTGTATCAAAATCATAGTCACTGTGTCCAGTTTGTTGTCTGGTCCATTGTAATTAAACATCTGTATCAAAATCAGACTCATTGTGTCCAGTTTGTTGTCTGGTCCATTGTAATTAAACATCTGTACCAAAATCATACTCACTGTGTCCAGTTTGTTGTCTGGTCCATTGTAATTAAACATCTGTACCAAAATCATACTCACTGTGTCCAGTTTGTTGTCTGGTCCATTGTAATTAAACATCTGTATCAAAATCATAGTCACTGTGTCCAGTTGGTTGTCTGGTCCATTGTAATTAAACATCTGTATCAAAATCAGACTCACTGTGTCCAGTTGGTTGTCTGGTCCATTGTAATTAAACATCTGTATCAAAACCAGACTCACTGTGTCCAGTTGGTTGTCTGGTCCATTGTAATTAAACATCTGTATCAAAATCAGACTCACTGTGTCCAGTTTGTTGTCTGGTCCATTGTGATTAAACATCTGTATCAAAATCAGACTCACTGTGTCCAGTTTGTTGTCTGGTCCATTGTAATTAAATATCTGTATCAAAATCAGACTCACTGTGTCCAGTTTGTTGTCTGGTCCATTGTAATTAAACATCTGTATCAAAATCAGACTCAGTGTGTCCAGTTTGTTGTCTGGTCCATTGTGATTAAACATCTGTACCAAAATCAGACTCACTGTGTCCAGTTTGTTGTCTGGTCCATTGTAATTAAACATCTGTATCAAAATCATAGTCACTGTGTCCAGCTTGTTGTCTGGTCCATTGTAATTTAACATCTGTATCAAAATCAGACTCATTGTGTCCAGTTTGTTGTCTGGTCCATTGTAATTAAACATCTGTACCAAAATCATACTCACTGTGTCCAGTTTGTTGTCTGGTCCATTGTAATTAAATATCTGTATCAAAATCAGACTCACTGTGTCCAGTTTGTTGTCTGGTCCATTGTAATTAAACATCTGTATCAAAATCATACTCATTGTGTCCAGTTTGTTGTCTGGTCCATTGTAATTAAACATCTGTACCAAAATCAGACTCACTGTGTCCAGTTTGTTGTCTGGTCCATTGTAATTAAACATCTGTATCAAAATCATAGTCACTGTGTCCAGTTTGTTGTCTGGTCCATTGTAATTAAACATCTGTATCAAAATCAGACTCACTGTGTCCAGTTTGTTGTCTGGTCCATTGTAATTAAACATCTGTATCAAAATCATAGTCACTGTGTCCAGTTTGTTGTCTGGTCCATTGTAATTAAACATCTGTATCAAAATCATAGTCACTGTGTCCAGTTTGTTGTCTGGTCCATTGTAATTAAACATCTGTACCAAAATCATACTCACTGTGTCCAGTTTGTTGTCTGGTCCATTGTAATTAAACATCTGTATCAAAATCAGACTCAGTGTGTCCAGTTTGTTGTCTGGTCCATTGTGATTAAACATCTGTACCAAAATCAGACTCACTGTGTCCAGTTTGTTGTCTGGTCCATTGTAATTAAACATCTGTATCAAAATCATAGTCACTGTGTCCAGCTTGTTGTCTGGTCCATTGTAATTTAACATCTGTATCAAAATCAGACTCATTGTGTCCAGTTTGTTGTCTGGTCCATTGTAATTAAACATCTGTACCAAAATCATACTCACTGTGTCCAGTTTGTTGTCTGGTCCATTGTAATTAAACATCTGTACCAAAATCATACTCACTGTGTCCAGTTTGTTGTCTGGTCCATTGTAATTAAACATCTGTACCAAAATCATACTCACTGTGTCCAGTTTGTTGTCTGGTCCATTGTAATTAAACATCTATATCAAAATCAGACTCACTGTGTCCAGTTTGTTGTCTGGTCCATTGTAATTAAACATCTGTATCAAAATCATAGTCACTGTGTCCAGTTTGTTGTCTGGTCCATTGTAATTAAACATCTGTATCAAAATCAGACTCACTGTGTCCAGTTTGTTGTCTGGTCCATTGTAATTAAACATCTGTATCAAAATCATAGTCACTGTGTCCAGTTTGTTGTCTGGTCCATTGTAATTAAACATCTGTATCAAAATCATAGTCACTGTGTCCAGTTTGTTGTCTGGTCCATTGTAATTAAACATCTGTACCAAAATCATACTCACTGTGTCCAGTTTGTTGTCTGGTCCATTGTAATTAAACATCTATATCAAAATCAGACTCACTGTGTCCAGTTGGTTGTCTGGTCCATTGTAATTAAACATCTGTATCAAAATCAGACTCACTGTGTCCAGTTGGTTGTCTGGTCCATTGTAATTAAACATCTGTATCAAAATCAGGCTCACTGTGTCCAGTTTGTTGTCTGGTCCATTGTAATTAAACATCTGTATCAAAATCATACTCATTGTGTCCAGTTTGTTGTCTGGTCCATTGTAATTAAACATCTGTACCAAAATCATACTCACTGTGTCCAGTTTGTTGTCTGGTCCATTATAATTAAACATCTGTATCAAAATCATACTCATTGTGTCCAGTTTGTTGTCTGGTCCATTGTAATTAAACATCTGTATCAAAATCAGACTCACTGTATCCAGTTTGTTGTCTGGTCCATTGTAATTAAACATCTATATCAAAATCAGACTCACTGTGTCCAGTTTGTTGTCTGGTCCATTGTAATTAAACATCTATATCAAAATCATAGTCACTGTGTCCAGTTTGTTGTCTGGTCCATTGTAATTAAGCATCTATATCAAAATCATAGTCACTGTGTCCAGTTTGTTGTCTGGTCCATTGTAATTAAACATCTGTACCAAAATCAGACTCACTGTGTCCAGTTTGTTGTCTGGTCCATTGTAATTAAACATCTATATCAAAATCATAGTCACTGTGTCCAGTTTGTTGTCTGGTCCATTGTAATTAAACATCTGTATCAAAATCAGACTCACTGTGTCCAGTTTGTTGTCTGGTCCATTGTAATTAAACATCTGTACCAAAATCATAGTCACTGTGTCCAGTTTGTTGTCTGGTCCATTGTAATTAAACATCTGTATCAAAATCAGACTCACTGTGTCCAGTTGGTTGTCTGGTCCATTGTAATTAAACATCTGTATCAAAATCATACTCATTGTGTCCAGTTTGTTGTCTGGTCCATTGTAATTAAACATCTGTACCAAAATCAGACTCACTGTGTCCAGTTGGTTGTCTGGTCCATTGTAATTAAACATCTGTATCAAAATCATACTCATTGTGTCCAGTTTGTTGTCTGGTCCATTGTAATTAAACATCTGTATCAAAATCAGACTCACTGTGTCCAGTTTGTTGTCTGGTCCATTGTAATTAAACATCTGTACCAAAATCAGACTCACTGTGTCCAGTTTGTTGTCTGGTCCATTGTAATTAAACATCTGTATCAAAATCATACTCATTGTGTCCAGTTTGTTGTCTGGTCCATTGTAATTAAACATCTGTATCAAAATCATACTCATTGTGTCCAGTTTGTTGTCTGGTCCATTGTAATTAAACATCTGTATCAAAATCATAGTCACTGTGTCCTCGTTTGTTGTCTGGTCCATTGTAATTAAACATCTGTATCAAAATCATACTCATTGTGTCCAGTTTGTTGTCTGGTCCATTGTAATTAAACATCTGTATCAAAATCATACTCATTGTGTCCAGTTTGTTGTCTGGTCCATTGTAATTAAACATCTGTATCAAAATCAGACTCACTGTGTCCAGTTTGTTGTCTGGTCCATTGTAATTAAACATCTGTACCAAAATCATACTCACTGTGTCCAGTTTGTTGTCTGGTCCATTGTAATTAAACATCTGTATCAAAATCAGACTCACTGTGTCCAGTTTGTTGTCTGGTCCATTGTAATTAAACATCTGTATCAAAATCATAGTCACTGTGTCCAGTTTGTTGTCTGGTCCATTGTAATTAAACATCTGTATCAAAATCATACTCATTGTGTCCAGTTTGTTGTCTGGTCCATTGTAATTAAACATCTGTATCAAAATCATAGTCACTGTGTCCAGTTTGTTGTCTGGTCCATTGTAATTAAACATCTGTATCAAAATCATACTCATTGTGTCCAGTTTGTTGTCTGGTCCATTGTAATTAAACATCTGTATCAAAATCATACTCATTGTGTCCAGTTTGTTGTCTGGTCCATTGTAATTAAACATCTGTATCAAAATCAGACTCACTGTGTCCAGTTTGTTGTCTGGTCCATTGTAATTAAACATCTGTACCAAAATCATACTCACTGTGTCCAGTTTGTTGTCTGGTCCATTGTAATTAAACATCTGTATCAAAATCAGACTCACTGTGTCCAGTTTGTTGTCTGGTCCATGTTAATTAAATATCTGTATCAAAATCATACTCATTGTGTCCAGTTGGTTGTCTGGTCCATTGTAATTAAACATCTGTATCAAAATCAGACTCACTGTGTCCAGTTTGTTGTCTGGTCCATTGTAATTAAACATCTGTATCAAAATCATACTCATTGTGTCCAGTTGGTTGTCTGGTCCATTGTAATTAAACATCTGTATCAAAATCAGACTCACTGTGTCCAGTTTGTTGTCTGGTCCATTGTAATTAAACATCTGTACCAAAATCATACTCACTGTGTCCAGTTTGTTGTCTGGTCCATTGTAATTAAACATCTGTACCAAAATCATACTCACTGTGTCCAGTTGGTTGTCTGGTCCATTGTAATTAAACATCTGTATCAAAATCATAGTCACTGTGTCCAGTTTGTTGTCTGGTCCATTGTAATTAAACATCTGTATCAAAATCAGACTCACTGTGTCCAGTTTGTTGTCTGGTCCATTGTAATTAAACATCTGTACCAAAATCATACTCACTGTGTCCAGTTTGTTGTCTGGTCCATTGTAATTAAACATCTGTACCAAAATCATACTCACTGTGTCCAGTTTGTTGTCTGGTCCATTGTAATTAAACATCTGTGGCAGAAGACATTCCTCTGGAAATCCTGCATTCATCAGGATGTCACGCAACTGGTTCTGAAAAAAAATTCTGAATGTATTATGAAGGGAACTGGTGAAAGAACATTCATAAGGAATTTGTATTATCTTTGTCAAATAAACAAGCATGAAGAAAAATACTTATTTTGAAGTAAAATATGTTTCTTTGATAATAGCTTCCTGATCGGAATACATTAGAAATACACCCACAATCTCAAAAATTCTGACTCCTGAGCTTGTTAGCAACAAAAGTGCAAGAAGCCATTTCCCATTTATAACCAGTAGATATGCATAAGGCCAAGTTAATAAATTTAACTGTGCCAAGATTTATAACCAGAAGATATGCAAAATGCCAAGTTGACTGTGCCAAGATTATGATCAGGGAATTAACAAACATTATTTACATTAAAAACGTTTTAATTTATGTTCAAATATGTTACACATTCATTTGTTGTTTGTTGTCGGGCCTAACGCCATTTTTCAGCACACGATAGGCTATTCATGGCGGCCAGTATTAATGGTGGAGGAAGAAACCGGGAAATCACCGGAAAGAACCACCGACCCACGAGAAGCTACTGGCAAGCTTTCTCACATATCTACATTAGCCGAATCCTAGACTCGAACACAACACACGCAGACAGAGGTGAGATGGCAGTGATCCGTAACGGACAGTGCTTTAGACCACTCGGCCACTTGTTACACAATCATAATACTTTGGTTAGACAGATAAGAGGTGGAAGGTGTTATTAACCCTTTCCCCAATTTCCAAATGGGAAGACCCAATCTACAAACAATAAAATGCATCAGATATGATTCCAGTTGTTTAAAAAAAAACAAACAACTGAAATTGTGAAGGGGGATCTGGTGGTCATCCACAATCTCAATTGGTGGCCTTAGCTCCCGTCAAAAAGTGCATTTAGCTCCTGTCAAAAAGTGCATTTTGACTGAGAATATACTAATCTGCTCCTGCTGGCACTATCACAATATTTTGCAAAGTTGTTATGAGATTTCATCAGGCCAACTTGAATATGTTATGGCACCAGGCCATCTTGAATATGTTAGGCACCAGGCCAACTTGAATATGTTATGGCACCAGGCCATCTTGAATATGTTATGGCACTAGGCCAACTGAAATATGTTATGGCACCAGGCCATCTTGAATATGTTATGGCATCAGGCCAACATGGTTCTGTAAAGGTGCCAAGCTGATATGGACATGTAATGGCACATGTCAAAACTGGACCTCTAATGAGTCTAGTGTGCTCCAAACTGACCTGGATTTGTAACGGAACTAAAACAACATGGACCTGTAATGGTATCTTACAAACATGGGTCTGTAACGACATCATGCTAATATTAGTCTATCATTGCACTGGGTCAACATCAGTCGATCATGATGGTACAAGTGTTATGATGATGGAATAAGATGAGATATCTGACCACCAACAAAGACAAGATTTTAAATCACTGTACCCAGTCTCTCCAGGACTTAGTGTAGGGTAAATAACACTTGCAGTTTGTAAGTTTAGAAGGATTTTATCTTTATTTTCTCTCCAGGATGATTTTGTGTGCGCTTTAACTGAACTGAAAAAGTTTTACATTCAACAAACACTATAAAATTGTTGTGAACTTCAAAGGTATACAAGAATATCTCTGATGTCATGAAAAATGTGTCAGCAATAAAATTTATCATTCATGCAAAATGACAGATACAAAAATAACTTACTTTTGCCTCCCAAGTCATCCTTAGTGTGGGCATGGAGAGAGACTTTGTGTCACAGAAATACATTTCACTCTGTTCTCCCCCCATCCTGTAACAAAAAACAATATTGTTTAACTAATGTTGAATTATGTGAATTTAAAAAAACTTAAAATATTTTTGTTTGAATCTGACAAAAATTTAAGCCAGGAAGTAACATAAAAGTTCAGTTGAATACAATTTTTCCAGTAAATAAGGAAATAATTTAAATAATTTTCAAAACTTCTAACAAATCTTACCATTGTTGACTAAAATGCTGGCATTGTTCTTAGAAAAAAAAATACCTGATACATAAAGACAACCTCCAACTCCAAAATAATTGTGTATCCAATTATTCATGTCATATTTGCATATAATAAGTCAAAAAGATTCTTGAACCTTAGATTTATAGAAATTTTAGTAACATAACTAGATTATGCTGAAACAAATTACCAATAAAATGTGTGGTCTGGTCTGCTGTTTTACATGTTAAAACAAGGGAAGGGTGTAGTCATAGAAGAATTGTATTAACATCAGACTGAACTTGGATCATGTGCAATTCTTATCCTCAATGAACTCACCTTGCTTCTTCCCATAAGTTAAAAGCATTGAGCAATGCCACATGGTCGCTGAACCTGTTTCCAGCCAAACTCTTATGGACCCAGCCCAGTCGTCTTCGATCTGTGGGAGTGACAAATGGTTCTGGAAACGTGGTGCTGGCAGCAATGGTACATGCTGCATCTCCACAGCTACAACATCAAACAAAGTCATGCCACAAAAAGGAATACATGCAACAGAAAATATTGTTTTGTTCTTTTCTAGTATTCATATGGTTAAGCATTTAGTGAATTCAATCTGCAAAGTAGATACAGAAAAAAGGTAAACCCTTTACAGGTATTAATAAATGCTCTAGTTTTTTTGCCTCAAATTGAAGTTACAATTTTGAAGTCCTTCTGAAGCTTTATTTTAAAGGATATGGGCAACATATACTGACTTTTCTCCATTGTGAGATAGTTATAAATCAAAGAATTTCTAAATATCTATGAAATTTAATGCATTCACACACAATTTCTACAATGTGATCATAGTTAAAAGCACACTGTCTTCCTATTACTATGTAAAAAAACAATGAATATAGTTTATTTCATGAAAATTAATGCTCCTGGAAAATTATATTAACAGTTTCAGTCACTGTATCTTTATCATGTGTTCAGCACATAAGCTGGCTGCATTTCTGTTAACTATACTATATACTCAGCATCTATTCTTAAAATTTAATTTCTCTCTTCACCAGAGTACAGTCAATAAGAACGTCTCCTTCAATAAATGTATTATAAGTACTTGAGTCAATGTATTACAAGTATTTGAAATACATCTTTCAAATACTCGAGTCAACATCTTACAATTACTCAAGTCGATGTCTTACAAGTACTTGAGTCAATGTCTTACAAATACTTGAGTTAATGTATTACAAGTACTTTAAAAACTAAAAGAGTTCAAGTGTGTTTCAAAAACCAAATTTAGAACTTATTCTGCCTCCCACATGCAACTTTAAAATTTTTTCTAAACTGCAAAATGAATGTTGTTGTTGTTGCAGAGTTTAATGCCATTTTTCAGCACAAGAGAGGCTATACATGGTAGCCAATATAAATGGTGGAGGAAAAACCTGGGAAAACTCCAGTCAGAACCACTGACCCACAATAAGCTACTGGTAAGCTTTTTCACATACCCACATTGGCCGATCACAAGACTTGACCCTTATGCATACAGAGGTGAGATGGCAATGATCTGTAATGGTGAACACTTTATACCATTCAGCCACTTGGGGCCCCAAAATGAATGAAGATCTAGCATAACATTTCACCTTTGATGTTCAAAAACATTTTCTTCTAGTTATCATTTTATACTTTTGTACTTTAGGCAGTTCTTGATTCTTCGAGGCATTGTAGCAAAAGTTCTTCCTTTCAAGTTTTCCAAATGAATGCCAAAACGCAACACTAAAGTGTTGTAGTTACAAATTGGCAAGCAATGTGACATAATTGGATAGGAGGAAACAGAAGAGCCCAAATTTAATATTGATAGCAAGTACAAGACTAAAATGGCTGTTTTAATAGCAGAAATTCAAATTAGGACCAACTGATATGGAATAAATTCTTGGTATGATATTATATGCCCTTGGCAGTAGAATAAAGCCTTGGCATAATTTTATGTTTCATTTGCAAGTACTCCAGGGGAAACTCAAGTCTTGGCATGACTCTATATTCTCTTAGCATATTCTTAAGGTCATAATCATGTTTTGCCATGATTTTATGTTCCCTTTGCATGTTCTTAGAGGCAGAATCAAGTCTTGGCATGACTTTATGTTCCCTCTGCATATCTAATGGGACAGAATCAAGTCTTGGCATGACTATGTTACCTTTGCATGTTCTTAGAGGCAGAATCAAGTCTTGGCATGACTTTATGTTCCCTCTGCATATCTGATGGGACAGAATCAAGTCTTGGCATGACTTTATGTTCCCTTTGCATGTTCTTAGAGGCAGAATCAAGTCTTGGCATGACTTTATGTTCCCTTTGCATATCTGATGGAACAGAATCAAGTCTTGGATTGACTTTATCTTCCCATTGCATTTTTGATGGGACAAAATCAAGTCTTGGTATGACTTTATGTTCCCTTTGCATATTTGATGGGACAGAATCAAGTCTTGGCATGACTTTATCTTCCCATTGCATATCTGATGGGACAGAATCAAGTCTTGGCATGACTTTATGTTCCCTCTGCATATGTGATGGGACAGAATCAAGTCTTGGCATGACTTTATCTTCCCATTGCATATTTGATGGGACAGAATCAAGTCTTGGTATGACTTTATGTTCCCTCTGCATATTTGATGGGACAGAATCAAGTCTTGGCATGACTTTATCTTCCCATTGCATATTTGATGGGACAGAATCAAGTCTTGGCATGATTTTATGTTCCCTCTGCATATTTGATGGGACAGAATCAAGTCTTGGCATGACTTTATCTTCCCATTGCATATTTGATGGGACAGAATCAAGTCTTGGTATGACTTTATGTTCCCTCTGCATATGTGATGGGACAGAATCAAGTCTTGGCATGACTTTATCTTCCCATTGCATATTTGATGGGACAGAATCAAGTCTTGGCATGATTTTATGTTCCCTCTGCATATTTGATGGGACAGAATCAAGTCTTGGCATGACTTTACGTTCCCTCTGCATATGTGATGGAACAGAATCAAGACTTGGCATGACTTTATCTTCCCATTGCATATTTAATGGGACAGCCTCTAGTTTTATCATCATTTTATGTACCATTTGCAAATTCATAAGGACTTGGCCTAATTGCGTGTACAATCTTGCCTTGAATTTATGTGCTAGAATTAAGTTTTCTATGATTTTATGTGTAGGAATGGGATAAAATCCTGGTATGCTTGCATGTGAACTTTTCAGTCTCTTAGGGGCAAAATCATATCTTGCCATAATTTAAGGTACCAGAGTGACATCTTGCTAGGATATTATGTGCTGGAATGAAGTCCTGGCATGATTTTATTTTTGAGCTTTGCTGAGTTCTTCATAACAGAATGAAATCTTGGTACAATTTTATGTGCTAGAATGAACTCTAAGCATGATTTTATGTGTACTTTGCTGTGCTCACATGGGCAAAATCAATTCTTGGCATTATTTTACATATACTTTGCAATGTTCATGGGGGCAGAATGAAGTCATGATATGATTTTTTTATATGACTTTTGCAGTGTTCTTCCTCCAACAAATTTACTGTATAGCCATGTATAGCCAGCCTATCATGTGCTGGAAAAATGGCATTAAGACTACAAAAACAAAACAAAACTGTTTATTGTTTTTTTATTTAAATATACAGATTTTCATTCAAATGTTAAGCATTCAAGCTAAAAAAAAGCCTAACAGGCATTATTCACTCCATTCAACCAAACCTCTTGTACTGCTTCATGAATTTTTAGCCACAGCATGCATACAAAACAGTTTTTCCTGCAATGTCACAATGAGGCTTTCCAAACATGTGGAAGTCATTATTGGCTGATTAGATGGGGTCTTATGTCCTGAATCGTCATCATGATATGACATCAAATTTCACATTTCACTGATTGAGACACATATCCTGAATTAGTGTTGTAGTATTAATTATATTCTTTTAAGCTTTTAATACAACTTTAGCTTGAATAATTGTAAAAATTTGTTTATGTGAGTCTGGTTAAATGAGAGTAATCATATGAGAATTTACTTTTACTTAATGACGGATCACAGAGTTAAGTGAGAAAATGGCTTGAATGAGGGTACAGTCAATTGAGAATTTATGGAAAGATTGATGGTTCAATAACTATCTGAGCTACAAAAATGTCAGAATATTAGAATTTAAAATCCATCCAGAACATTTACTGTACTTAAAATTCAGGTCAAACAAGAAAAATATGTATAAAGCACAAGCACTACAATGACTGTACTTACTAAAATATACAGCCATAGATGATCATCTTGCCCAGCCTTGGCTCTATTGGTAGACGGGCAAGGATTTTTCCCAAAGGAGTCAGTTCATCATTTGAATCCAATGCACGCATTTCTGAAGGAGATGTTAAAAATTTTGTGCAAAGAGTTTTATAAAAGCAATTCTAATAAATTCATGTAAGCTGAAGAAATTAAAATACCATGTCTGGCATAAAATCAAACATTTATAGGTGGGAAAAAGTGGCAAACATTTGTAAGATCTGTCAGTTAACCTTTAACTCTTGCAGGATGTTCAGTCCAGCAAGTTCTGTCTCTCTGCATGTCTGATCAATGTATTGCAGGACTAAACTCACAAAACTGCATAAAGATGGGAAACCAGTCAAATTGTTTGTGGCATTTTTTAATCGGTCAGTTGTCAAGAATTCATCCAATATAACATTAGCTTACAACCACAAGTCAGTGTGTTTGGAATGAAGGTGGTGGGACTGAATAATTTTTGTTGATCAAGTCTGATGTTCTGAGACTAACTTTGAAGACTTTAAGAGGAAGTTCCAAACAGTACTACAAAATCTATTTATGATAAAAAGGAAATTTGTATTATAAATTACATTTTTCTGATAAAGCTGACTAATCACGACTTCTTCTACCTCTCACTTGTAAAACCTCTCAGAAATACTGACATTTTTTCTTCTCATTTATAGCTTATCAAATATATGTACTATTAAAATTACCATCTCAGCTAGATGACTAAATGAATACTGTCTGTACCTCAGTTAAAACCCGAGTGATACATCAAAGATGCTTATATCTGAGGTACGTCATGGGAGGACTTGCTCAAAGAATGTAATAGTCTATTAAATATCTGATGGGGAACTGCAGAAAGTGAGTAAATTAGACATTTAAAAATCAATGAAATTTGCCTAAGTTACTAATATAATGATATTATTAGTTTATATTCCAGGGGACAAAGCAAAGGAGTGCCACAGAAAATCTCAAAAGTTTCATGGGAAAATATCTCTTGTTTCTAACCAATTTGTCAAGCATGATAAAAAAAACATAAATCATAATATTGTTGACCACGTCACCTCCACTATGCTGCTTAAATAATGACTGTAAAGACTGCTACCTGCATGTAAATGGAAAAAAAGAAACTCTAGATGAACAATTCAGTATGAATAAGTAGGCCTAACAAAAATGAAGCAAAGGCAATATCACCGCACTATAATCCATGGTTTCTAAGAAAATCATTACCTACCTTTTATTGAAAATATCTGCTTAGACAATATAATTTATTACCACTCTGGTAATTTATTTGACAAAATTACAACAAACATGTTGTTACTATTGCTAATTTTGTTTTGTAATTGTTAGCTGACTTGTTCTTCCTTTTAGGTCAGGAACAAGCTTAAAAAAGCTAGTAACCAGACAAGTTTCTGCAGAATGGGCCAGGAAAAAGCTTAATAAAGCTAGTAACCAGACTGGTCTCTGCTGAATGGGCCAGGAACAATCATAATAAAGCTAGTAACCAGACTAGTCTCTGCAGAATGGGCCATTAAGAAGCTTAATAAAGCTAGTAACCAGACTGGTCTCTGCAGAATGGGTTAGGAAGAAGCTTAATAAAGCTAGTAACCAGACTGGTCTCTGCAGAATGGGTTAGGAAGAAGCTTAATAAAGATAGTAACCAGACTGGTCTCTGCAGAATGGGTTAGGAAGAAGCTAAATAAAGCTAGTAACCAGACTGGTCTCTGCAGAATGGGCCAGGAACAAGCTTAATAAAGCTAGTAACCAGACTTGTCTCTGCAGAATGGGTTAGGAAGAAGCTTAATAAAGCTAGTAACCAGACTGGTCTCTGCAGAATGGGCCAGGAACAAGCTTAAAAAAGCTAGTAACCAAACTAGTCTCTGCAGAATGGGTCAGGAACAAGCTTAATAAAGCTAGCAACCAGTTAGCTTATAGAAAATACTGGATATGTCTGCAAGTTAGTGTTTATGAAATACACCCCCAACTCAATACATGAAAATGTAAATAATACAAATTTCATTAAAGGTAGCTGTGAAAAAACATATCTAACAGTGCAAAATCTTGCATTAACATAAACTATTGTCATGATACAAACAAATGTCAGTTTTTAAGGAGATATCTCAAAGTGTTCTGGAGATATTAAGAAAAGATACAATGTGATATATGGATGAACAAGCGGACTCCAGATTACACCCTTGCAACAAAGTTGTGGTTGGGGTGGGTAACATGCGCTGCAAGCATAACAACTGTAACACCGAATACTTCGAATCTTCTGCTATTAAACCAGAACTTTTCTTTAGTAAATATATTTCAAGAACTATGATTACAGAAAGTCATGATTCTTTTGTAACTGGTTGATAAATATTCCAGAAATTGTTGAAAAGGTTGAATCTTCATGCCACGACCCATTCCTTACCTTTCAGCAAAGCCTCTGCCTCGATGACAGCATCAATGGGAGGGGGCTCAACTGCCTTTGACAGGAATGGACCGATGGCCCCAAGTCTCAGTAGTTTGATAGACAAGGCCAGTTCATGTAACGGGGTTCGGTAAATCTCAGGTGTTGTGTGCTGTTCCAACCTGACAGAAAAATGATATATCCAGTTAGGTCTCAAAATGTTTTGCTATTAAAATCAAAGTAAACACTCAAAAACAGTTGAGATTTCAAATGACCCATGATAAATTAGTTGTTTAATTTTACATTTTGAATGAAGACAGTGAGAGAGAGAGAGAGAGAGAGAGAGAGAGAGAGAGAGAGAGAGAGAGAAAGATGAACTGGCATCATAGTTAAATTTATTTATAAGAACATTCTATGAACATGAATAACAGGGAAAATATGAAAACTGTATTGCCTTCCCTGAAAAATTATTTGGAACAGACCTGATATTTACAGTTATCAAAATTATTAAGTTTCAAACAAACATCACTCATTTAGGATTAAACTAAATACACATAAATATTTATGATTTATGAAGTTAATAAATGAATGCTTGCCTTTCAAATCTAGCTCGACTGCACAAATGGAAAGCAAAGCCTTCTCGAACACGACCAGCACGTCCACGCCTCTGCTCAAGGTTGGTTTTGGACGCCCATACTGTGGCATAGTTTGTCATGTTGTTGTGTGTTGTAAAGAGCTTCATCTTGGCCCTGAAAATTGGAAATCAATATCTATTACCACAAATCTTCATATCACCTGTATGCATGCGCATTATTATTGTCTGAAAATTGGAAGTCAATATCTATTACCACAAATCTCTGTCTCACCTGTATGCATGCGCATTATTATTGTCTGAAAATTGGAAATCAATATCTATTACCACAAATCTCTGTCTCACCTGTATGCATGCCCATTATTATGGACTGAAATCATGTGCTTAGAAAAGGATATAAAAAAAACCCCAGTTACCAAGGTAATTGTTTGTCTTCTACATGCACCATGAAGTCCTGTACATATCAGGCATTACAAGTCTGATATTGAGCAAGATTACATTTATATTAAAACATCAGAATGAGGGTAAGAGGGATACAAGTATATTCATTTGTGTGGTTGACCCCTTCTGTATTCTTAATAACCAGTGTGAAAAGTGTATTTTCTTAGGTTTTTTTTTGTACAATTAAATTCTACATCTGTCATCTTGTGAGAGATGAATAAATTAAAATAAAAACATACAAATACAAAAAAAATACATAATGAATGGATGGATGAAGACATACAAACATAGATACAAAAAGACAACAGAATAAAGGGATGGATGAAGGAAAAAAGGCAAAAGACAGCTGTATATGATATTGCAAAAGGGATTTTTCCAGTTATGAAATAACTGCAAACTCCTTCTAATATGGCATTGTAATCCAAGATTTATCAGCATGAAGCTTCAACATAATAATTAGACACATAGCTTCTTACAAAAGTACCGAGTCCAGCATTTTTTATTACCAAGGTTCTGGTTATATTTACACTTAAGTCTAATTAACAATTCTAAATATCTTTCCTGGTTTTTTTTGTTGTTTTTTTGCTCATTGATCTGCAACTGAACTTAGCAATGTATCAAAACCAACCCATGGTTACCTGTGTACACAAATACCTACCTGAAATGTGACAGTTACTGATACACCAATAAATTATTGACAAAGAATTGTATCAATTACATGAATATCTGCAAGACTATTCAATGTCCTATATACTTGTTCTTAATCTGGAAAAAGTCTTTAAAACTATGTTCAAATGAATTGGATGAAAACTGTACTCACTTGCAGGAATCAATAACAAAGGATACATCATTGATTGTCACACTAGTCTCTGCAATGTTGGTGGATAGGATTATCTGTAACAAACAAAAAAAAACCTTTAGACAATGTTTATGCTATT
This sequence comes from Potamilus streckersoni, assembly GCA_016746295.1. Taxonomy (NCBI): domain Eukaryota; kingdom Metazoa; phylum Mollusca; class Bivalvia; order Unionida; family Unionidae; genus Potamilus; species Potamilus streckersoni. The sequence goes on from JAEAOA010000369.1 coordinate 19,662, forward strand.
TATCAAAGACTCAACCTGAAGAACAATGTAAAAAAATGTAACATGAACACAAAGATATCACCTGTGGTACATTTAATTTCCTGGCCATTGACACTGAGATCGAAACAGTGGCATATTATGCAAAAATGGACAGTGAGTCCCTCATTGGGTCATGACAAATTGACCAGTGCAGGACAATTATGTAGGAAGCTCCCGTTAGTTATGTGCAAACAGATACCCATAGATTGTTGAACCACCATTCTTAGGAGTAGGAATGTCCAACTGACCCTGCTGCAAAATATTGCCATACATTTATGAACATCTGTGCCTACTATAGTTTAATGTATTCAGTGTTCCCTTGAATGGCTATGGTGATCATTTATTAACCAATATTTTGTGTGACATAGTTAATTAATGTTATACACAAGTAGTTCCCAAACTTTTTCAGTCATCCCCCACACCAGTAACAAATTTTATTCAGCATTATTGCCGCCCACTTTAGGAACCAGTTATACACTGTTAAAGCCCAGCATTTTTTTCATTCAGTTCTTCAACTGTTTCCAAAGTGGGCACCTAGTGAATGAATGTATCATTAATCTTCATGCTTGCCATACACTGAATATATTTTGATGCTTCAAGTCTTCTAGCACTTCTAAATTGTGATAAATATTCCTGTATGTATATATTTATGGTGAGTCACTATTTTCCATCTATCAGTATGAAGATGAATGTAATCACACTGTTGAATGTGTTGAGCTTTTTCACTCTTATGTAAGGAAGCTAGTCAAGCATCAGCATTTTATTTCATGCACTGATGCTAAAGAACTGCCACCATATTACTATTACTACATTAGATTTCATTCACTATTACATTTCTTCTTGTCACTATGTTAAGGATCCTAACACAATCTTTTGTTGTCATGGTGATACAAACTATCAATTTTGTTATGAATTATACAAACTGACATGCCTTTTATTCAATCAGACCACTGCATATACTGATGATCCTGGAAAGATGCCAACCTTGTCAGAGCATAGGAATTCATATGACAGGGTATAAATTAAATGTGCAATGTCACATGAGAGGATTGGATTGACATCATCTATTTAAATTATGAAACTGACAGCCCATCTTTTGCAAATACTTTGGTATTTTCTATCTTCTGCTTTGTATTTATACACAGATTAATAAAACTTATCATGTTGTTCCTTGCTCTTTCTTGATTCCTGTTGACACATGACAATATCTGTTTTATCCAGTTCATTTATTTTCAACATTGTATTTCTCCTACATGACAGTTCTCATAAATCTGGTTACCCAGCAAATTTTTCTGTCTGGTAAGGAAAAGCAGTTTCTCAGGGTGGCCATATTGAATGTCAGGGTGGCCATATTGAATGTCAGATCTGCACCACTGTCATTAAGAAGTAACTATGCTGATATAACAAGCAACAATAACAAGATTTTCAAAATAACTGCTGTGGCAGCCATACCAAAAATTAGATTGACACCATTTTTATTCAGAATCAACAAGGCATCATGAGAAATCCTTGGATCAAAACCACATGTTAACGGGACTTTCCATTAAAAAGATAACTGCCACAACTGGCCATATTGAATGTCTTATCACTATTGCTTACCTTCAGGACCAGATAAATCTCATTTGTCTTCTAGCGAAAACCCCATGCGTTTTGAGTGGCACAATTTTCATTTAGGACCAGATAAATCTCATAAGAAGTCTTCTAGCGAAAACCCCATGCGTTTTGAGTGGCACCATTTTCATTTAGGACCAACTAGACCATGGGATGAATGGGTTTATACAGTTTCATAGCAATCATCCAATTAGTTTAGGAGTAGTAAAAAAGTGATAAAAAAAAATAAATGCTAATGGATGGACATCAAACAGACAACTGACCACACAATCTGGATTTGTGTTCTCCAATGTAAGGCACCAAAACAAAACTATCTCTGCAAGTACCTTAGTAACTCCAGGAGGAACAGGCTCGAAGACTTTCCTTTGGTCCTCTCTGGGAATCTGGGAATGTAAGGGCAAGATTCTGTACTGCCGCCCACCTGGAAAAAAAAATCTAAGTGACCTACTGTAACATGTTAAAATAAAACAATGAATCAATCATGCTGTTTGCTTTCATACACATAAGAATGGTTTGGGCCCTTTTAAAATTAATTTCATTTAATACTGAAACAACATACATTTTCTACTTGTTTTTCTGTGACAACTCTTCTATTTATCATCTGACACAGAAGTAACAAAGGCAAAGTTTTTCAGAATACCTACCAATAATTCCTAAAAACACCACCTAACTAATAGAACAAAATCTTGTGTCAAATCAGACAATTTTTTTGCACATAGCTATTTTCATTAAACACATCCAGATTTCATGCCCCAACTATTACCTAGTCAAATAAATTAATACAGTACTCTTTTTTTTTACTGAATCACATTTATAATACAAGAGAACATGATCATAACAAAAGAAGGAACACAAGTTAGCATTTACCCATGTCATAAACTGTGCTGTCACTGATAATAAATTTCAATTAAAGGGAATCCTATTAGAGAACATGCTAATCCATTAATATAATATCATAAAAACATCCAATCTTCTCATAACAATGTTTAAAACTATAAATTGTGCATTTTATTTCAATAACAAATATAAAGTTTAGAAATACATGACATATAACCAAGATGTGTAGCAGATTTATAAAAAAAGGGGAAAATTAGGGCATTACCCAAAAACAGGAATGCTACAGAAAGAGAACAAAACATTCCAAACAAAGGGTAAATTGGATTCAAACTGAAGACAAAAAAAACTATAATCAAAAAAGTACATTTGCTGATCCACTGGTCCGATCCAAGGACATTTCCCAAGAGCAGGATGATAGCATAGTATTGGAAGACAGCCAAATTTGGGGTCATATATTTCAAACTGCATTAAACTGGATCTAATTTTTAAAATGTAAGAGATGGAATCAAATCTTTAATAAAAACCTGTATATGATATACTGAACCCACAGTGATGATTTTATTCCAAACAGAAATTGAATTGGTTATGTAAATATAAGTGAAGAAAAGATGTCTAACCAAAACTTTTACCAAAATGGATCCTCATTATGATTTTTTACCCCTTGGGTGACAGAACACAGAAGCACGAGTGACATGAACAAAAGTGGAGTAGGTGTTATGTTCTAAATGTGATGAGAATCAAATAATGGGCCTTGGATATACAAGTGATAAAAAAAACTTTAAGTAAGATGTGGCACCATTATAATTCTTGATCCAATGAACCAATCCATAGCCAAGGCAGGAATGGTATTAAAAAGGGGTGTCACATTCCAAACATGAATTACTAAACAGATTATGAAAAACATAAATAACCCACATCCACTTAGGAGACAGGGGTTAGGAAGAGGGAGGGATGACAGCTGATGGGTGACAATATTATTATAAATTAAAACAAGCACTTAATGACCAAGTACCATTTCTTTTATAATAGATATATAATGTATCTGCATAGCTACTTCAGTTTGCTGAACAGGTAAATATTATCTTGTTTGTTATTTTTTCACTACATTAAAGCCTTAGGAAATTTAAAAATCAAATATTGTGCCCCTTTGTGTGCATATAGCCATTAGTTTATTTACTGTTTCAGATGTTATCCTATACCATAGAGTAATGAGAATTCTGCTTGGTGAACTGAATCCCATCTTTTTATATTATGGCAGAACCACTGCAATTTTGGCCAGTCTGAATACATTTAGACACAATTTTTGACAATTCATGCAGGTTGAACCTATGTTTTTTCCCACCATGCATTACATTTTTTTTTGCAAGGCCAAAAGTGAAAATTTACCAATTAAATCTGTATCATTGCTGTCTGCTCTAAGTCCAGTTACTGTCAAACCTTCAGATCTCTTATCCTGCATAGTTTCATCATTAGCAGATGATCTTTCTATCTCCCTGACTTTCCTGAACAAATCATTTATCTTTTTTTCCATCAGTACATACTTCTGTTGCATTTTAGGTATTTTCTTAATAGCTGATAAACTGATCATTTTGATATACTATGTAGTAGCTAATTAAACTGGACCCCTTCATTAATTCTGAAATATTAGAACAGATTTTTATGCTAAAGTTTTATCAAACAATAATCTCCATAAGTACAGGACCAATTGGGATCATGTAAAAAGACAATGATTTGATTATTTTTGAATAAAAAATGTTGGCGCACATTAGGCAAGACAAAGTGCAGGACACATGTAATCTTCATGACCATGAGCCAATTGGGTTTTAAAAATTGCATGGCTTTCTCTTGTTCTGGTGTAATTCAAGGGTGGCAGCATCTCTGTATGTGGTGATATATTATATATCCAACAATAAGCTAAATGGATATAGGGCTACAAAATGTTAGTGATGAAAACATAAATATATGCCACCTCTAATAAACCACTACCCAATCCAATCACAGAGAAGAGAATTTATCTAAAAAACAAGGTCAGTAACTTTAACAGATTGTGTGGTGACAAAGTCATTTGTTGATATCAACATTCTGAAGGGAAGAAACTGCTGGACTAGTTCAGTTAACATGATTGTGACATACATGGCTACAAGAGGAAAGGGACAATAACTCCAACAAAAACTAGCAGCAAAGTTATGCATTTATATGTGAATCTTCAGGTGATGATCGTAATATTTACCAAATAGAATGGCAAAACTGGGACTAGTTGCATTATCAAGACAATGTCATAAAATGTATGAAGCTGATAATAACTTGTATTGCAAGCAGAAAAAAGAATTGGCAATAAGAACTTCAAAAACAATGATGTGTTCATAATATTTATCAAATTGCATGTCAATATATCAAAAACTGTGAGACTAGTTGCGCTAACGAGACTGTGATACAATGCACTAAGTTACAAGATAAAAAGGACTATGTATCAATCAAGTACAAGTACAGAGTGATTTGCAGATATGAATATTTTAAGGTGATGAAAATAATATTTACCAAATTTCATGCCTGCAGTATTAGTTCTGCTACTGAAATTGTGTCATGCTAGAAGACTAAAAGGCTCCCCAGCCCCTAGCTCATTAGTCTAACGTGCTCGCCATTACAGATTACTGATGTCTCAATTCTGTCCTTGTGGATTTGAGTCTTAGTTCGACCAATGTGGGTATGTGAAAAAGCTTTCTGGTAGGTTTCCGTGGGTTGATGGTCCTTCTCGGGTTTTCCTCTTCCAGCAAATATACTGCTCACCATCTATAGCCTATCATGTGTTGAAAAATGCTGTTTAACACAAAATCAAAGAAAGACAACAATAGCAACAGCTTTAATAGCTATTGCAAGAGCAGTGATTTCTTGATCTATGTGTGTAATGACCATAATATTTAGGTTTAACAGTAATCCTTTAAAACAAAATAGGGTGGGGGAGTGGAGCTAACTATACTGTATTATCTCAAAGGATGGATGGAAAGATGGATGGTCACAAACAATACTATTTATGTATGGATAAAAGACCAGTGTGGCAGCAATAAGATAACATGCCCCATGGACCTTACTAGAGAAAGAACCCTGGGGCATGAGAGGTACAAAGAAAAGGGGTGTGCATGATGATACTATATTCCAAAACATGAAGTAAATACTTCAAGTGTTACCAAAAACATAGCGATGGAAAAAAATTAAACCAAAATGTGTACCCACTATAATTCTAGGCCCACCTGGCCCTACCTGGGAACAGATTTGGTGCTACAAGTGGAGAATGTGGCAATGGTATATTCCAGATATGAAGTCAATTGAGTATGAAGTTGAAATATTAGTGATGAAAGGATGGATGGAGAAACAGATGGAAAAGGATTATTACATACCTCTTAGGCAGGGATAACTTCAACCAAAATATAGCCCAAATATAATTTTGGACTCCATTGCCATATAAGTAGGTCAAGTACTCGGAGAAGAGTGTGTCAAGATGTTTTAATAACCATAAAGTGAATTAGGTAAGTTTTTATGTTAATGTAAATGATGAAAAACTTGAACCAAAATGTTCATCAATAATAATGTTTAACCCACTGGACCTACCCAGTAACAGAGTGGTACTGATAAATGGAGAGTATGAGATAAGGAGAGGATGAACTACAAGTGTACACACATGTATGCATACAAGCATGCACAAACACTCATAGATAACCCCAAAGGCAAGATGCCCTATCTAAGAGATGAAAAGAATTTAGTTACTGCTTCAGTCTCAAGTGAGTGACAATGCTCAATCAAAGTCTATTAAAAATTAAATTTTCCCATATAGATCAAAGCAATGAACAATGATCAAGTAATACAGCCATGCATATGTATAGGGGGTAAGTATGGGTAATGCATATTTGATTATTCAAAACTAAGTAGGTACAATGTGTGGTTAAAGACTGTTCTTTTGCTAGCACTGAAGTGTGCAAAACTGATATCTGATTATCAATAAGTTTTATGTTTCATTAAGATGAACAAAATTTTCTTGTTGACACTTTTCAATCAGATGACATAAAAATGTTATTGCCCGAAAACATGCATATGCATAAATGTATTTTTGGACAGAATTTAGCAATTTTTTTTTTATTCTTGATCACATAAAGCAATATGAATATGGCCACTAACATTTGGTTTACAATACCTTACTTCATCAATGCTTACATTCAAAGTCAAAAGATTTTGGGCAATTCTTTTCATTTCATTCCTACCACTTGGTTTAAAGTTCTAATGAATAGCAATGAAATGTGAAGCAGACTGTGCTAGTAAAACTGCAGAATTACCAAGATCTGGGTGCATTTCAAGATGCTTCTGTAATGCAAAGATAAGATTCCAGCCCGGTAAGAATATGAGGATGGCTCCATCGATGTTCAGTGTCCTGATGTACTTGATTAAAGCCTGAAATGAAAAAAAAAAAAAAAAAATTTTAAATGAGGATAGAACATTTTTGAGCAGATGAAATATTTTACTATGCAAGATTGGTAAATTTGGTATGTAGGTCATCTAACAACATCAGCCTGATTTATCTTTTACAATTTCAAAAGCAAACATAATTCATATTTGAGACTATTTAGTTCTATCACAACCATAATGAAACCAGTACTTGTACATGCTTTAATAAATGCACAAATCCCACCTTTTTGGTTAAAACTCTCAAAAATATTTTTCCTTACTTAGCACATTTCTTGGTCCTGACATGCTAATTCAAAGGAAAGAAGCCCCTAAAACCTGCCTGAACAAGTTTTGTTGAGCTCACCACTGTCTGATGTCTTGCTACCTCTAACTTTATTGGATTAAATCAGCCTCCAAAAATAATCTTACAGATCATTTTATTCCGGATGACCACATTGGAAGAAACAATATAATAACAAAGTGGATCGCGTCCAAAACAAAGGGGGTTAACTCTTCTAGTATATACATGCATATAATGGGATTATTATTTATGTTTATGTTTATTATTTATAATGATCAACTTCATGAAATTTACCCATGTGCACAATAATGAACCAATAATAATCAGGTATACATTTCACTCAGACTTGTTCCAGCATTATGGCACCTTTTGTTTCCAGTCAAGAGACATCAAAGGTCTGACTAGATAGTTACAAATTTTTGTCCTTAGTTAAACAGAAACAAGATAGCTGAAATAGGTCTATATTCAACTATAGTTTACATATCAGAGTCTGCCATAGACAAGAGATGGACATACTTGTCCCCAGTCAGTCAACAAGACCAGGTTTCAGCTTAATTCCTTACCAATGCAATACAGCTTATAAATGACAAAACAAACTCCTGGTACAGCATATCATTTAAATGTTAATAAAGGCTATAACAGCTTGACCCATACCACAATTAACTCAACTAAGGCCTTTTTCAGTATGCATACCCCAAGCAACTCAACTAAGGCCTTTTTCAGTAAGCATACCTCAAGCAACTCAACTAAGGTCTTTTTCAGTATGCATACCTCAAGCTACTCAACTAAGGCCTTTTTCAGTATGCATACCTCAAGCAACTCAAACTAAGGCTTTTTTCAGTAACATATCTAAATAACTCAAATAACTAAATTGGGCCTTCTTCATGCATACATATATCTACCAACTCAATTAGGGCCATTTAGAGCACACATACCTCAATCAACTTGGGCCTTTTTGAATATGTGTACCTCAATCAACTTAAAAGATTAATAAAGGCTCTTATACCTCAACTAAAGCATTTTGAGTGTGTACTTCAATCAACTCAAATAGTGCCTTTTTGAGTTTTCATAACACACTCAACTAAGGTATTTTTGGGGTCATGCATACCTCAATCAACTCTAATGTATTTTTGGGGTCATGCATACCTCAATCAACTCTAATGTATTTTTGGGGTCATGCATATCTCAATCAACTCAACTAAGGTATTTTTGGGGGCATGCATACCTCAATCAACTCAACTAAGGTATTTTTGGGGGTATGCATACCTCAATCAACTCAAAGGACAATTCCTTCTCATTTAGCATGGCCATAGCTCTCTTGGTCTGCTCAGAGTACTCTGTGCTGATGATCATGTTGCAGTTCTCCTGCAATAAAAAGAAATGAATTACAATAAAAGTACCATCTTATATATGCACTTCCAATATGAATGGTCTCCCTTTATGATACATGTAGACAAACACACATACACACATACATACATACATGCATACATACATACATACATACATACATACATACATACATACATACATACACACACACACATCCTATGAAGCATTCAGAAACTGACACCACTATTTGAAGTATTTGATCAACTGAGTTAATCTATGTAAATAAAAAGTTTGTTAATTTTTCATGTTCAAATTGATATAATTACTTCAAAAACTGTTTTCTATTTCAATCAATCAGCACTTTTTTTTACGTTTCAATCTTTCTTTTATGCAACTGGTGTCCAAGATATTTGTGTCAAGTGAATGCATTAATTGCTCCCACTGTCTGATATTTCAATGCTTTTAATATTTTATTATAGCTTTCTCAGAGCACACTGTAAGCAAAATCTAAATGAACAACTCTGGAAACTTGGCCATTTTTAAAACTGACAATGACACTGATTATAAGACTAAGTAACTCTGGCTGTTGTTTTCATAATGGCTTTTTGTTACCATACATAATTACTTCTAAATCAGATCCAAATGTATAATGTATATTACACTAGCAGTTACTGAACCATGCAGTTTGTTAGTGCTAACAAACAACACAGACTGTTCTGCTAGAACAGTATGTGACAAAAGATCAGGGTCTATGCTGTCATTAAATCTGTTGAAACCATTTGAGTTAAGAGCCTGATTCTGTGCCAAACATCAAAAAACTCCATGTGCAGCCTGAAAATGCCTTATGTTGATATATCCTAATTCTAGTGGCAGATAATGCAAACAACAGATTATTTCCATACAGATGACCATCAGTCAAAGGCTTTTTGCATGTGTGCATACATTAAAAAGGCTGCTTTGCTTGCATGTGTGTGTAGGTGTATATATATATATATATATATATATATATATATATATATATATATATATATATATATATATATATATATATACACACACACACACACACACATTCCTTCTTTACATTTACTTAGCAAGGGTTTTCTTTCAAATATACCCAAGCAACATATCTTCGAAAGATTTATCATATGTGGTCAAATATTCAATTTACAAGAGTACATGAGAAGAGCACTCAAGAATCTTGAATTTGAATAACAAGGCTAAATCTGCCATGAATCTTGAATTTGAATGACAAGGCTAAATCAATTAAGAATCTTGAATTTGAATAACAAGGCTAAATCTGTCACATTTGACTCCAAAATGTGTCAGACCTTGTAAGAATTTATCACATTATAAATCAACTGGCAAGAAAATCCAAATCCCAAGACATTACTTCTTGCTCCTCTCCTTCAAGCTCTTCCTTCTCCTTTTTCTTCTTCTTGTCTGATGGTGGAGGAATGAAATTTACCATCTGAATACAGTCTTCAAGGTAGTATTCTGTAAGAAACAACAATCTTTACAGTCTGCAGTAACTATGTTGACCATTTAAATGGCTTTGTAAATATATAATTCAAGGACTCTCAAAGCCTCACACAGTTACTACATTTTTTTGTTTTCAAAGGCTTTGTAAGAATACAATTTAAGGACTCTGAAAGATTCACACAGTAATTGTGTTGACTGATTTGAATCACAAAGCAAATTGACACAGTTTTTTCTGGGTGGTTATCAAACCCAAGGCCCTCAAATTATGAGTCTGATGCTTTACCATCTGAGCTAGTGCTGGTCACCTAAATTACAGTCATTAAAGAAATGAAGTCTTTTTTGTCATAAGTTTTGATATACACACACCTATGAAAGAACAAATTATGGATCAAACATTTGTTTTCCTGGCCTGCACAAAAATAAAGAATCTGTACATTAACAAATATTTTATCTTAATAATCAGTGTTGGTATGTGAAACTAAATGCTGAACAAATATACAAGCTAAAATGTGACCTTCTGTTAACATTCCAACACTTTTTAAAAAGCTAATTTTGAAATATTTTCAAGGAAATAAAATGTAGCAAATCCCCCATCCAGATAATACAAAGGAGCAACTGTCATTTTAAGCCTCTACACTGTAACCCCAATGTCCACCTCATAAGAATTAAAGCTTTCTCTCTTGCTATTTTAAGTCCCTTCCTACTTCATCCTGCCCTTACCTATAAGCAGATACAAAATGCTATGTGCAGAACACAAATGTCCACCACTCTCACAACTACTTTTGTCCAATTCAGGTCAATCATGTATAAGCTACTGACCAGGAGATTGTAGCTTCTGCATGATCACCACCACCCATCTTGCAATAAGTCACTATCTCACACTCCAACCAAGCATCTTTCACCTAGTCGGACAGTATTTGCTAAGATAAGGTGAAGAATGGAAGGGATAAACAAAATCTGAAGCTCTTTACAAAACAACTTGGATCACCCTATCATCATTGAGAGTGAAAATGTTGGAGATTGCTGCCCACTGGCAGGCTGTCTATGCATGTACATTTCAGGCATTTTCCCCACTTCTCTGGGTCTCTCTTAGTAAACTAGGGCTGAGTGCAAAGGTCACCTGTTTCTTGATCTCTGTGTTGCTGGATAGGTTGGAAGATAACAATTGCAATTGTAATGGTCACTTACAACATCGATATTAGTGAATCTCTTCTCATGTGCTTACATTTCAGATAGATATGCAACTTGAAAGTGGGAGTGGTGATACAGCCATTGTGACAAGCCAATCAAGAAAACTATCACAATGTTGTATGTATGATGGATAGATTCCAATCACTATGTGCAGAGAAAGATCTAGATATTCCTAGGGCTGTAATATCTCTATTAAAAACTTAGACATTGGTGTAAAAACCAGCATGTCCTACAGAAAGCCTGATTAAAGTTTGATCTGTTAAAGATCTATTAAATAAAGCTGGTTTTTACTGGTTAAGAGACTGATGAATGCAGGAATTCCTTAAGTGGCAAGACTAGGACAAAGAAAGACTTATTCAATTGATACACAAAAGGCTGAGTTTTCTCTTAATTAGAAGAAAAATGTTGCTAGTAAGCATGTGTCTTTGAACTTAGTATGTGGGGTAACAAAATAACCTCATAGGAGTGAACTGGTTGTTGAGGATGGTGACTGTGTCTCACATTGATCTTCAGGCATTTACCACAAGTATCATCAAAGTTGCAAGACTGGTGTTGGTTATTCAGTAATAGGAAGCTGGTGATGGGTCATAGCGAATATGGGACCAATGATGGACCTGTCCTATGAGACCAATCAAGGATTGTGTGGTAGGCTTGTACATAAAATCGGGTGCCGATTTTGCTGTGGGAGGGGTATTCAACAAAACGTGTGGAAAGTAGCATGGCCATGTGCCACAAGCTGCTTGTATCTTGGGTCTAGCACTGGGAATGCTGTGAAAATATATTGGTGCCAAATCCTGTTAGTAGAAGACATTAACAGAGGCTGTTTCAAAGTGGATCTGGTCTGGAGTGGCTGATGTCTCAGTTGCACAGGGTGATAACATTTCCTGCACTGACCTAAGTTGACACTGTATCATACTGGTGTTCACCAAGTAGTCTGTGCTGTGATGGAATGCTTAGGCTTTCTCACTGTGGGTGACAATAAGACTATAACTTTATAGTGAGGATTTTCTTAACATTTTCTGAATGGATGATCTTCTTGGTTATGATGAACTTTGAATCAAAGTCTGCATCAATGGCAATACAAATGGCATCCTTGTGTTTCTTCTTTCTCTCATTAAAATGGTCACCCATCCATTTCTAAACCAATAAGAACAAATGTTGCAAGTATGGTTCAAATGGTCCTTTATTTAATTTATGAAGGTGGTGTGATTATTCTTAGCATGGCTGTGTTGTTGTGTTGTTGATAACTGTGTGACAGGGTAAAACATAATGGGACCAGGGCTTACATACATGTTTTAGGAGTATTGTTGAAACAGGATTCAAGTTATTGAAACATGAAAATAAAATGAATAAACAAATGAATACATAAATGAACAAAACATTAATGAAAAGGCAAATCCAAAAATTAACAAAACATCAATGAAAATGCAAATGTTATATATCTCCACTGATCTTCATTGGGGAGGGGATAACCAATATTTTGGTTAATTATGTAGTAATATTGCTAACGAGTAGGAAATGGTTATCAGAACTCCATCCATTCTGGCATTTGAAACAGCAACACAAACCTTGTACTGGATATGTTCTTCCATACACCTCAACCACTGGAGCATTATTGAAGTAATCTGAGAACAGAGTTGTGTCCACTGTTGCAGACATCAGTATTACACGGAAGTCGGGATATGTGCGGATCATGTCTCTTAACATCACCATCAGGAAATCAGTCTAGTATGAAACAAGAAAATTTATTACTTGCATTTTATCATGCCTACTGACAGCATGGAAACAAAGAGCTATTATTGCATAGTTACTATAAATAGCTAAATAAACAGAGATAATAGTAACAACAAATCTATGGTTACTGTATTGTGGATAAGAACTGCTGAAACAGTAGGCATGGGAACAATTAAAATACTAAATTGTTAACCAAACCAACAGCATGGAAACAATGAACCAACTGTTGTTGTGTATTGGTTGTGAACTGCTAACCAAACACTGGAACCAGGACAATAATTGTTGCTTCATAACTGAGTTGAGCCAAAATGAACTGCTAACCAATCACATTATTCACTGAAAGTAAGGAGATCTTCTTTATTACTTAAGTAGAGTTAACATTCTTTTAATAGTCATAATTCTGGACTTAAATTAAGGAAAGAGTACCATGAACGACACATCCATCACTGTTTAAAACTCAATACAACAGCTTTCTTCCTTGACCAAAGTGCAAGCCATGTATTTTAAGTAGAACTAATGCTACTGTGCAAAAACCATTTTTAAAAAATTCTACCTGAACATGACCCAACTGACTCCAAAATTATTACAGTTCCTTCCAGTCCAAGCACTATTTACAAGGTTTAGGAACAATACATGATGGAAATCTCATGCTAAGGTTTTAAAACCATTTGTCTTCCTTCAGTCAGTGAACATGACTCCAAGTGCAAGCCAATCCATAAAGTCTGATAAGTGGCACAATAAAATCCCTCAGTGTAGGCTATTTAGTGTCAAGGAAATTGGAATTAATGACTCTGCCCAAGGACACACTGCCATAACTGATCTGAACCAGCATCAGTTTAATCACAAGTCTGGCATGTGCTTCGTCTTGGAAGTTTTCAAGAGTTTCATTTAACTAAGGCAAAATTATACTGGAACAGTGAAAACTATAATACAGAATATATATTCTACTAATCCAAATTAATTTTCACACAAACTTCTCATTATTATTACATCCTTATAGAACTTAAAATGTGCATAAATTTTTATTTGTTTAAAAAATTTACCTGTATAAATTATGTTTCCTCTCTTCTATAAACTTACATCTCATCCACAATAATAGGGGTAAATCCACTCATTCCACTCTAAAGTTCTTAAATTATATCTATCCTTTACAAACTTACATTGAGATCTCTTTCATGGATCTCATCCACAATAACATGGGAAACTCCCCTCATTCCACTCTCCAGTCTCCTCAGGAGAGTACCTGTCAAGAAATGAAATTATGTCATCTCTAAAATTATTTCTTCATAAGCTCTTTAAACTTTCAATTTCAGTAGCAACAGATGAATACTATAATTGCATATCTTTCCAAGCGAACTTACCAAAAGTGTGCTAGCATTTACTTACACGGACAGTTCCCAGATACATATTTTAATGATTTGACTATATGGATGATAAATGGAAACTGTAAAAGATGGCGAAGTAAACATTTTTTGCTGTTGTTGTTGTATAGTTTAATGCAATTTTTCAGCACAAGATAGGCTATACATGGCAGCCAGTATTACTGGTGGAGGAAGAACATTGGAAAACCCAGGGAAGAACCACCGACCCATGAGAAGCTACAGGTAGGCTTTCTCACTTACCCACATTAGCCGAGTCTGGACTCGAACTCACGCAGACAGAGGTGAGATGGCAGTGATCCGTAATGGTCAGCACTTTAGACCACTCGGGGCCCCACATTTTTTGCAAAAAAAAACCCTTCATCAAAACTTCTCTTCACATTTACTATACAAATGAAGCATATCAACCAAAATAAATCATAACACTCATGATCAACAAATCTTCTGATCTAATTATATAGAGTTCAGTTTATGATGTGATTATATGGAATATTTTTTTCTCAGAAAATCAATTTGAAATGAAAGAGCAAATTCAATGAATTTATATCCACTGCTTAGAGCAGGGGTCTCATTCTCGAACCACAGTGAGGGCAACACAAGACTTAGTACATTGGCCAAAGGGCTACATCAGTGAAACATTTTCACACAGTGAAACATTTTCAAAAATGAAACATTTTCCTGCAGTGAAATTGGCTCATATAAAAGGTAGCCAGCTGAAATGTTGGAAACAAGAAGTAAACAATGTAACAATCAAGTTTTTATCAAGAAAGCATCTGCATCATTATTTTAAAAATTCTGGGTGTCAATGTGGTCCATAGGAAATAACTCCATGAACCACATGTGGCCCATGGGACACGTGTTTGAGACACCTGGCCTAGATTTGTTGAGGAAACATAATGGTGTCAGTATTCTGATTGGTGACCCAAACTGTGATGCCTGATATTCTACCAGGTTTCACAGCTTTATATTAAACAGCTTTATTGTTAAATGGAAAACACTGTTCACATTGACTTTGGTCTAGTGATGTCTAGTGATAATACAAGTGTACTATGAGCTATAACATTATCTCAAATGGCATACAATTTACAACCAATGGACAAATAGACAAATTAATAGTACCATGTTCTATAACATTATCTCAAATGGCATACAATTTACAACCAATGGACAAATAGACAAATTAATAGTACCATGTTCTATAACATTATCTCAAATGGCATACAATTTACAACCAATGGACAAATAGACAAATTAATAGTACCATGTTCTATAACATTATCTCAGATGGCATAGAATTTACAACCAATGGACAAATAGACAAATTAATAGTACCATGTTCTATAACATTATCTCAAATGGCATACAATTTACAACCAATGGACAGATAGACAAATGGATTAATAATACCATGTGTTATAACATTCTCTCAAATGGCATACAATTTACAACCAATGGACAGATAGACAAATGGATTAATAGTACCATGTGCAATAACATTATCTCAAACGGCATACAATTTCCAAACGATGGACAGATTGATGGACAGACAAATGGAATAACAGTATGAAATGCAGACAAAATATATACCACAGTTAAAAAAGGCATCTGGGAGCAGTTATCAAAGACCTTCTTTTCATGAAATCAAATAATAGTTTTTCAAAAGGTAAATTACACTGAGATATTGGAGCATGAAAGGTCTTTCAATATCTTGGTATTACATAAAAACATGGATATAACATTTTCACTTTTTGAATAAAGTAAAGCCTGAATTAGATATCAAAGCAAACTTACCCACAGTGCAGTACAGTATACTGCCATAAGGTCTGGGAAGAACGGACTCAAAGCGAACACTATAACCACAACTAGCGCCCAAGTTTTCTGCTCTTTCATTGGCCACTCTCTCAGCTATTGACACAGCACTGATTCTCCTTGGCTACAATGAGAATCAAATATTTGTTACACTGATTTTACAGAACAAAATGTACAACCTGTGAAGCTGACTGTGACTCAAATACAGAGGAAGGGGTCTTTAATGCATTCAACACAAATTTTCACACAAAATGGGTAATAATGCAAATAATATTATTCACAAAGAAAATTGCATTATTTAATTCTAATCCAAGATAACATTTAATAAAGAAAACCTATAAAGCTGTAGAAAGATACATTTAAAATTTGGCATTTGCATACAGTATGCCTAAAAGTCAAACACAGTGTGTAGAAATGTGTGTCTGTTTTGAAAAATTGTCTAATAATGCATACATTTACATTAAATATGGTTGACTACCTCAGACACTAATTTTTGTAATGCTTATGTTTAACAATGACTAAGCGTATCAGAATCTTCACTCGACTGCTATAGAATAACAATTTGTGTATTTCTTTACAATCAATAAACAGCCAAAAGCTGCACTGATAATTTATTTAGCAGCAACAGCGATATGTTGCTACAATGTATAATTAAGAATTAAAACTAAATGTTTAGAATATCAGTGATGAAAGCAGTTTTGTGTATGTATCATTCTACTTAATTTTATTACCAATTTAATAAAAAATTTCTTTATATTGATAAATTACAAAATTGAGATATTTTTTACAATTTATGAGATAGAGAGAGAAAGAGAACATTAGCTGTAAGGCATAAAGCATGTGAAGCATATGTGTTTAAATATAGTAAAGTTTTGATAGAAATCAAGGTTATCGATGATTTTTTCTTTGTGAAGATGAAGATTGGACAGGCACCATATATGATATGAGTCTCCAGAATCATGAGAATGAAAATATGAATAAAACAGAAGATGGATTATTTCAAATGTTTTCATTCCAGCGTGTACCCGACCAACACACCATTATTTCATCAACTTCAGTACTGTGCTTAACCAATTAGAAGTCATCAAAATATTTTGGCTTCTAAATGCTATTATAAAAGTCTTGCTCAAAAATACAGAAGTAAAAAGAAACTATTATATCTACTGTATTAGTTCAACAAAAATTCTTAAGGTAAAAGAAGAAAAATATAAAGGTTCAAATGAATATCCAAATATCCTCCCATCGTCCCATATTTAAAAAAAAAACAATCCTTAAAAACTATTTTTTACATTTTATTGGTCTTTAGATATGCAGCCCCCAGTAGTTTAACAGATTAAGTCTTTCTTCAGCGAAAATATAAAAAAAGGCCTACATTCCCATTTTTCATCCACAAATCCATTATTGCATTTGATATACACTGTAGCTGACTACAGAAAGGATAAACAAACAAATGCAAGCATAAATATCAAAATGGTAAAAAATGTTAAAAATATAATGTTCAATGTTCAATGTGCCACAAATTTCCAAAACTTCACAAATCACATCACAGGGACAATAACAAACCAATAAAATATATCACTAAAATTCACTGAAAAACATTTAAGTAAAGCATACATTACATGCAACTAAGATCAGACTTACTAAGCCACCAACAATTAATAATGGATGGTTGATGGTATGTGTAAATTCCAGTGGATGTTCATGTTGGCCTGTTGATTGTCACAAGTTAAAAGTTTTAACTGGCTACATCCATGCTACATGCTGCCACCTATTAGAACATGTGGAACTAAACTGCAAGAGTTGCTTCCCTTTGTCCATGAAACTTAGACAATTGTTTTTACATCTACAGGAGGGCTCGATTCCATAAGTAGTAAAAATTTGACGTTTTGATACAGAAACTTGGAAGGCACTTTATACCAAGAAGCTTTCTGTCAAATTTGATCAAAATTTTGTTCAGAAGTTTGAAGAGGAAGTCATTCTTAGGTTTTTCTTTGTTTATTAATGGCAGTCGTATATGATGATGAATGTGCATGTTTTTGATAAGAAGTCGTTTATAGGTTTTACACTGCTTAGAGAAATCTTAAGGCAGGTCAGCATCATTTATACAAATTTAAAAAACCTTGGTTGATCTAGGCCTAACAACCCTACAAGACAGTCTTAATAATCAGCGGAATTTTTCCCCATAAGTTTTACCAGTGTTCAGTAAGGTGTAACAAAATATAATTTTTTTGTAAGTTTGACTGGTTTTCATCAAAGTGTAACAAAAAAATAATGAACTGCTATTTTGAAGTTAGAAAAGATGTATTTAAAAAGTTTAGCATTTGAAATTGATGCACCAAAAGCAATATTATGTTAAGCTGAAATATTTGTAAAGTACACAAACTTTTATATCTCAAGTACATTAACATAAAGGTCAGTTCCAAACCCTATGCAGCTCAATGGCATGTTGCTATCTCTCAACTCAATGTAATTCTTGGGAATTTTTTTAAATTTATTTCACATGATAATGGTAATCATATCTTCCAATACAAAATATACTTAAATCAAGACCTGATGTTGAACAAACATAATTATATCTCTTCCTGATTTTTATTCACAAGAATATCAATATTTTTCATTGTTATTCTTCTGTACTAATTATTAACACTTTTATTTAAGATGCATATTTTCCCCACTTGTCATCCACTGAACACCATTTCACTTTTTTATAATCAACAGTTAGATTATGCCGATGCTTTGCATTAAAAGATATGTGCAGTTAAAGCACCTGATGTACTACTGTAAAGCTAGGCTGGTTCCCTGACAAGCTCCACCAAATCTATAATATGAAATCCAGATTCAAATCATACATGAATTAGTCAATTATCCAGATTTTACCACACCAATCATATTTCCATAATTTTTGCATTTATTCTTTAAATCTGTATTATAAGGGTAATTTTCGTAAGACATACAGCAAAATCATAAGTATAGGCAGGTCTAATGATCTCAAAACTGGTTCATTGTTTTCTGAGAAGTTTAAAATAGCAAAATTATGGAAAAGACATGATGGATGCCTCCTGGTCTTGATGTAAGTACAGCTGGACATGTAGCTAGATAAGCTATGAATTACCTACCAGGTATCCAGGTACTCATTCGTTGATAATAATCCCAGTTATAAAATGAGCTGTTAGGTACCCATTTACTGCATACAAATTTCTACAAGTGTACTTGGCTCCATAGGACCTTTGCTTTTAACAGCAGCACTCTTGTTTGCAAGCTGACAATTAATTTGATTGAGCGCAAATGTAATACATATACTTGTTCAGTGTCAAGTAAAGTTCTGCCTCTTCCAGTAAATATTTGACATTAATATCCTAGTTTGTTTTCCCACATGAAAACTCTTTGTTTGAGCCTAGAGTGATACTTGGTTAGTGGTAACAGATGTTGGCTATTTGATCTTGCCGCAAAACTGAGATGTTCAGTTGCAACCTTTAATTAATTTCACAAACCGTATGATCAAAGTGAGCTGAGTAATGGGAGTCCGCCGATATTTATAACTAGATGATGATGATTTACTAGACAGCAATGGAAGATTATGTAACTTTATCAGGCAATGAGGATGAATTCTTGGATTTTGTATCAGATGACATTAGGTAGTGACATTTATAGGATACTTTGTTGTTGTTGTGGGGCTTAACGTCATTTTTCAGCACACGATAGGCTATATACATGGCAGCCGGTATTAATGGTGGAGGAAGAAATCGGGAAATCACTGCAAAGAACCACCGACCAACGAGAAGCTACTGGCAAGCTTTACATTTATAGGATAATGTGAATGAAAGAAAATTTGTGGACTTTATTTCATTATCTGTTAAGATGTGTGTAATTAAAATATTACAGGATATTGTTAATAGGATCATTCAGATTTATGGATTTAAAATGTCAAGCATTGTGGATTTTAGTCGATTTATAACATTTTTATTTAATTTATTTCTGACATATTTAACTCAATAATAAAAGGATATTTTACACAGTTTTAATTATCCAGTCTTCTCGTCTATCTTTGGACTTATTTACTCTTCCATAATGCAACTCTAGCTCACTGGCTTCACATGGATCTGACTTGCAACATACACCCCTCACTTAAAAAAATACACTTTTACATGCCATTCTTGACAGTGTCAACCTACAACAAAGCAGTTCAGGTTTGCACACATTTAATACAATTTCACTTTGATCAATGTGTGATCAATGGTTAACCAGTACATGTTTACTAAATTTTCACACCCTTATTTAAGAACATCCACAAAATTCTGCAAAAGCCACCATAGCTACAGTAGTTCAGCTGGTAGAGTATGAGACTCTTATTTCAAGTGTCATAGGTTCAGTACATAACCAGGTCAGTCTGGGTTAACTGCCTGTGAGAACTTGGGAGAGGCACATAACTCAGGTTTCCTTAGCAAGACATAGCCAACCACAAAATATATATAAAATAGAAATCAGTCAATAAAGTGTTGGTCATGAACTCCAATGGTTATGAATTCAATATGAATCCAGACCAGCCCCTGTCAGCTGCCCCAGTACATCAATGGGAAAGGCAGTTAGCTAAAATTTCCTTGCCATGAAATATCCTGTAGCTAATTGTTTCAAAATGCTCTTTAAGTGAGCATGAACATCCTACATTAAATCAAGAAATTGCAAACCATGAATACTGTACATTTTTAATCACAGGATACAGATCTTTTTTGTGTGGTTTCCTTTCAATCACACACCAACAAATCTATTTAATCACAGACTGACAGATTTATTCAATCACAGACTAACAGATCTATTCAATCAGACTGACATCTATTCAATCACAGACTGACAGATCTATTCAATCAGACTGACATCTATTCAATCACAGACTGACAAATCTATTCAAAGACTGATGTAGCCAGTCAATTACAATCTCTATTCAATCACAGACTGATATATCTAAATAGCAACTAATGTGAGCAATACTGCCTAAGAAAATGACCTACATAAATGCAAACCCAAACATACAAAAAACAACTAAAAAAAGTATGGACAAATCAATAAACTATAATATACACAGACATGATTTTGGTCTTCCATAAAAAAAAAGCTGAAATTTTTTAAAGGGAGTTTGGGGGTCCTCCACCAATGAGGTCTTGATAGGCAGCACCCCATATTAAGGGGTCCAGGGGCCCGAAGCTCCCAGCCAAAAACGCATTTTACACATCATAAAAAACTGATCCTGGTGCAACTTATTATCATAATATAAAACAAAATAATCATTTGAAAAACTAATAAACCTGCCGAAAATAATTTCACATTTGGCACATGAATTTGTTCTTCGATACTATTGATGCTGAAATTATTTCATGTGCATGCCAAATTTCACATCATAATTAAGTCAAATTAATTTGTCAATTTTTGCAGCAAACATATTATACTTTTCATAACAAATTACCAAGCACATCAACTATATACAAATAATCCCATACATTCACTTGTCTTTATCTCCACTAGACAGAACCAGTTGACATGCCAGTCAAGATCTTTTTGTGGCTTTGGCAAAAATTTCTTTAGCCTTCCTTTTTGTCACCACTGACATTTTTGGCTCAATGTGCAATTGTTTCTTTTCCTTCTCAATGGGAGCCATTTTCTTTCAAGCTTGTGCTTGTATTGGCAACATGCAGTATGCATATTCTGACAGAGGGTTACACCTGTTCTCTCATGCAAGAAATCTTTCTTCTTAAAGTAATTAACTGCACATTTTCTAGATGTCTTCTGAGCTCAATTTTTCCATATGCAACTTCTTTTGTAAGTGCTGTTCCAAACTCTTCCAACTGCGATTACTGTAATTCAGATCTTTCTTGCAGTGGTCGCAAAATGCCAGTCCTCTAGCATTCAGTTTTTTTTATAAACTGACCAAATAATTTTCTGACAACTTTTCACTCCAGCCATTTCCATATCTTTTTAAACCTTTTACTAAACTTTTTCACAGTCTCTCTTAACAACTTGAGACGCCATGTTTTGCAAGCATGCTTATTCTTTCCATTGCCATCAATCAGTTTCCTTTAGACAAAGATTCATTGGATAAATTTAAACTTTATAGACCAATCAGAATACTCTCTATGAATTTCCTGTGCTAACTAATATATGGAACAAATACTTGTTGCGGAATGGGACTAGACAGACCATTTTTTAACACTGAGAAAAATCATGTCTGTATACAGGTCACAGTAACCCAAATTTTTATAAAAAGAGTATTACTTCATATAACACTAATCAATGTGACTCTGCAAGTAATAAAGACAGAGAGAATAACTTTCAATACAAGCACAACCCAGGTTAGCATCAGATTGATTTGCAGCCACACAGACATACAAATGATGGACAGCTGACATTAACACATAGCTGGGCAATCAGGCTAAAATTCACAAACACACAAATACCTGTGTGATAACAATGCTGCACTCTGCACCTCTTCCTTGAAGAATGGCTTGGTCCAAGATGAACTGGGGCACCTAAACAGTGAATAGAAAAAGTACTTTAGTTTATCAATTTAAAAATATTCTTGGTAAAGTTTTATTAAAGTATACCATTTAGAAGAAATGTGTCACAAATAAGAGTTGAGAGAAAAACCACACAGAAAAACCCATGAAGGCTTGCTCCCCTGGAGTTGAAAAAAACAAACAAACACCATTATACACATCAATAAGGTCTGTAATGCCATAGTTGACTTACTTGTGTCTCCAACTTTACAGTCATGGTTTTGGCAACTAGAGTTGACACAAATGTCAGCACTATTCCATTCATAATCACAAGTTTTATATGTAATTTGTTTTCTTTATGGCAAATGCCATTCAATACAATTCCTAGGTGTAACAGACCCTCAAGCAGCCAGAAGATAACATTCCCCATTCTACATAAATGATTCCTGGAAGCCTTTTCCACATTTGGATCACTTAAATTTGAATAAAAAACAACAAAAAAACTCAAAATCAAAGCTTCCTTGACAAGGCATATAGTAACTACTGTACAATAAGATGTAACACCAATCTCTCTATCCAAGCATGGTGAGACTACTCATATGATTTCAGTGTATGGCATATTTAGCATTTTAATCATGAAAAAAACCTTGGATGAGCTTGTATTACAAGGTATGGAAGGAAAGTATTGTGAACAACTAATGTATGTGAAGATATATTAAAATGTTTAATTTATGCTTTAGTGTTTTTGTGTTTTATCAGCCAATGACTTTGTGCAAAACTTTCTTGTTTGGGGTATAGGAAATGTATTTATTTTTAGCAACATATATTAAAATAATGAAAATCAACTACTGTAGAGAGAGGGCATGAAGAATAGCTTCTAAAGCTCTTATGTTCAAATGGATGCAAAGAATTTCCAGTAAGCAAGATTATTAGAGATCATCTTTTTAACTGTGGAGGACTAAAAATGTCTATGACTGTGAACTTGACAAACCAAAACTGGTAATAAAACTATTTGAGTTAACATTAAATAATTTGTTATCATGGCTTTCGACCTTGAACTTGATTTCAAGGACAGTAGGTCTATCAACTGGTATCAGACACTGGTGAGTTTGCTCATTAAGTAAATAGATTAACAAAATTAGATAATTACATTATTTCATTCATCACTTATATCATGGGTTAAATGCCAGACATCCATTGATACTTGTTTGTGTCATCACAAGCCAAACCATCTCAAATCTTTAGACTGTTGACCTTCAAATTAAATTTGGTGTGCAATCAAATTGTTTACTGGAATGCAGCTAATACAAAATCGACTGAAAATTCACTTTTACAAGTCAGAGTGTTCATAAGTTCAAAGCATAAAAAATGCAAGCAATGACATTTCAACTGACTTCAATTTTAATAAGATATGATTTTCAAAAGTGGCAGAGATAAAAACGTAGAACTTAACTAGTCATTACAGCTTAAAACTTTTGTCACAATAACATTTTTGGTTAGAGCTGTACTCCCCAAGATGCAATCACATACCATGTCACATGCCTCCGTGGTCTTTATTTCCCTAAAAAATTACCTCAACACAAAACTTAACAACCATCTCTCTGTTGTCATCATTTCCCAAGAAAATGACATCAAAACAAAACTTAACCATGTCTCTGAAGCATGAAATTTTGATCACATTGGCCAAATTTAGACATGATAGTATTAAACTAACAAGACCCATGTAAATACCAAGTGTCTGGATTCTGAGACAGATTAGAGGATGGATATACAATTGTAACCTATTTATACCTTCCATATTTGTAGTTGGTATACCCAATATCATTTCTGCCAAAATAATTTTAGAACCTGTTGATACTTAAAATATAAAAAACTATACAAGATAATAAAATTGATAACCTGAGTTGTTTTACCACATCCTGTTTCTCCTCTAATAATAACCACACTGTTCATCTGTATGGCCTGTAATATGTGATCATGGGATTGGAAAACTGGCAGATGACCTCTCTCTTCCATCATCTGAAATGCAATTAATCGAATGCATTTAAGTGAGGCAAATCATATGCATATGTGTGTGTTTGTGTAAAAGATATAATGGCACATCAATGCAATCCTGGCTGTAGAGTATAAATTTAGGTATAAAAAAGCACAAAAAGTAAATTAGGCACGAAAGTCTTAAAAAATTCAAGTCTACAGTAATTAGAGTATATAAATATCCTTACAAAGGAGAGACACAAGTGTTGTTGTTGTTATAGGGTTTAATGCAATTTTTCAGCACAAGATAGGCTAAACATGGTGGCCAGAATAAATAGTGGAGGAAGAACCCAGGAAAGAACCATTGACCCATGAGAAGCTACTGGCAAGCTTTCTCACATACAATTGCTGAGCCTGAGATTCAAATCCATGCAGACTGATGGCAGTGATCCAGAATGGTAAGTGCTTTAGACCACTCGGCCACTCAAGGCCCCGAGACACAAGTGCAGATGTAATGAACCATCACCTTGTTACACATTTGTTTGTCCACAGGAATCAAGAAAATGCAGGGTTTTATTCCATGGCCTGCTCATTTTTTTATTATTCCAAACTGACATCATCACACAATTAAAACTTTATATTTACAAAGAAATGCAAAGCAACAGTGTTTACCAAACAAGAGGAGCCTATGTAACCAATCAATTAATCAATCTATCTATCTATTGATCTAATGCTTCAGTAGCTGAAAGGATAAAAGTTTAGGACATAAAATTCTTGTACTCTAGGAGTGGTTATTAAGTTGGTAAAAGCCCTGCTACAGGATGCATGCACTATACAATTTCTTTTGTCAATTCTGGAAAACCTTTCATGTGTTAATTTGGGCAATACTTTGTTAAATTTTAGATTATTCATTAAAAAAACAAAAAGCAAAAATCCAGCTGCTTTTCCATTTTTTTTTTTGGTTCTAACTTGCTAATACAAACTTTAGGTAGTTTTACTTCGCACAAAATTGAATTTGGCACTCGAAAGTCACATTTAAGTTTTTCCATACAAAATATGAAGGAATATGGAGGGACACAGGTCTGTATTAGGTTTGGTGTCATGAATGTCCTTTAAGACAACTACTAGGTGTGGTGATATGTGTGTACCTTTCAGACAACCACTAGGTTTGGTAATATGTGTGTACCTTTCAGACAACCACTAGGTTTTGTAATATGTGTGTACCTCTCTGACAACCACTAGGTTTGGTGATATGTATGTACCTTTAAGACAACTGATATGTGTGGTCATGTTATGTACCTTTAAGACAAGACAACTAATATGTGTGGTCATGTTATGTACCTTTAAGACAAGACAACTAATATGTGTGATCATGTGTATGTACCTTTAAGACAAGACAACTAATATGTTTTGTGATGTGTATGTACCTTTAAGACAAGATAACTGATATGTGTGGTCATGTTATGTACCTTTAAGACAAGACAACTAATATGTGTGGTCATACTATGTACCTTTATGACAAGACAACTGATATGTGTGGTCATGTTATTTACCTTTAAGACAAGACAACTAATATGTGTGGTCATACTATGTACCTTTAATACAATACAACTAATAGGTTTTGTCATATGTATGTACCTTTAAGACAAGACAACTGATATGTGTGGTCATACTATGTACCTTTAAGACAACTAATATGTGTGGTCATACTATGTACCTTTAAGGCAAGACAACTAATATGTGTGGTCATGTTATGTACCTTTAAGACAAGACAACTGATATGTGTGGTCATACTATGTACCTTTAAGACAAGACAACTAATATGTGTGGTCATACTATGTACCTTTATGGCAAGACAACTGATATGTGTGGTCATGTTATGTACCTTTAAGACAAGACAACTAATATGTGTGGTCATACTATGTACCTTTATGGCAAGACAACTGATATGTGTGGTCATGTTATGTACCTTTAAGACAAGACAACTAATATGTTCTAATATGTTTGGTCATACTATGTACCTTTAATACAATACAACTAATATGTTTTGTCATATATATATATGTACCTTTAAGACAAGACAACTGATATGTGTGGTCATTTAAGACAAGACAACTGATATGTGTGGTCATGTTATGTACCTTTAAGACAAGACAACTAATGTGTGTGGTCATGTTATGTACCTTTAAGACAAGACAACTAATATGTGTGGTCTTGTTATGTACCTTTAAGACAACTAATATGTGTGGTCATGTTATGTCCCTTTAAGATAAGACAATATGTGTGGTCATATTATGTACCTTTAAGACAAGACAACTAATATGTGTGGTCATACATATGTACCTTTAAGACAAGACAACTGATATGTGTGGTCATGTTATGTACCTTTAAGACAAGACAACTGATATGTGTGGTCATACTATGAACCTTTAAGACAAGACAACTGATATGTGTGGTCATGTTATGTACCTTTAAGACAAGACAACTGATATGTGTGGTCATGTTATGTACCTTTAAGACAAGACAACTGATATGTGTGGTCATGTTATTTACCTTTAAGACATGACAACTACTAGGTTTGGTGATGTGAATGCCCTTTACGGCAAGATAACTACTAGATTTGGTCATATGTATGGGAAGTAGGACTTTTGGCATCACCTCTTTTGGCGCCGAACAATTTGGCACCACCAGACAATTTGGCACCAGCCGTTTTGAGCAAAAAAATAAACTTAAAATTTGCAGCTAGTCTGAAATAAACACTCAAGATTTCAAGGATAACATTGCCTGAATCAGTGTACTGAAAACAAAACATTAGAAAATATTAACACAGCTGGGGGAAAATTATTTACTTTATTTCTTTCTTAAAACAATTGTGCATTGACAACTAATGTGTGGAATATGGTAAAGTTATTTCAAATAAGCAAATGCTTACCAAACATGAACATGATATGTAATTGTTCCATCAAAAAATTCAATAATTATTGTCAAATGCGAGAAATACTTTCTTAAAACATTTGCCAGAACATTTGCTTTTGTGAAGAATATGTTAATGTTACATCCAATTAACATTTTTTTTTACAACATAAGAACAAGCAGACAATGTAGTATATAGCTAGACCATCAAAAAAATTATGTTGTTGTTGTTGTTCTGGGGCTTAACACCATTTTTCAGCACACAATAGGCTATACATGGCAGCCAGTATTATTGGTGGAGGAAGAAACAGGGAAATCCAGGGAAAGAACCACCGGCCCACGAGAAGCTACTGGCAAGCTTTCTCACATATCTATTATGAGATAATCCTCATAGGAACTCAATAAAATTTTGTTTGTTGTACCTCTCAGCAATCCTTTTGATTCTTATGTCAGCATCAACAAAAATGTATTCTAAAGGCAAATAAATATGGTAATATGTAAAAACAAATAAACTCTTTGTTCTCTGACCTGATCCTACATCTAATACATAATGTACAAATGCAACATATTCTTTTTTCTCAAGCCACAATGGCCAGCACCAAAACACAAGTGACTAGCTATCAAGAATTATAATGGTCACACCAAAACAGCTGGCGCCAAAAAGTCATGTATATATAATGTATATATATATATATGTCCCCGAAGAAAATTTTATTAGGTTTGGTCATATGTATGTCCTTGAAAACATGAAAACTACTAAGTTTGGTCATTTGTATTTCTTTTAAGGCAAGTAAATTACTTGGTATGTATGTCCTTTAAGACAAGAAAACTGGTTTGTTCGTATATATGTCCCATACCTGACTCATGCCATCTCTTGAACTGAACCCTTGACCTGAGATCATACTGTGCCAGTGTCCCTGACAATGAAACAGGTTCTTGCTTTCTGTAGCGACTTCCACACAGTGCAATACAAAATTTCAAAAGTGAAGTCAAGAATTTTATTAATGTCTTTCACATATTTAATAGGAGATAGTTATAAAATGATGGTCAGACAGAGATATAATGAGGGTAGCACACAATACATCTAGTGCTAAATTTTGGTGACAGTTCCATTTTCTCCTCACCTGCTTGAGTCCTGGATCATTCTCCATCTGCCTATTCAGACTGTTATACAGATCCTGACTGATGCTCTCCATTGTAGCCTGTGTGAATAAACAATCATGACATCAACAAAATGCCTTGTCACATTTTATATTTTTCCGAAGTACATATCTGAATGAGAATATTTAAGACCTGTGGATTGGAAGTACCGTTCAATCCATCTATGTGGTTAACATGTAGCCAATTTTCTATTTCTGAGATTATAAAAAACTCTTTCATTATAATGCCTTTCATTATACTGAGGTTACTGCTATAAGGTGAGTATGATCATGGATCCCATTCAGTGTCAGTTTTAGTTACATATCATGTACTTCATACTTCACTATAAGGCAGTACACTCTGTTGTTCCCATGTTATGTGTTATAATGTGTTACCTACCTCCAGATTTGCATTAAACATGGTAATTTGATTTTAATATTGCAACATACAAGGTGAAAGAATATTTAATATTGAAAGGAAAAGGTAACTCATGTAATTAATTTCAAATGTCTTGGCAGGTAAAGTGAATGTAAAAGTAAAACCGTGAAAATCATTCATCTCTCTGCAAGTAAACTTTATAACAATTCTGAGGCTTGCTGTTTCTGAGTCATATTCAACTAGTACTCCCACATGCCTTAAATCCATTTAGATGAAACCTGTTTTTGATGATCAGGGCCAAACAAAATTTCAGTTTGCTACTTGTCCTGCAGGTCAAGTGACTTAACACCTTTACTCATCCAATACCATCTGCTAAAAATGTCACTCATCCAATCGCATGAGCCACTTTAAAAGATAACACTGTTCTTCAGCCAGTACTCATAATTTGTATGCAGTGATGAAGCAAAGTTATATTGTATTGCACAAATCTAAAAATTATTCAAATTAATTTTAACCAAAGTGATAATAAATTGCAATTTGACTTTAATAAACCCTTATGTGCATGCATATAGCATAGTTTTTCATTATTACTATTAAGATATACCCAAATGTTGGAAATAGGTCAGAATGCACTAACTATAAGTGCAACTGCTTACTCAAGTATGTAAGGCAGAGTTCTCAGTCAATCAGGGGTTGAGACTCCCTTAAATGTCCACAATTAGGAAATCAAAGCCAGTCAATCAGGGGTTAAGACTCCCTTAAATGTCCACAATTAGGAAATCAAAGCCAGTCAATCAGGGGTTAAGACTCCCTTAAATGTCCAAAATTAGGAAATCAAAGCCAGTCAATCAGGGGTTAAGACTCCCTTAAATGTCCACAAATGAGGAAATCAAAGCCAGTCAATCAGGGGTTAAGACTCCCTTAAATGTCCAAAATTAGGAAATCAAAGCCAGTCAATCAGGGGTTAAGACTCCTTTAAATGTCCAAAATTAGGAAATCAAAGCCAGTCAATCAGGGGTTAAGACTCCCTTAAATGTCCACAAATGAGGAAATCAAAGCCAGTCAATCAGGGGTTAAGACTCCCTTAAATGTCCACAAATGAGGAAATCAAAGCCAGTCAATCAGGGGTTAAAACTTCCTAAAATGTGAGCATTTGTGGAAATCAGAGTTAGTCTATTAGGGTTAAAACTCCCTGAGATGTCAATAAATGTGGAAATCAAACTCAATCAGAGGTTAAAATTCCCTAAAATGTCAGCAAATGTTGAAACCAAAATCAGTCTATTAGGGTTAAAACTCTCTAAAATGTTGGCAAATGTGGAAAAAAACTCAGAGGTTAAAATTCCCTAAAATGTCAGTATATGTTCAAAATAAACTTCATCTAGAAATTCTCCATATAAAGCCTTGAGTCAATTTTAAGTCTTAAAATGTGTGCAAACAAAATCTGCAATAGATCGACGTGATGTGATGGAACTGGCTCAATGAACAAGTAACGCTTCATATGCCCACATTCACAGAAAATGGTGGAAGGCATAACATTAATCATACCACTGCCAGAGGCCCCTCATCTATGTTGCAGTTTGTCCATGGATTCCAATTTTGCTGCGGAGGGGACCAGGGTATGACCCCACCATAATCCCTTTTGGGTGCTGGCTCAAATTCATCAAGGACAGCCTTGTTGATCAGTAATGAAACTTGACTTGAATCTGGGTTCTATACAGAGGTAAAGAAAAGGAATAGATTACAAGACTGATCAGGATTAACACTTACTTGGCAACAGGAATCTACATTGAGGTACACAATGCCTGAGCTACACATATGTATACTATGACTGGGAACAGGAATCTAAATTTGAGGTACAACAATGCCTGAGCTATACACATGTATGCTATGACTCAATGCCTGAGCTATACACATGTATGTTATGACTCAATGCCTGAGCTATACACATGTATGCTATGACTGGGAAGAGGAATCTACATTGGGGTACACAAATACCTGAGCTATACACATGTATGCTATGACTGGGAAGAGAAATCTACATTGGGGTACACAATACCTGAGCTATACACATGTATGCTATGACTGGGAATAGGAATCTACATTGGGGTACACAATACCTGAGCTATACACATGTATGCTATGACTGGGAATAGGAATCTACATTGGGGTACACAATACCTGAGCTATACACATGTATGCTATGACTGGGAATAGGAATCTACATTGGGGTACACAATGCCTGAGCTATACACATGTATGCTATGACTGGGAATAGGAATCTACATTGGGGTACACAATACCTGAGCTATACACATGTATGCTATGACTGGGAATAGGAATCTACATTGGGGTACACAATACCTGAGCTATACACATGTATACTATGAAGTATTTTTTATCCTTTCTGATAAAGAGAAATTTGTAACAGAATAAAAAAGGTTAATTAAGATCACAGATTGAATCTGAAGAACCATATGATTCTTTAATTGTATATTACAAATGCACCAAAATCAAAAAATAAATTTTAAAGAATTTAAGATAAGATTATTTCTTCTTTTCAACTGCTGATTATTAAAACATCTAACATTCTTGATGAGATTTCAATTTAGACATTGTGGTAGCCATAATGGATGTAAGATCTGCACCATTTCATTAGAATATTTTTGGTTAAAATCCCAATGTGACCATCCATTCAGGATATGAAGCAACAAGATTTTTTAATATGGGCATCATGGCAGCCATATTTGGCACCATTTGCATTAAGGTACAACTAAATATCATAGGGAAGTCATCTGGTGAAAACTCCAGGTGAATATGACCATCAGTTATTAAGATTATGAAGGCCGCTGCCATGATGGCCATCCTGAAAGTCAGATTGGCATCATTTTCATTCAGGACCAACAAGATGCCATGAGAAGCCTTCTGGCACATACCCCAGTCAATATAAATTTCCATTTGAAGGCAGCAATAATGGGCTTTTCAAGATGGCTGCCATGGTGGCCATTGTTAAAATCTGTTTGAAATCTGTTTGGCACCCTTTTCATTTAGGACCAACTAAATATCATTAGTTACCTGGTGAAAAATCCATATCAAAATTCCATTCTGATCAGGTGGAGTAATGAAAACAAGATTTTCAAGTCAGATAGTGGCCACATAAGATGTGAGACTAGCAACATTTACCTGCAACTAGACATCACAATTAGTCTGAAAATCTTATGTCAATATAATCTTGGAAAACATCAATTACAAGATTTTCATTATGGCTACTGTGGCAGCCATATTAGATATTATTAGCCATATTATTATTATTATTAGCCATATTTTCAATTAGACCAATTAAGCATTATAATAGTCTTACAATGAAAACCCCATTGTGAACTAACTTTTTATACAGGAGTGGTGATGACACGATCTTCATGTCAGCTGCCATATGGACCATATTTGAGGTCAGATCTGCACCAATTTCATCACAATCAACTAGATATCATCCTATCATGTTGATTAAAACCCCAGTTCGAAATGACTTTATGTCTAGGATGACAAAACGGTTGCCATGGTGGACATAATGAGTATCATGTCTGCATCATTTCATTTAGGACCAATTAAGCTTAATAAATCTTTTGGTGACAATAAGACTATCCATTCAATTAGTGATACTAATTTTAAGGTGGCCACTGTGGCACCCATAATAAATGTCCAAGCAGCACAATCTTTTTTTAAGACCAACAGAAATTTGGAATGAATGTGAGCATACTGTTTAATACCAATTTTCCTAGTTGTTTAGCAGTAACTTAATGTTCAGAGGGACAGATGACAGCCAAGTGGCCTTTTCAAAATACTTTTTACTATCACAAGATGTTCACTTTCTGCAGGTATTACTATATTTTATTCATTAAACCATATATTGTACAATTTTACTGCGTTTTTATAAATTAAAATAAAGACAGTTTAGTGCAAGGCAATTCCAATGGAAACTTTCATGATTTGCTAAAGCAACTACTACCAGCATTGCATTTCCCCCAACATAATTCTGATCCAATTGCAAACAAGAATGGCACAATGTGCAGGCAGAGCAGCCTGTGTTGTTTTTTAAATTAATTGCATAGACTTAGGTCTTTTTTGCTAGTCCTATAAAATTGCACAAATTCATGTGTTCCCTGTACATTATGCAATGATAGATCTGTTGGATCCCACCTGTATGCATGGAAGCCACACTAACTCATCTGGATAAGCATCACACTTATAATCCATGGGTTTCATGCCCACTCAAACTAGCCCAGGTTGGATGTCTTGCCATGTTTTGGGGAAGATTATATAATTCCCATTTCTTATCCAAGATAATGCCAATATTGTTATTAAAGTGCCATTAGAAACCAACCAACAAACCAACTTATCTATATGCAAACATATATGGTAAAGGCTTAAGTGCACACAGGTCTGCTGTAGAATAATTTACCTAAGATAAGCATCTACTATTTTGATTTTATTTATGATTACAAGTGAACAGCATAGACCCCAGTCTGTCAGTGCACTGTTGAAAGATTTGGGTCAATGCATGCATGATGTGATGACTGATTTCGGCCAATGCATGCATGATGCACAGCAAACTTCACAAAATGTGTAAACTGCCCTTTCTCCTTCCTGATATGATGTGCAGTGTGAGTACAGCTACATGTACAGGTGAACATATTTAGTAAAAATCCACTTCTCTTTAACCACCGTGCAACTACTCTTCATGGTGATCAGTCAACTGGATTTTGCAAGGTCCACACAGGTAAATACACTAATATTTAGCTGCTTGTTACATACCACAGAACTGGGCTAGATATTCCACTGGGCTAATGCTTGCTAATTCTTACCTACCCATTATTCATTAGAATTCGAGAGAGTAGTGATTTTGTTTTCCAGCCATGCACAGGTAAAAATAACAGAATTCTTCTCTAACCTGGTTATCTGTCCCTGCACAGGTAGAATCAAATATAGCATTAATTTTTAAATTAGTCATTACTCACCACAGAGTTAGGCTCGATGAACCACTGTGCTAGAGCCTGATCTATGTTAACCACAACTTCAGGAGTGACATTCACTTTGTAAGGCTCAAGCTGGAGACAGAATAAATCATCATATGTATCAATAGTATAGAGGAAAACCATTACAAATATATAAATTTTTATTTTATTATGAAAATGTAGCATCTTCCCACCCATGCAGAGTCCTATGCCACCCCACGTTACTCTGAGGCTATCATTTACTCATCTTCCTAAACTATAATACTATCAATCAGGGACAACAGAGTTCAGATTTAACAGAAAACTGACTAGTGGACACAAGTAGAAGGACAGACAGACTACTGAATGGATATGACTAAACACTAAGTATCTGCAAAAATGTGTGTATTGTGATGAATCCTGTGGTCTTAAAATAATTAAGAAAGAACAAAGTGCAACAAGTTTTGTATAACTGAAAATATAATTTGTTTTTCTAAATACAAACTGAAACAATAAAAATAACTTATAATATGGTGGATTGAAATCAAAAGTGTTAAATATTATATCAATTCTAAAATTATTGTGTAATCTAAATGAGTTCCAATGGTCTTCCAAATGATATCCTTCAATGTGCTGATGTGTCAGCAGTATAGAAGAATCACAGTGATATAATTCCAAAATGACTTTCAATGAATTTTCAGCAACTCCATGATAGCTTTTGTGAATGGATCTACACACTATTCATAAAAATAACTCATCTTAAAGTGCAAACTTGAGATCAATAGGGAAAATTAGTACTTAGAATATTATCAGTGAAATAACCCTTACAAATGATGATCATGAATGATAATACACATTGTAAGATCTAAATAACAATATATCAAATATTCAAAACAGATGCAGTGCAGAGTAAAGTAAAGTGTTTTTACAATTTTCTAAGCAATCTATTTGTTATGTTGAAATGATTTAAAACCAAATGTAAAATCTGACTTTCAATCTAAGACATTTATTATAACTGATTTTGCAATACAATGCAACAATGTAAAACAATTCTGCAACTGATAAAGGGAAGGACAGACATGATAACACAATATCCCCCTTCATAAGGCTCATACTCGAGACAGAATACATTATCACATGCATCAATATAATAGATGAAAAGCTAGAAATGTGTCCATGAGTCATAAATGCCTGCCAATATAATGTAAGTGTCATAGGGGCCATAACTCTGGAATTGACACAATCTTTATGTAATGCCACATACCAACTTTGGCTAAAAATTCACGAATTCTTTCAAAAGTTACTGCACAAAAACAAAATTCTGATGCAACCGAAGTGCAAAGAGCTATGTTAAACAGTGGTCATTAAGTCTGACATTGTTTTAGAAAAGGGTGAAACTGGTAATGACCTTGTCCTTCATGCAACGTCACTTATCAATTTAGGTTCAATCCACGACATTCTTCAAAAGCAGAGAATCAAAATTATGATGCAACTTAAGGACAAAGTGATAAAGAAAATATAGGCCAGAAGTTTTGTTAGAGAAAGGTGAATCTGAACAAGGTTGATTTGATGGAAACTTTGGAACGCATTCAGTATACGGTAAATTCATAAACCCGTTATTAAGTTTTTGAGCAGAAATGATATGACAAATGTGACATGACAGAAACGTATAACCAGGGTCTTCCGATAGATTTAAGGTTGGAGGGTGAGTTGCCAAAGTTCTCATGGTATTGAGGGAACTTTCCATATAGGGATAGTTTATTTTTTGTTTTAAATGTAGCCTGGTGTAAAGTAAAATTAACCAGGTAAATCACCCAGATCGCTGCTGATAAGATAAGACCTGGGTAACAAAGTATACCAAATCAATAGAAAACAACTCTCCTCACCTTTTCACTTTCCTTTTTCTTTGTTTGTCCAGTGAAAGCCTCAATAACCCCCATGTGGTATAACTGGCGTACCATTGATAGGGCACAGGATTTGGAAGCCACCTGCTTGTTGGAACCATGCTCTCTGGCAGAGATATCTGAAAAGATTTTTCCAAAAAGTGCAACCCTGATGGCTTAGCATTGCAAATTTTCCTGATATTTACACAATGCCTCATTTAGCATTGCAGATTCCCATAATATTTACATGATGCCTCGTTTAGCATTGCATATTCCCATATTTATATACTGCCTCATTTAGCATTGCCAATTCCCATGATATTTACATGATGCCTCATTTAGCATTGCAAATTTCCATATTTACGTGATGTCTCATTTAGCATTGCAGATTTCCATTATATTTACATACTGCCTCATTTAGCATTCCAGTTTCCCATAATATTTACATGATGACTCATTTAGCATTGCATATTACCATATTTACATACTGCCTCATTTAGCATTGCAAATTCCCATGATATTTATGTGATGCCTCATTTAGCATTGCAGATTCCCATGATATTCACATACCACCTCATTTAGCATTGCAAATTCCCATAATGCCTAATTTCAGCAACCCTCTATCTATCCTGACACTCAACCTCTATCCAGTGTTTGCAAGCTAAATTCCTCAATGTACATCTTATATATGTATATTTCCTACTATGACTGTGTAAAGAAACTTTTGCAAAGAAAATTTGCAGTAACAAAAATTTAAACTGTCATTGCTGAAATGAACTCATAGAGGGAAGGAACAGTCCATGTTGGTGGGTATATTCAATCAATATAAATTGTGCTATTAGTTCAAGTTCTAGATCTTCTGTTCATTTCTGAAATCACAGTTCTTGCTCATGCATTTATAATCAAATGCACCCTGAACTTGTCTAAGTCACAATGTCAACTGACCTATTACTGTCTTAGTCACAATGTCATCCAACTCATTCACATGGGCAGAATTATTATCTTAGTCACAATGCCATCTAACTCATTCACATGGGCAAGATTACTAACTCAGTCACAATGTAAACTGACCTATTCAAAAAGGCAGGATTACTGTCTTAGTCATAAAGTCAGCCAACCCATTTAAATAGTCAGGATCATGGTTTTTATGATTAAGGTTCAGTCTGGTAGTCTAAGTTTGCATCTTGCTGAATTTGTAGTATTCAAAAAATACCACACAGAATGCAAAAAATATGCAATTAGTTCTAAACCAGCAAGTAAATTACCCAATATATTAATTCTTATCAACAACTGTATGTATGATGAAATGTGTGTGTAAAACAAGTAAATTTTATATTTTTCACTTCACCTATCATGGTGTGGTCACAAAAGAACTCAATAATGAAATCTAATATTATTACAGCAGATCTGTAAGATTACTGGACTGACATAAAAACAAAGTTTTATTACCCAATCTCAATGGGCAATGAATAAAAACAAATGATCAGTCATTCTGATCTTAAAGATTCCCACCTTGACTGTAATATATAAGATATGTGTATGAAGATCTAATTTACCAAGAAAGAATAGTACTTGGATCCGAAAAATGCTACATAGTTGTTATTATGGTATTCACTTCATGATCATACTTGAAATTATTTTTATAAGATTAACAAATGGTTAGCAAAATTACAGGTTCAATTCTTGCTCAGGATGTAAAAGAAACATAATTACTTAAGTTTTTTTTGCATTCCTCTTTTTGAACATGTTTTTCACCAGTTTCCAATATTAAAACATAAGATTTAAATTATTTTTGGCTGCCATTTTTTTCCTTGCAATTACTACCCAGATGTGCAGTGTCTTTTTCCTACTATTTAATAACATACATTCCCTAAGCAGACATTTTCTTACAAGCTTCCGTTTGTTGTTGTTGTGGGGCGTAACGCCATTTTTCAGCACATAATAGGCTATACATGGCAGCCAGTATTAATGGTGGAGGAAGAAACCGGGAAATCCACGGAAAGCACTGACCCACGAAAAGCTATGGCAAGCTTTCTCACCTATCCACATTTGCTGAATCTTAGACTCCAACACATGCAGACAGAGATTAGATGGCAATATTCTGTAATGGAGAGCATTTTAGACCATTCATTGACTTGGGGCCCCCAAGCTTCAGTTTGTCATGAGCTCATTAATTTTATTAGTGCAGGTATTCTTTATTTGATACTTACATTGTCGGATTTTGTTGACAAAGAATTTCATCTCAGCTATAAAGCTCCTAAAATGCAGAAAAGAGCATTCATGTGAATAGAGAATACAATATTAAATACTGTGATAACAAAATTTTGAAAAATTTATATTTTGGGAATTAATTTTTCACAATATTAAAAAATCCTTCATAAGAAAAGAAACCATTGCATGATTTTTTTTAATGAAAATAAAAGAATTTTTGCAACAATCAAACTAGTATGATTTGTTTTTTTATACTCAAACTAACACTTTATACAAGGTGACAGAGGAGTTAAGTCCCTTTGCAATAGGTCCACTGTCAATAGAGAAAAGATTGCATTACATGTGCTCTAAATTCATTCAAATGCATGTTTTACAGAATAAAAAAAGTTTGCAAAACAAATAAATAATTTTGTCATGCAATCATGGAAACCACCTTTTAATGCAGACTAAGGATAATAGTTACCTACATAACTAACTTAGGCAAGTAAAAGCTCATCGTTGGGCAAGTTTAATTTCACATCAGTAGTGCAAAATTTAATATAGAAATAAGAACAAACATTGGTCAATTTGGGATTATCATCAGCTAGTAAACTGTTTTACTCTGGTAACAGCAAGCATATTGCAAAGGGACATAACTTTTACAAATCCTAGTGAATGTATAAATTGATACACTAAAACCATCCAACACACTGCTGCTTGATAAAAATGCTAAAACAAATATAACAAAACAGGGGTTTGGCAGAAAGTGGTGCTTATGTGTAAATGGTGCCATGATGTAAAAAGAGTGTGCTTTAATCATTTTATTAGCATTAGATAAAGATCCTGCTAGTACTTAAGTAAATTGCCAGGCGGACATGGAACCTCAAATCTACCAAAAAAATGTCCAAATCATTCAACTGGCAATATTTTGATATAAAAAGCTCAAAAGATGTAAATCTAATTGATACTTTTGCCATTTGTTAGGAATGTAAATGTGTGATGGTGGAACAATTGCCCACATTTGACAACATCTCATTTCATAATACATTAAAGATCAGCTGACACCAGCAGTCTTCTGTGGTAATTATGTATATGGGATGTTTTGTTATAAGTACAATATACCTAAATCTAAGTAACACCTGTTCAATATCTTTACCAAAAAATGACTTGAAAAGGCTAGCCTTCGTTGGACTTCATGATTTATTTTTTTATACTATATGAAAAAAACAATCACAGATTGCATCCATTCTTTGATGAATCATTAAATAAAAGTTAAATAAATGACAGGACGAATCTTGATTGTAATTTTCCAGATGGTTAAAGCAGAAGTGTATTTTGGATGACACAGCAAAAGGTCAGTCCATAATAGTATGAACAGATCCAGAGAACACATCCAAATTTATGTAATCTAGTAACAAATTTATACAAGGCCAACAGCAAAAGAAATTACATTCCAATGCTTGTAAAATCAAAATATTCAAAACACCTAAGCAAAAGGATGTGTTTTGTACTTGCTTATTTTATAAAAATACATTATGGAATAAAACCAATTCCTATATATGAAATAGGAATGTGACCCGGTGCAGATTTTAGCATTGTCTTGAATAAATAGGTTAACAAATTCTTGTAGATGGGTTCTATACACGTCGGCAATCTAATAGTAAAATATGGTGCCCCCAATTTTTGCCAATTTGACTTGAACATAAAACTTGTCAAGGCCATTTCAAACTATAAGCAAGCAGTTACTTCACTTTCCAGATGTTGAATTATAGTTTATTTTATCTTATCTGTAATGTAACAGTTTTTATAGAAACAAAAAGCAGATCAACTTCTTACCAACTGGTCAAATAAAACTATAATCCAATTAAAATTTGTTCTCAGAAAAATCTCTGATGTCCATAAGCAAACAGTGTCTGAACACACATATAAAATTGTTAGTCTCATCTCTTAAAAAACTTTCCTTCATCTTGGAATTATGTTTCTTTCCAAACTAATAATTAACTGATGTAATTCCAAACTATGCATGTTTTCATGTTTCCTTCTTTAAAGCTCAAGTTCCCTTGACCATAATTTAACACAGAATATATTTTCTACTAATGTTTATCAGCGACTATGCAATGAAACTCTCAAAACAACAGAAAACCCCCCAAATATTTAAGCCAACAAAATTGCTGCTTTAACCAAAATGAACTGCAATCTGAAATTTTTTATCAACTTTGGTGATCACTTGCAGAGATAAACTGAAATGGCCAGAATAATGAGGCCAGACAGATGGACAAAATAGAACACAATCAGCTTCTATAAGCCAAGGTATAACAAGATACAAGAAAACAAACCTACCTGTTGTGGATTCACCCAGAGTTTAAAGGAGTGTGGTCATCAGCTAGCCAGCAGCCATAGGCTTGTGTTGGACAAACAACTTTGAATGTATGAAATAAGACAACAGTCCAAGTTTAATCATTTTTCCATTGCCCTATTGGTGTATTTTCACCATTTAGGCAATGTTTTCTAATTGCCTGCATCTGACTAGAGGTAAATAAAATTGTTAAATCAATCTTAATTGAAATTTGCTGTGTTTGAAATGAAAGATAAGGAAAATGTACACTGACCTCTGACTTTTTTTGTGTTATTATTGTTGTTTTTGTAGATTAAAAAGATAATTATGTAATTAGTTTTGTTCCTCAAACAATATACTTTTATAGCAAAATTTTCAGGTGAAATCTATAATTTATTTACGCCCCAATGTGGCGAAACAAATGCACTGTTTAAATAAAAGTTATGGAAATAAATTTGAAAATTTTGTTTTACATTTTGGGTTTCTTTATATTTCTGGATAACCATTAGATAACCAATCTGAAACTATCCAATTATTTTCTTCCATGTGTCATGGCTTGAAGAGGCAGTCATATGTAACTCCTGACAAGAATCACAATATTTTTATCTTTTAAGGTACCATACTTAAATCAATCTAGAAACATCCTAAGCAATGTGTTCACTTGGTCAGAATGCATTCACAAATTAAACATTTCACTCAGGTTCTGCCTCAAGGTTCTTAGAGACACAACCTGTATAAACTCCTAATGTATATCATGGTCTGTTGTTATATTTCAAAGTGGTAGTCAGCCATCAAACTGCGATGGCATCGTATCACACTGAATCCATGTTGTTTGTCTACATAATTTTAGTTATTACTCCTGTACACCCTGGATGTCATCTGAAGATACCTTGTCAAGGTTATGTCTCATCTCTCATTTTCTCCTTCATTTTAAAGTTGGCACAAAAGACAACTAAAACATGACATTTTGATATAAAAAGTGAAAACATTGGTTAGAACTTTGAGCATGACATTCTTATACTAAACATGAAAATGACAGAATCAGAAAATGGCAAG
This sequence comes from Potamilus streckersoni, assembly GCA_016746295.1. NCBI lineage: Eukaryota > Metazoa > Mollusca > Bivalvia > Unionida > Unionidae > Potamilus > Potamilus streckersoni. The sequence continues at coordinate 61,132 of JAEAOA010000369.1, forward strand.
CTTCAATAACTGGTCATTAATTTTTCTCATAAGATTAGCTTAAAAGTTCCAAAAAGCATGAAATGAAAAAATCAGAACACACCATCCTAATACAGTTTCAGTTTTGGAAGCATATATACATATTGCCATTCAAAACAAATTTTCAAAACTTGATTTAAACTTTACTGTACAAGGAGAAATTGATATCTGCCACTCGTGTTGGAAGCTGACATTTGATGAAAAATATAAGTTAGAAAATGTTGAGATGAGACATAATCAAGTCATTAATTACAGTAACAAACTATAAGTAACACAAGCAATTTTAAAAGATAGTTTATAAAAAAAATCTAAACTATAGCTAACACTCTGCATACTCAAAAATAATATAACTTCCACACAGGATCACTCATATGAGAAAACTAGGGACTTCATATTGAGACCACTCTTAAAAGAAGGCCAGAATCCTCATGTTCGACCCACACTAATAAATGAAAACCCTTCATGCTCAGCCACCACTCATATGAGAAAGCAAAGACCTTCATGTTGAGCACACACTCATAAAAGAAAGTTGGGGGCTTTCATTTTGAGCCCACACCGATATAAGAAAGCCATGGTCTTCATGCCCAGCCATTTTTCATATGATAAAGACAGAATCTTCATGTTAGACATTCATAAAAGACAGGACTTTCATGTTGAGCCCACACCCATATAAGAAAGCAAGGACCATATGAGCACACCCTAATAAAGAAAGCCATGCCTTTAGGTAGAGCCAATACCCATATAGGCTGGGGTCCTCATGCTGGGTCCCCCACTCATTTAAGAAAGCCAGGACCATCCTGTTGACCCCACACTTGCACAAGAAAGCCTGGGCCACCATGTTGAACCCAGACCCACATAAAACAGGACCTTCATACCAAGCCCACAAACCAAGGATTTTATGTGGATCACACACCCACATCTGAAAACCAGGGCTTTTGTTAAGTCGCATGAAAATTTCAATCCCAATAGCTGACTATGATGACAACTGAGAAGTGATCACTATGACTTGCTTTTGTCCAGACATTTTTATAATAGTGTGAAAATCAATTCAGGGCATGTATTTATGCCCACAAACATGCCTAAGAGATGACAATTGGCTACCTCAAGTATTTTGGGTTTAAATGTCCCAATAAAGATTTTGCCCAAAAAAAATGTACACTTCAAAAGATTAAAAATATATAAAAATTCAACACGAGGAAAAAGTGGCCTGACATTGCAGACTTGCTGACATCTGCCTAATAGCCAAATGCAAGAGCTGTTGACCCAAGAAATCTGGTCCAAAGGATGCTTTCAACTCAAACTTCTCCAGTTTGTTGATTTCTTATGTCATGAAAACTAACATTTCAAGATTTCTCTACAGACTTTGCATCTTCATCCAACCCTGAATGCATGTCAGCATCGTTCATGGATTATTTCAAGACCCTTTTTAAAATACCATACTTTGTGTCAAAGTTAATGTCTATTTGGCATTTTTCAATATATAAAGTTAGGCAATGTTTTATATAGTTTTAAAAACATCAGCCATAGGTGATGTCATTATGACAGCTTTTGTATCAATTGGAAAGGCATTCTATCCAGTACAATCCAGTCAACTTTGTCAACTTCAATTAAGCAGATATTAAAAGTTATTGACAATATTTCATTTTTAAAGCTGCATCAGCCACGTTTGGTGACAGTTTGTATAAATCTGAAAGGTCTATATGCTGGAATGCTTTCTATCAAGTTTGATAAAATTCTGTTGCTGTTCAAGGGTATATTTCTATATTTAGTAAATTTTCAATGGTGGTTTTATTTGTCTTAAATCAAGGTATTTGCAATATATCGGTTTGAATCTGAATCTCAATTTTTGTGTTATGGAATGTGAGAAATATAATCCTTTATTATGTCCTGGTGTTGGAAAAACCTCATATCTGGCTAAAATTCTGACCCTAGGGCGAAAAATTCCTATCCTATGCCAAGGTAATAGTTTAAACTTGGTTCTAACCCTGAAACATGACAAAATTTTAATAATAAAATATTTTCTAATAACTTACCATTTACAGGACACTTTACCATTTTGATGAGTGTTTTCAGAGTTAGGAACACAAACAACAACCACCATACAGTGGTCCCCCTCATGAATGACCCCACTTGACCAGTGGCCACCCACTCTTTACAGCCAGAATTTCTTGGCACAGACAAGTTTGTGTTCAAAAGTACCCTTCAAGAAAGGCCACTCCTCTAATGCAACCAGCAGCCAACATATCAGTGCTCAAATGTAAAATTTACCCCTCACAAGTGGCCATATTTTATTATTAATATGTGTCCAGAATCAATATTTAATTACAGTAAGGCAATCTGATTATCTTTCACAATGTCTATTTTCTGGATGTCTGGTTTTCATTACTGAAAGAAGTGTTGGCTAAAGTACATGTACCACTAAGGTTATTAATAAATCATTAATGCCAACATTTTCAAGAAATTGGGTCTGCAATGTTTGGATACAGCTTTAGCAGATTTTTTTATTTAATTTATGACTGATTGGATGTATTTGTCAAGATTATATCAAGGTCAAACAGGCTAAAAATAGATTTTGTGGATTAACACATACACACACAAACATTTAACTGTAAACAAAACAGGGTACCAGACAAAGACAGAAAAATCAAGTGACAGTATATGTATCACTTCCTTTATAACAATGTGTTTTGTTTACAAGTATTTCGTTTGCAAAATTAAATTGCATTACTGTATTATTAGCAACACAGGAATAAATCATTACAAAACCTGAACATGCCATCATGTAAACAAAGAAATAATACTTCAGAAAAAAAAGTAAAAGTTATTCGACCTAACAACAATGGGGAAGATTTCACTTGCCTAAACATCTGTGTTGGTTAGACTCAAATAAACAAGATCATAAAATATAAGGAGAATATTCTGTAGCAGTGGGAAAATGGAGTAAAAAGAAAAAGAATATTTTAAATAAGAAACAATGTATGTACCAAGAGTTATGTTGTTGTTGTTGGGCTTAATGCCATTTTTCAGCACACGATAGGCTATTCATGGCGGCTAGTATTAATGGTAAAGGAAGAAACTGGGAAATCACCGAAAAGAACCACCGACCCACGAGAAGCTACTGGCAAGCTTTCTCACATATCCACATTTGCCGAATCCTAGACTCGGACAAACACAGACAGAGGTGAAATGGCAGTGATCTGTAACAGACAGCGCTTTAGACCACTCGGGGCCCCTTACCAAGAGTTAAATAATGTTTGTGAATGGTTTTTTATTGTGCATGCCAACAATATCCAACTCACATTTCATGCCTAAGAATAAGAACCACTAATTTATGTTACCTTGAAATAACAAGAACATTTTAATAATTAATGATACTAGAAGGTATTAACAATTTTAAGTTATATGTAGTTTTCCTACTATATACACATATACATACATACACATCTCACAAATATAGACCCCTCTGGAAGGACACCATCTTATAAGGCCACTTACCCAATGCAGAAGGGGTGGCAATATAAGAAGGGGACCACTGTAATGTAATGTTACCATGTTTAAAGCTTCACTTTTTGTACTAAGCTGTAGCTTGTTGTCATGGATGTGAGACACAACTCTGACCATGATTCATAAGAAGACATAGGGAGTTTGATTCAGACTAAAGGAGAAATCCCTGAACTGGTACATAGCGTACCTATATGCAAATCTCAGGATTCTTCTGAAGACCAGTCAATTGGAATATGAAAGAAGGCATCTTGGGAACTAGGTAAAGCCTGTGAAAAATCTGTTAGGTCCGTGCTGCAAACAATTTGTACAGCCAGTGTTTTTTTTTTATCTTGCTGCTAAGATTAATCTTTGCATTGGTTTCATGAGACGTCTGTATTAATGGGAGTTTGTGACAACGGGGAAAAGTAGCTGACATATATGAAGGCTGTCTAAAATGACCTGCATGACCCACAGGTCAAGGGGGCAGAGTCTAAAATGACCTGCATGACCCACTGGTTAAGGGGGCAGAGTCTCTCCAATTCCATAGCAAAAGTGTTAAAGTCTCACCCCAATGGTATGCTTGAAAAGCACAGATGAAATGAGCAATTGTAGATGAGTGCCACAGCCACACGAAATGTAATTTTTTTTTATAATAATTATATCCAAGATGAGAAACAGCAAGGAGCCACTGAGCTTCATAGGGTTTGCAACAGCAGTCTGTTAAACTGTACTGCTAAAAGGTCTAATGAGAATCACTGTATGTAGACCCTGGTACTGGTTAGTGTGACCATTTGTGATAGCCAGTACCAGACTTTGTCAGTAGATGTCAGCCTTCACTGGACCAAATTTACTCTTCCACCTATGCCTTCTACTTGTGGGACTGGGTACCAAGTCCATAACCCAAGACACAGATGATGCCAGGTCGTATTGCTGTTCTGTTACAGATGACCATCATAAGTGGCACTGGAATCAGTGAACCATCCTCCCACACTGTCTTGAATTGGTTTCATGGAAGTATCACAGGCTAGTACCAGACAGGTATATAACAGGTTCTGTCTGTGTAACAACACAGCTCTGGCTATGGCAACATTCTCAATTCTGAATACACAGTACCTCCCTCAGATCTTTCCTAACCCCAATTGTGAATTCCAGATCACTTTATCCCATCATGAATGAACCACCATTCATGTTCATCAACCCAAAGAACCTTGTTTTCCAGTTTAGTCATCATCCTCATCGCAAAGGTTTCTTTCAAGTAAGATGAGGCATGCTAAATAGGCGCTCCGTCCTTCCCTGATAGTGCCTTCTCTGCATCTAGTGAAGAAATGTTCCATCTTCTCCCTCCATAGTTGTCTTCCCCATCCAGTTCTGTAAATTTTTCTTTACAGAATTCCTTCATATGTCAATGTTGTAACTAAAAAAGACCAGTCTTTATCAAAACAGTTCTCAGCATTACAGACCACAGGTATGACAATCAAGATGACACTGATCACATGACACTTGATATAAGTGCAAACTATTCATCTGTAATGAAGAAATCAATTCAGTCTGAAAACAGATGAAATATACTTCTGTGAGACTAAGGTCCGTTCAAAGTCACAAAAAGGAATGTAAAGTGGAGGACATCTGTATGGCCTCGTATAAGAGTGCAACAGACAGTTGACATGGTTTTGATCCAATTCCGCTGACAAAGGGAGACAACTCTAGTTTGCCAACTCGGCTGAAAACATTTTAGCCCTATTAATAATAACAGAAATTAAAAATACATTGTGAATGTCTTTATTAGCTTTAGAGGTTCTTATCAGGCAATATATCTGGAGAAGAAATATTACACTAGCTAAACAATAAAATCAATACATGAACTTTAAGATTTTGAACAACTTTGGAAAACATGATTTTTAAAGCTCATTTCCTCTATATGCATTTCAGTACTTTCATCAAAATCAAGTTAATTGCCAGAGAGATTTCACCATTATTAACGAATTTAAGATCAAAAGTATCTGTGTTTCATGACATTACTATGCAGGTGTAGTCTCTGCATTTTCAGAAATTTATCTTCATACCTGTTGTGATCAGGCCCTACAATGTTGTATTTGTAATCAGCCTGAATTTTGTTTTGCTGTAAAAACTGGTGGAGTCGACTTTTGGCATTCTCAAGTGTCCAGTTGCCATGGATATCAGCATTGAAGTCAACATCTTCTGACTGAAATATGAATTTTTACTAATCACTAGTCATTTATCATCAAGCAAGCCATATTTTCCAAAAAACTATAAATTATTTATTATTTTATCTAGTTATTATATACATAATATCTTCTCAAATAGTTTTAGTGTCCTAGTTTTCCCATCACCTCTGACATGTAATATTCATGACTAGGAAGGCACAGGATAGAATCCTTCTGGCAGACCATCCAGGGTGTGTTGGCATGGTGTGTCGCTAGGTCAAACATTTGCATTGACATGACATAGCTTTCTTATTGAGAATACTGATGGCTTGGAATTTACACAAGATCATTTTTGAAAGAACAAAACCCAAGGATCATGCTGGAACTGCACTGGTTCTAAAGGCAAGTGGATCTACACTTTTTTACTTATTCTCGCAAGATTAGAAATTCTTTTTACTAGTTTTAGTAATACAAACAATATTTGGCAAAAGAGAACACATACTATACCACACATGGAAGGACTGAAAACCATTTGTTAAAAACAAGATCCACAGCATCTTTGCCAAGGTGGATAAACCAATAATTAGGAAGAATACAAAACAATTTGTTCATTTAATAGTTAGCAATGGAATAACAACAATGATATTAACATGGCATTGACTAGCATATTAGTATAAAAACCATCAAAATTATCCCTTACAAAAAAAGCAGCCACATAATGTAGCATCATCAATTTTCGTGGTGGACCAATTTACATGGCTTCTGTTGTTGCCCCGAATGACAAATTTAAATCCCCAACAAAAAAAGCCCTTTAGGATGATGCCCCACCCCCTGCATTTTGTTAGTGTTTCATTCCTAGAGATTAACACAGATACTAGTATTTGGTAAATCAAGGTCAATACTGTAATCTGGTTAGCTTTTAGGTAAGTTTGTTTAATTCTTTTATTTTAACCTTTTGAAACAAGAATTATTAATCATTTTTTATTGTGTCAATGCACATGTTCAATAAGTATTTGATAGCTGTAATTTTACACTCACTACCTAAATCCATATGTTAGGTGAGTGAGTGAGTGAGAAAGAGAGAGAGAGAGAGAGAGAGAGAGAGAGAGAGAGAGAGAGAGAGAGAGAGAGAGAGAGAGAGAGAATGAAATTTAGTACTTATTCAAATCAATCCTTCATTTGAGTACAACTGTTGTTGAAACATTCAAATCATTCTGAAAGCACATTTCATTTTATCCATGCATTTTTAATCAAAAAGAACAATAACCTTGTAAAATCCTAGGACAATTTCTTCAAACACTGTGGTTAATAAAACACTATGTATATACACTAATTACAGCAGAGTGTTATAGCTCACACTTGACAAAATTTGGACAAAGCCACTGTATCAACATCATGTCAATCAAGTCTCAAGGTACAAGTGCTTCTCAGGTAAATAATCCCCAAATTGCTGAATTAAACAAGTCCCACTAGCTCAAAACCACTGATAATTAGGTCTAATCTTTCATCTGTGGTGGTGTGTGCAGCAATTATCCATTCTGTGTAAATTCACTTAATTAACGAGGTTGCAAGATTTACTAATACTGTGCACTGATCATCACCAGGAAAATCTTTTTCTGTAATGGCCTCCATTACCTGTTTAGCATAACACTCATAATTCTTTTTTTATACTCTTTATTACTGCCATGTCTAGTGGCTGAAGTTGGTCTATACAAGAGGCAGGCACAAACAAATGAGTGATCCAATTGTCTTTTAATTTAGTTAGCATCTTCACACTTTGTGGGATTTAAGCACATCAAATATTGCAACTGCTTGCTTATTGCATTGCACATGGTGCAGCCAGTCATGTGTTTTGTTCACATAATGTATTGTAGATTCTTCATTACTCTAGTGCGAGTCTGATCAAATCACATCCCAGTGGTCAGGGAAAACTACACCCTTAGGCAGGCATCTTCCCTGCAAAAATGACTTGTGGGGGTAGAAAAGTTCCATATTTTGTTATTGTGAGTAAAATCGCAATCTGCCTCTTGTGATCAAATGCAAAAACGGAACTTTGCTTAAATCCATGGGCTTCCATCATCCAGTCACCACCTGGCACCGGGTCTGATCCCAATTATTACAAGACAGTCTGGAATATTGTGCTGTTTCACTACAGTGTTAATTTTCTCCAAGAACTATTTCTTAATGTCTTCAAAATTACAGGGCAGATGTTTTACACTTTGTTCCTTTCCGCTTAACAAATCCAATATGGAGAAGTAGTGACCTCACCCAAAGCTTGGTGATCACAGCAACTGCCACAGCCATTACAATCCTAATCAATCTTGTATCATGCATCAAGCATGCTTCCTAGCATCAAAGAATTACCCTGGAGTGATTTGGGTAAATTAAATAGTTCTTGCCCATCTTGCTTTTTTAACTTTAAGTATTGGTCCTACATACTCCGTACAGTGTTGTCACTGATTGTACAAGTCAGATTGCTACTGAATTTGCAAGCTGCCTTGGCAACACCATTATCGATGAAGTATCTGGCTATCTTTACCCAATTTCCTCATTACAACTGTTATAATCTCCTCACTTTCTTTTCCAGGACAGTGACTAAAGCAGGGCTTCTAGTGCATCATTAGCTGCCTAGTAAGCAAGCACCTGCACTGTGTTTGCAGCTTCTGACAGGTTGAAGGGTCAGAAACTGAGGAGGGTCTAAGCTGAATTTTACCACTCTTAAGCTGCTGTGTCAAGGCTATGATCATCAGATAGTACTGATGATGCATCTTGATCCCTAGTGTTGTTGGATTCCTTTGATGTTGAGCACTCAAACATGGCAGAAAGTGATTAATCTTGACACATGGTAACTATTGAACTTGTCAGTTCTTTGATTTGTGCAGGTGACAGTATTGTTTTAAACATTAAAGTGACCACCATTTGTGTCGGCAGTTTTATTCTCTTATATTCTTTATTTTGGGTATTTGTAGAGGTTAAATCATGAAATTAAATACCTACTAACATGCAAATGTTGACAGGCAGAACCATAAAAATAAGTACCCACGATAATGCCATTTTTTTTTTTTACAAAACCAAGAAAATTGAGCCAAATGAAAATAAATGATATTACAGTATTGGGATACACACACAGAAATCTCACTTTCACAAATATCTGTTGATTAGTAAATTTAATACATTAATAGCTGTATAAAATACCTAATTTTAATCCATACAAAGAGATAAGTCTTTCAGTTTTCCTTACTGCTCTATATTCCTCATCTTCACTAGCCAAGATTCTGATATGGTGACCTATCTTGGCAGATAAATCAGATATTTCAATGCTTTGTACCGGCAATATCTACTGGATTCCACCAGTTGCCTTTCTTAGTATATAATGCTAATTAATAGTGTGTAATAGCAGTTATCGTACATCAGCTGAAAATGGAGGCAATTAACTTCAAAGGGATATTTTGTAGGTTTAACATCAAAAGTCTGACTATGTACCAGATAGAAGTCATTACATGTGTATTTGACAGAGTTAGTGCTACAAATTTAGAAAAAGATTTCAGACATTTTCCAACCTTTTTCAGACTTTTCCATTATTCCAGGTACTTCGGAAGCCTTTCTGGTATCAGTACACAATTAATAAAATCTGGTTCAGTACCCACGAATGTAGTCCCAGTCTATTTTTAGATCACTTTTTCCTGTCTCCTTTTCATGGTGATACTAGAGTTAGATATTGGCATTCTTGGTAAAGGCAATTGTTTATTCTTTAGAATGTGAGCTTATGATGTGGTTGTCTGTGTGTATTTCGGCGACAGTGCACATTGAGTAATAAGGTCATAGTGATGATCCGGAAGTGAAATCTGTGTTCTGTTGCATGGTGTTTTGTTTACAATTCAGCCTCTCAAAAAAATGCAGGTCAACCCTTGACAAGAACTTCACCGTAAAGTCATCTTTGAAGGTATTTTAGATTAACATATGATTTGTATTGATTGTCACACAGGGTTAAATTCAGTACCGAGAAACAAATGTAGAGACTATATAGTAAAATTAATTGTGTTCTATGACCTTCTGTGCATTTCTATCAAGTGGTCCCCACTCCATGATTGTATGAAATGCTATATTCTTCAGTCATACACATGTTGCTCTTAAAATTTAATATTTTATGCATAATTTGTGTGTGCAGAATTCAAAATTGAAATCATCTTTATGATATTGTTTTAAATAAATTCACACAATGCACCAAACACATGCACTATCCACCATTTTAATATTGGTCTTTGGTCACTTTTTGCACACTCTTATCCTTGTGGTTATTTCAAGCTGAAATCTGCGTATTTCTTAAACGAGATAATAAAGAAATGTTTTGTAAAACATTCAACTTTAATAATATATTTACCTTTTCACTGTTTTGGGGACCTTTGAAACCATTGTTTCTTGCTTAAGTGAACTCACACCATAATTTTTCCTAAAATACCATAATGCCAAGTCATACACAAGTTAAAATTATATCTTACTCTTAAAAAGGTGCATAATCATTGAAATATTTTAAAAAATATATATGCTGATTTGAAATCACATTTTAGTTAAGTAAGCCAAAATTGCCACTTTAGACATAAATTAGGATCAGATAAATTGTGGTAAATTTTTAGTTTTAAAAATTAATGACAAAGAATAAACAAACTGAAAAATAACTTGCCTTGAATACTTCCACAATTCTACAAAGTATATGAGTCACATGGACAAAATTCTAGAAAAGTTCCTGATTCACTCTTGCATACTGTTCTTTTATACTATACAGGTTTTCCACTAATTTATTATTACAATAAATCTGCACTTTAATGGAATAAATTGTGTAAGCTGCAACAATAAATTTTGAATTTTAATTTTTTGTACTTTCTAAAATAATACTGATAAAATTTGAGCATTATCATACAGTTCATGAAGTAGTATCAAATTTTGTTCTTTGTAACGTAAATATTCATAAAGATTTCTAATCACAATAAATGCCATCAATTGGTCCTCTTTTTGAAATAATTAAAATTTTATCTCTTTACGAAACATCAAAATTTTAAATTAAATACCAATGCCTCTTGACATTACCTGTCATGTTTAAATACAAGTTGGAGTATAAATACAATAAACACAAAAAAACTGTACCAAATATTTTTAATACATTTAGCATAATAAATGAAAACACTTGTGTATCACCTGATTCCTTGGTATAAATGTTTGCTTTGTCATAAAATGAGTTTTTGTGTGTTTTAACTTAATTTATGCGGTATTGTTGCCATTATTTACATTTTTATGGACCCCTGTCTCTTGGTAGCATGCATGACCTATTAATAAATGTAACTGAGAGGGTTTTCCTCAAACAATCTCACACACTATAGCATTATTTTTGTAAAATGATATCAAAAGTATTTAAAAATATATCATAGGTCAGCGTATATATGCATTTATTTAGTTTTACTGCATCCATAGCAGTATTACTATGTAATACTTTGTGGCCAGTAATACTTTGTGGCCAGATACTTGCATTATATGAATCCTGTGGTTGGATAACTTTCTATCAGTGGACAACTTGAATTTGTCAACATTCTTTTTAAAATTTTATATTGTATATGCAATTATTGCTCACATCTGAATAAACAACCCTTAGAAAGGCCACCCCTCTTACAAGACCAATCTTTTGCTCTGGAAAGGGGGGACTTGAAGCATAGCTATATGAATTACTCTATTGATGACCTTTTCTTAAATTTATTGATTGATTTTGGAAAAATAAGTGTTATGTAGTAAATTAGCCATTTTTAATATGGAGAATTTACCACCCTGTAAATGATTTGTTAAAAAATTGAACAAGATCAAACACCAATAACTTTAATTAATATTAACCCAAACAATAAACTGACTCAGTCTTGAGGACAAAAAAATAGTATCAGTCACAGTGCTAAATGAGTAAATCACAATGCTAAAAGTGTAAATTACAATGCTAAATAGTTAATACATGGTGCATATATTAGCATTCACTATTTTAGCATACTGATTAATACTCGTTATGATTTACTCAATTTTAGCATTGTGATTTATACAGTACAGACCAAACTTATTGTACGCTCTACACAGATTTACACAGTACAGACCAAACCTTTTGTATGCTCTATGAAATATATTTTTTGTGTCTTTTCATTGTAAAATATGTGAACTGGCTAATGCTCATGGAAATCTAGAAATTGAATATCTAAAAAAATTGAATTTGCTAAATGAAAGTCTAGCCTCAAGAAGTTTGAAAAGAGAAACTAAAATTCCAACCTCTTCCAGCTGTCTCTTCTGGGCAATCCGTTCCATATAACTGAGTGGTGGGCCCCTCTCATACGGGGGTAGGTCCTCTCGAGGTGGGCCACTTTGAAAGCTGCCTCCATCTGCATTGTGTACAACACTACATTTCACTTCTACGAACATACATATTCTCTACCAGATAATAAAGGTGGCTTACAGTTATTTATCTGATAAAATAATCAAAAGTCAGAGCCTAGTCAAAGACACGTGACTGTAAGATCTGTGTTTTTAAAAACTGCATTGAAAAATCCACCAAGATCCAAAATTCACGCATATTTTCAAGGCTGACCTACATTTCTTCATATATTTATCAGTTTTAGAATAGACACAGCAAGTCTTCTATGGAGTATTCTGTCTCATTTGTGAACAGCATAATGAAAACTTATCATACAAGTATGCAGCAATATTATTCAATTAAATGCAGCAACAGATTTAGAAGAAATGACTTTAACATCTGAACATTCTTTACAACAATGCCACCAGCCTTTTGCTTGCAAAGCGAAGATAAGAACTCAGTATATACAAATAAATACAGTGAAAAAGTTAAATCTAACTACAGCTGCATAAATCCATATCTTCTGTCATATAATTCACCAGCAGATCAGGGTCAATGCAGTTTGTTAGTAAAGCAAACAAAAGAGACCCTGACATATCAGCACATTAGGAGGTTGTGTCTTGCGCTTAATGCCATTTTATGCACTTTATAGGCTATACATAGCGAACAGCATATTTGGCAAGGAAAGAACCCAGGAGGACTATGAAAGAAGTACCAAACTACAGAAAGCTATTGGCATGCTTTCTCAGACTCACACTGATTAAGCCAAGACTCAAAATCACATGAACTTAGATGTTTGGAAGCTTTGTAAAAATACAGGCCTTAAACCACTTGCACACGTGCCAACCCTGACAAATCCATGTCAGTAAAGCAGCTGATCTTTCTCTCAAAATATTCCGGGTTACGCCGGGTCATCAATGTTCCTGCACAAAACACTATAGTGTGTCGTTTAAAATTTGTTCAAATGTTTAATTTATTAATAACCTTTGTATTGATATCCTTTACAAGGAAAAAAAAATTAACCTAAGTCCGCTTCTGAGTTTGGCTTGCTTTGTAATAAAAATAACCTTTGTCTTTGATGTCCTGTCAGTAAGTTCAAAGGAGGATTTTACTGCTGACTGCAAGTTGTATTTATTCACAACCGGGATTTTATGTACTTACAATGAATACAACAGAGCACTTATGTCTGTGGGTAAATACTAATGATACTTTTATAACCTGTGCTGGCAAAATGATTGTCACTCAAGTAAATATGTTTTCAAAAAATGATTTTTATGCAAGGTACTGTCATACAGTACACCTGGATATAATTCAATCTTGATCATTTCTGTACATAACACCTTGTCACGCATGAATGCAGTTATCTTCATGATATGGATTATTTTTCTCTTGTTTATGATTTTGTTAGATTCAGTTTTCATTTGGATAACATATTCAAACCTCTAAAACGACCAAACACAATTTGATTCTCAATGTTCATGTCAGTGAACAACATGGCATAGGTTATCGAACATAAGTAATACATGCTTCTTGTTTTCAAATCAAATAAGCGTTTTATCTATCAATTTTATTGCAGAGTCCAATGGAGGGGGAGCTTAAATGCAAAACAAATTTATTTCATTTCTTAAGTCTTGGGACATATGACGTAAGTGAAAAATAGTTACACCATAAGTTATGCGACAGGAAAAAAATTATTTTGTCAAGTCCCAACATATGCATAAATAAGGTAGGTTTTAAAAACACATCATCTAAATACTGTAAATGCCATCATAGGTAGAAATAAAATACTTGTATCATATTGTTCACAAATGAGACAAAATGAAAATTATTATGTAAAAATGCAACAGTCGAGAGTGGCAGTGATTCAGAAATACAGCAGACTGAAATCTGCTTGGTAAGCTTGCTTTAGATGACAGCTAATTATAAATAACTGTAAACTCGATATTTTTCATGAAGATAACAATTTATGTTAATTTTGTGGTTCTTACAACTGTGGAAACTACAAGATAACATGCAAATGTCCACAAATTTAAATACAGACACAAACATAATCGTTCCAAAAATTTGAAAAATGATACCTAAAAAAAAAATAAATTCTTTCAGTCCTCATTATTTAAGGATAAAAGAATACCACATTAAATGCCTGCTGAATCTTTAACAGTGCTCTTTGTTAGCACTAGCAGGCATGGCTGACCAATGTGTCTCACTAGCCAGCATAGCTGACTGATGCGTCTCATAAGCAGGCATGGCTGGAAAATGCATCTCATCAAGATCTGCCGTCCTTAACAAAACTTATGAGGCAGAAAACCATTATTTACTTCTTAGAATTCAATAACTGTGACCTATCTCTGACCTTGCAACCACATCATCAATAGGTTTCTTTATGACCTCCAGTGCCAAGCTATTTACAAAGTATGGTCAAGGAATTCTAAAACAAAAGTCATTTTGCAATACCCATTTTTCTTTTAGCTGCAATGACATAACCTTTAATTACAAATCAAATAACTTTTTTTATTATAAGCCTTTTCATCAAAATGTGTGATCAAGAACAAGTTAGCATGCAAAAGCATTTCTATCAAGTACTTTGAACATCGACTTCAACTGATTTCTTCCTTATTCTGAAAGTGTAAAATATCCTTAAAGTTTGGTTGAAGCTAGTTTGGAAACCAATCTTCTTCTTTCACTCAGTGACCTTTCATCACTTGACCCCTCCACCCATCACAAAAAGGAGCAAGCAATCCACAAAGTTAAGTTTATGTCTATGTCATTTTGAGTAAACCATTTTCTTCTTTCAGTTTGACTTTGACTTCTGACCTTTTGACTCCAAACTGATAGATTTCTTTGTTTTCTTAAGAAGAACTTGCATGTAAAGTTTGGTAAATGTTGATACTGTAGACCTATAATGTATTTTGCAGAAAACAGAAATATAATGAACAAATGTACATGGCCATATCATAATAAATCACAAGTTTGACTCCAGGAGTGCCTACAGCACATCAGCACTGCAATGACTATTAATGCCACTTAAAGTTCAAACAATTTAAAAATGATCTGCACAAAACCCTAGAAAGATAAGCCATTCCAAACAAATGCAGATGTGAAGGGCAATATGATAAACATGAAACATGCACAATGTTATAAATCTGCAAAATATATCATTATAAAAACCTAGAAGGAAGTAAATAATATAAAAATGACTGTGTATTTAAATCAGATGTGAGCTAAAATTTGTTTTAATGTACTTTATTTTGGTCTGGAATGCAGAAAGACTAAACTTACCAAGTTTAAGACTCTGGTGAGGGGCATTACCACCTGGTAGTCCAGAAAATCCCTGGGGTTGATTCCCATCCTCATCTCCTCCCATACCTAAGTTAGAAACCTGAAATTGATGGAAACAAGAGGTCTAAGTGGGTCTGATATCATTCACTTGCTAATTTAAATTTGTGAAAGCAAACTCTTATAAGTACTGAAATTGGAAAGTGGAAAGAAATTTTTGCACACTTAGTTGCAAGAATAGCTACCAATCCTAGAAGCATAAAATACACATTTCCTACCTCATGCTATAAAAATGTTCTATCAATTTATTTTTATTCATTTTTCTGCCATCATTTACTACCAGTAAACCACTTCAGCACAACCTGCATTTACTCCTTTGCTTGATGTGAAAAGAACAGAATTATATATGATGGGTGTTAAATTAACACTACAGGTTTCAACAAACAAAAGGCATGCACACTGAACCTAGTACATTGATCTATCACATATGGCCATCATGCCAAAATACATACAAAAACTAAAATATTAAAACAAACAACTGTAATGGCCAGTTTCCCCATTAAAACATGATATGAAATATTTAGAATAATATATTGTGAGAATTGAGAACATTCTCATTTTGTAGAGTCAAAACTTTTATCTAAATGAGACTTGTGCGTAACCATAGTAATACTTCCCAAATTAGTCTGTTTAGCAGGCATTAATTAAACAATATCTTTCCTCGTGACTTGCAGAAAAACACTGCTTCACATTAGATGTTTTGAGATCGAATCTAACATGCAAGTCAATTTAATACTGTTTTGTTGTAATCATTTTCATATCTGAAGTATAGCATTCATAAAGTCTTCTCATAAACATTAATACAAAAAATGGCAGGGGGTTGTTGTGGGCATATGTAAATCAGTCTGGGCTTGTGGAATTTGAGCTAGGGTTTGTGACTTTTTATTTTAGTCAAGAACCCTGGGCCTATGTCTAAAAAGATTTTTCGCTGAGCACTGAAGAAGATTAGATCACACATACCAACCTTCAGTTGGGGTTAGGAAGAAAGTGGGGGTGGGGGAACAATTCTATAAAGTAGCTGACAACAATATTATAAGGTATAGGCATACCTAATTAAAACAAGCATTTCATGACTTTAAAGCTTCAGAAAATGGGATATAGTCTATATGGCCACCATGCATCTAAACAGCCCTCAGTTTTTTCAATGTTTCTTATTGAATAATTTTTTTTTAAATATGTAGTGTCAAAGTCGATGTTAGAAATGTTTTACAACCATTTTCATTAGTAAATCAATCGTCTTTTTCTTATTTTCTGAACACAAAACATTCCTCCTTCCATGTGCCCCATGCATAAGGTGCCAGCTATTTCTGTAATTGTTTGTGTGACATCATTAGTCTGCATAGGAACATGACAGCTCTATAGTATCAAACATAGAAGACAATCTTACAATGGGGCCCCGAATGGCCGAGTGGTCTAAAGCGCTGTCCGTTACGGATCACTGCCATCTCACCTCTGTCTTCGTGGGTTTGAGTCTAGGATTCGGCGAATGTGGATATGTGAGAAAGCTTGCCAGTAGCTTCTCGTGGGTCGGTGGTTCTTTCCGGTGATTTCCCGGTTTCTTCCTCCACCATTAATACTGGCCGCCATGAATAGCCTATCGTGTGCTGAAAAATGGCGTTAAGCACAACAACAACAACAATCTTACGACAAAGAAATTCTGACATTCATGAACTTGCTGCTTGTAATCATACATGTCAATACCAAGAGTTGTAATTGTTTGGCCAAAAAACATAATCTGTGGAATCAATGTATTACATGCCATAATTACAGTTTACAAAATGAACAAATGGATATTCTTTTGCTACTAACCTAGTTCTGCATCTGGTCAAAGGTCTTATCACAATTAAGCAAAACCATGTGGATTAAAATCAAAATACAAACACAAAACATATTGACAAAGTATTTAAATATAAACACTCACTTTAATTAGAGTACATATCCAATTTCACTGAATGACATTTCTACAACAAGCATGACGATCTGTTCAATCAGTATTTTTTTACATCACTGTCATTCTCTTATTTTCAAACTCGTAAAACAGTGTTATGAATGGGATTAAGATGAGGAATGAAATGACAAACTTTTTATTTTTCCTTCATTTTTAATTTTCCAAGAAAGCATAATACATATACAAGCTAGAGTAGAATGTAATTAGGTAAAAAAAATATAATGCTTTTGCATGAAGTGTTATAGTTGGTTTGCATGCTTATTAATCACTTCAAATTTCTATTATCGGTTTCTTACACTCATCCTGGTGACATTAAAATTGAAATCCCTGTAGTTTTTTCCAAAAACTACAGCAATGCACATTCATATCAATTTAAATACTAAATCTACCTTAACTGAGATCACCCACAAAAATGGATGACCAAGACTTACTTTGATAAAACAACTTTTGTTTTAAAAAAATAAAAGAGCATGCATGGGGCACACCAAATTGTTTGAGCCTCAAAACCTATGTGTGACCTTTCCCCAAATAGTTTTGAGAAGTTATATGACCAGTTATCATTGCTGTGAGAAATCTGTGATCCTGTGACCTGGCAGCATCTCTGAGGGTGTGAAAGATGAGCAAAGAAAACTGAGTAATTAAAACTGCTTGAATGCTTAATGCAATTTTTCTTGACCCACAACATCAAATGCATTCCTGTCTTACCTCAGTTGCCGGTACTTCTGACTGGTTAATAAGACCCTGGCGTACTAAGTATTGGACAAAGTCTCTGGCAGCGTTGGCTTGAGCATCCTTCTTGTTGGTGGAATTTCCTACACCAAGATAATTAAACCCATCTACTCGTACCTGGTGATATAAAAGAAATTTTTGTATTTTTGACAAAAATGTATATTGAAGAAAAAACTATCTGAACAACGTTCTTTACTTTTGAAATAATTTGTTGATTTCGCTGATTCCTATTTATGCCAAACAGTTTGTACATGTATGAAAGTCATACGAGCACACCTAGCGTTGTACTGAGGTACCGAAGGGCCGGAGACACTTATGTCCTCCAACCTCCAAATATTTTAAAGGAACATAGTAAAATGACAGTAGGGTTAGGAATGCTAAGAAATTCAGGTATTCTTAATTGCTTCATCAGGTTTCTGAACCTATCTTTTTTCTCTGAACTTTGCTGTCATGTTTTCTTTTAACACTTACATCACTGTAATAAACATTTAATCAAAACTAAACAGCTAATTAACCTGAAAGGAGCTAGACTATGTAAATTTCCATTCCATATCTTGCTCTCATATAACAATGTCCACTAATTATCTACCAGCTACTATTAAGATAATTCCATCTTTTTCTGAATTATTATTTTTTTAAATCATGATTCATTGATTAAATAACAAATTGTATATAAGCTTAAGTTAGTTCCATTTGACATAAATTCAACTGCAAAATAAATCTTTTCCACAAAAGATGAGCATTCAACCTTGAAAATATGTTACATTTGCTGCAGGCAATACCTATACCATGCAACTCAGCAGACTTCCACAAATCTGTAATATTCTTATTGAAAAATATGTTGTTTTAAAATAACTTTTAATTGCTATCTTTCATTGCCTTTTGCCAACTCTTACAAGTGTCAGCACCTAACAAAGGATGCCATCTTACAGTTTTAAATTGCCTTTGCTTACTCCTACCGTTTTCAGCACCTAACAAGGATACCATCTTACAGTTTTAATTGCCTTTGCTGACTCATACCATTATCAGCACCTAACAAGGATGCCATCTTACAGTATTAATTGCCTTTGCTGACTCCTACCATTATCAGCACCTAACAAGGATGCAATCTTAGTTTTAATTGCCTTGGCAGACTCCTACAATTATCAGCACCTAACAAGGATGTCATCTTAGTTTTAATTGCCTTGGCTGACTCCTACCATTATCAGCACCTAACAAGGATGTCATCTTACTTTTAATTGCCTTGGCAGACTCCTACCAATATCAGCACCTAACAAGGATGCCATCTTACAGTTTTAATTGCCTTTGCTGACTCCTACCATTATCAGCACCTAACAAGGATATCATCTTAGTTTTAATTGCCTTTGCTGACTCCTACCATTATCAACACCTAACAAGGATGTCATCTTAGTTTTAATTGCCTTTGCTGACTCCTACCGTTATCAGCACCCAACAAGGATGCCATCTTACAGTTTTAATTGCCTTGGCAGACTCCTACCATTATCAGCACCTAACGAGGATGCCATCTTACAGTTGTAATTGCCTTTGCTGACTCCTACCGTTATCAGCACCTAACAAGGATGCCTTCTTACAGTTGTAATTGCCTTTGCTGACTCCTACCATTATAAGTACCTAACAAGGACACCATCTTAGTTTTAATTGCCTTGGCAGACCCCTACCATTATCAGCACCTAACAAGGATGCCATCATACAGTTTTAATTGCCTTTGCTGACTCCAACCATTATCAGCACCTAACAAGGATACCATCTTAGTTTTAATTGCCTTTGCTGACTCCTACTGTTATCAGCACCTAACAAGGAATCCATCTTACAGTTTTATTTGCCTTTGCTGACTCCTACCGTTATCAGCACCTAACAAGGATGCCATCTTACAGTTGTAATTGCCTTTGCTGACTCCTACCATTATAAGTACCTAACAAGGACACCATCTTAGTTTTAATTGCCTTTGCTGACTCCTACCATTATCACCACCTAACAAGGATACCATCTTACAGTTTTAATCGCCTTTACTATCTCCTACCATTATCAGCACCTAACAAGGATGCCATCTTACAGTTGTAATTGCCTTTGCTGACTCCTACCATTATAAGTACCTAACAAGGATACCATCTTAGTTTAAATTGCCTTTGCTGACTCCTACCGTTATCAGCACCTAACAAGGATGCCATCTTACAGTTTTAATTGCCTTTGCTGACTCTTACCGTTATCAGCACCTAACAAGGATGCCATCTTACAGTTGTAATTGCCTTTGCTGACTCCTACCATTATCAGCACCTAACTAGGATGCCATCTTACAGTTTTAATTGCCTTTCCTGACTCCTACCACTATCAGCACCTAACAAGGATGCCATCTTACAGTTGTAATTGCCTTTGCTGACTCCTACCATTATAAGAACCTAACAAAGATGCCATCTTACAGTTTTAATTGCCTTTGCTGACTCCTACCGTTATCAGCACCTAACAAGGATGCCATCTTACAGTTTTAATTGCCTTTGCTGACTCCTACCGTTATCAGCACCTAACAAGGATGTCTTCTTACAGTTGTAATTGCCTTTGCTGACTCCTACCAGTATAAGAACCTAACAAGGATGCCATCTTACAGTTTTAATTGCCTTTGCTGACTCCTACCATTATCAGAACCTAACAAGGATGCCATCTTACAGTTTTAATTGCCTTGGCGGACTCCTACCTTTATAAGTACCTAATATAGATACCACACACCACTCCCTCGATAACTCGCGGACATTGGGGTCCAAAAACATCGACCGCGATATAAGCAGGGGCGCAAGTTATCGAGGGACCTATAACAAACAAATATAACAATGGGATCTACGCATAGAGAAAAGAGGGGGGTGGCTTGGCATGTTGAATACTCAATTAATAATCGCGCTTAGATTAACAGTGAAAAATATCTTTTCATATCTGTGTACTTTGTCATTATTCCCCCTGGTTTCCATTTGCTTAGCACATGTACTTTACACGTTGTGTATTACATCACTTATTTTTGTGGTGAATGGTATACATTCTAATTTTATTGTTTGATCCAAAGTAGACGGTTTTTTTTCAAATACAAAAGAGCGACACATTTCGAAAAAACAATGTCGATCGAACGATTTGTAGATTTTTATTGTGGTAGAAGTAAAATAGTAAAATGGAAGAAAAAAAAATTCACAAGATTTAACCATTACCAACATGAATTTAATGGGTCTAAAAATTTAAAATGACATAAATTAGAACATGATAACACTTGTGGTTTGTGACACGTTTGAGAAATATCACTTCACATTTTGAAAAAAATGCAAATTTCACAATATGGATTCTATCTTTACAGGCAATACTGTATTTTCCGCCCTATAAGTCGCTCCTGTGTATAAGTCGATCCTTCGCACTTACCATAATCACGTCCTCGATATATATATTATAATGATTAGTATATACAATGTACAAAGTACTTCAAGCAGAGGTCTTGCTAGGATTTTAAAACTAGGAGTCCAGGACTCTCGTTTCGGTAAAAACAGGAGTCACACCAGCAAAATTTGCAGTCCCCTCCTACAAAATGTTGAACTTTGCAGATTAGAAGAACTGCTGGTTGCCATTGGGTTTAATTTCCACATTCTTTATAACACCAACATGTACAATGTGGCAGCTTATTCAACGCGTCTGGTAATTCTGTACACTGATACATTATTTCTGTACACACTGGATCACGTTGTTTTGGTTGAAAATAGAATTTGTATCAAGAAAGAATGATCATCTTTTAATTAAAGAAAGTGACATTCATAAAGTGTACAAAAAATAACCCACATTTCTATTCTAAATATGTATAAAAATGTGATCTCCAAAATGTCAACATGAAGACCCAATCCATGACTTTGAACCCATTAAAACCTATTTAATATTTATCTTTTAAAATCATACAAATAGATTATATTATTGAACTGATAAAATCATTTACTTTATAACAATGCAGTATCTTAATCCAAGTTTCCAATTTTGCAAGTTGTCCCACACCTACTTTATCATTTGTTATCCAATTTGTCAACTTGCATCTCGGACAGACTTTGAAGAAAATCCCAGCCGAATAGTCTGTTTCTAAATTCTATAGTAATTTTTTTCCATAAACAAGACGTTGTAAACACATTATATCATATTCATCGTTGTTTCTCTTCAACATAATAGCTTTTTTAAAAATAAAATAATGAATTTTTGCTAATTTTTTTTACAAGATCAATTTAGTTTGCTTAATAGCTCTTGCCATTTAGTTACGTTGAATTATGTAAAACAAGCTATAAACATGACCTAGATCCCTGGCTTAAATGCTGACAGAAAGAGTCCAACGTAACGTATTTCATTTCCGTAGCCTGATGCATAAATATTACATCTTTTCAAAGCCATGCTCAGAATAGGCCACCATATTGATAGTTATGAAATCATAGGGGTGATATCCTGTTTTTCCAAAATTAATATTATTTTGAACAGAATTTCTGGTGACAATAGCTGCTTTTTCAATTGGTAAGCATTGTAGAATTTTATTTTCATCCATAGATCGACTTTGGTATGCATTCTGTGCCAATATTTGTGACCTTGGAGGCGCAGAATAACCTGACAGCTGTGTAACTCTTTCTTTTGTCCTTCAGGATGAGACTGAATTTTGTCAATCCAACGAATGGTCTTATTTCAAACTCTAAGCCAGGCATCACAAACTTTCCTACACTTTGCTACTATCCTATCCAAACTAACAGTTCTAGCAACTTTAGCACTCTTCTGAATCTCATTAAAAATCTTTGTCAGTGTGTCGTTTAAGCCCCAAAATACTTTTTCAAACTTGCAAATGATGTTTTGTCCAAATTTTGATTTTGAGGTCGCATGCACTATTTATCTGGCTACAATCAAAAATGAACATAATAATGGAAGCTAAGTTCTGATGTAAATGTACATCTCGGGGTCATTCTGTCTCTGAATTCAGTTACTGTAAATATCAGCACATTTTTCAACTCAAAGTGAACTTGCCGCCCAGCTACTACATCATGTTCTTTTGAAGTACTCTTGTAAATACAGCAGGCACATCTGGGGATCTTTATCCACTGAATTCTGTCATTGTAAATATTAGCACAACTAAAATGATGAATTGATCAACACATTCTCCCACTTTCATCCATAGGTTGACTTGTGAAGTGGCTGAAGTAGGACAGGCAAGTCTTTGAATTTTGCCACTCAGCTTTTTGCATGCATATGGAGGACTCCTGCACTGTTGATTTTCTGCCTCCCAGATCAAAATTTTGTGTCCAAATACTTGTAATTAAGCATTTCCAAGACCTTTGACAAGTACTGTGTTAAACCAGCTGAGCTAGATGCACATATCAATTTCATTAATTTTTTTGTTTTTAATGTTTTTTCTTTACCCCAAAGTGATAAAGGTGCTAGGGTTGTCAACGAAATACTGGTATCATCAGCTGACTAGAAACATTTTCTGTTGGCCTGAGATGGTCACTGCAATTTTCAAAGATTTAAAGTAATTAATAAAACACTGGATGCTTCTGCATATTCAAACCTGATCTTCCATGACTCTGTTCTTTTGGATTAGCATGGTTAAGGTTCACTTTTCTGCCTGCCAAGTTAATTTTGTCTTGGCACCAGGTTCTGCCAATTTCTGAATATATTATGAAAATACATAGCTGCCAACCATCCAGGCTCGCAATTAGTGAAAAAAGGAATAAAAATTTGTGAATTTTGACGTAAATTCATGAAACAATCTGCAAGTCCGAGAATATTTGTCAGCACAAATATTTAGCATGGGATGCAGCTGATAAAGGTAGATTGGGTTCAACAAGAAAACTTCCAATTTTTCAGCATTTGTGACCTGCATGTCTTCCGCCAATGGCTTAAAATATTCCAGAGCTAAAGAAATCTGCTGTAGTTCTCAATTTTTCCTAACCTCTATGTGCTTTTTGTTACCAATATGCTTCCTCACATCATCTCTGCCACCTAGTCTGAGTTTCTTCTGACTCTTGCCACCCCATTTTTAATATTTGGACATTTATGTAGGGGTGTAGGGTCTGAGTCCATTGCCAAATGAAAATTTGGAATTCACCAGTGTCGGCATGGGGTAGCTGATTGCTAGTTGGCCTAGCGAACTGGAATGACCTTTCATCGAGATATTGCTGCATGAAATCGATAGGAATGATTTATGTCAACCTAAAATAGTGAGCATAGCATTCATTATATCTTTAATCCGCTGACAGAGAGTCGAAATAACATAGTTGCTGAAATTGGACCTGGATCTGGCTATTCGCATTCCTAGTCACCTGACTACACAAATCTTGCAACCTACATGTCAGTGTTTGATGGCTAAATGCACTGCTAATTTTTTATATATTCCTAACTTAACTTCACTTTCTGTGCAATACATTTATTTTTCCTTGTTGGTAAAGACACTTTCAATATTGATGCTGAACGTTAATTCAAATCGGTGTTGGTGGCTAATGCATGGAGTAAAATTCCAGTTAGGCTCCAGTTTCTCTCAAAAGCATTTGTAAAACTACTCTTATATACATATGAGTTGAAATATGCTAAAATGCTTGCTATCAGGTCAAATGTATCAATCGGCTATCGTTCTACTAATATTGCAAAAAGCAATACCGGGATAACTTGGCAACTGAAAAAAATCAACGGGAAATCAGTTATTTTATTATAGATATAAAATAATTAAAAATTGGGAGATTCATTAATTTTCTGTATGCGGCATCAATCTGTGAATCACTGAAAAAATTGTGAAATTTGTGCCCAATTTGTGAGGGTTGGCAGCTATGAAAACATTATTATCTTTTTCTTCTAGCCAGCTCCATCTGAAAATATTTCTTTTGCTGTTTCGTCAAAGTTAGTTATATACAATACATTCTCCTCTTTCATCAAATTTCAATTTTGTATCAGCCATAAAAAGATCTGAGTGTGAGAGACATTACTCAAAACTGATTAACAAACTACAGAAACGAGGAACAATTCCAGCCTGCACAATTTACTTTTGGTATTATGGTGTCTTGGCATTGTTTTACCTTCTTCCTACAAGAATTACATCCAGGAATAAATATTCCAATTAAGAAAAAGGAAAAATGTCCACTGAAAATTTTGCAAAAAAGGGATTATTTGTCTGCTCTAAAAACTGAATTTCCAACTAAAACCAGTAAATTTCCATCTCTGCTTATTCACAAAATACCAAATTGTGTACTCCTTCCAAAAATCTAAAATATGAAGACATATTCTGTATTTCTATCTTGATGACCCAGCATATATTCTTCAATATTTGATCCTGGTTAAAAATGAGAGGTACAAAAATTCCATTTAAATAACTTTTTTTGAAACAATACTAACACAATGATACTGCATCAAAAGAACATCAACTACCTTGCAAATCCATTCCAGGATGCATACATATCACCATTTTCATCAGGACCATCTAGACTTTCCTAGATAGATGACTGCCATGAAAATCATACAGAACATTACATCAATATTTTTCATTTAGATGTAAAGCCTATTTTAAACATGACCACTTATATCATATCTGAGTAGCACAATTTTCATTTGGATTACTATGCGTTTCAAATTTAATGAAAATCCTTCAAGCATTTTAGGAGAAGTAGTGACATCACACCTACATTAACTGATGGCAGGACATCAGACAAAAGGTCATCCCATAAGCTCTATGACCAGCAAAGCTACAAGCAGATAAAAATGAAAATATTTTCATTTGCTGAAATAAACTATAATGAGACAAAGCATTTCTGGGTACATACCTCACACTTGAAACGAGGCTTGTGCTTTGAGCCAGTCTGAGAGAACTCATAGTTAGGAGTCACCTTTTTCTTCCCACACCAAGCATATAAAAACTGCTTTATGTCTCCCATAATTGGTGAAGTCTACAAGTAAACAACACAAAAAACTGAGTGAAATTTTCTATCCTACAGAAATAAAATGTAATCAATTCTTAACTTTTAAAATCAATAGCATATTACATCAATACAACAAAAAGCAGATAATTGGTCTGGGCCACTTTATTAATTATATCAGGAAATCTAATGCAGTCTATTATTTATCTTCTTTAAGAAAGCAAGCTTGGTAATGACACATAGCGAGGAAGTGCACAGATTCGTATGGCTCTTTTGCTGAATGCTTGGGTCAAATCTGAGCCTGATGTCCCAGACTATTCATTGCTAAAGTCAGGCAAGTAAAATTTTCCAAGACACTTGTCCAAGACAAGGTTTTTTTTCTATTCTAAACTGGCAGGCAAGTCTGTATTTTCATGCTTTAATCTCTTTACCATTATTTGGCCACTCATGCCCTCTGGGCATACTGCTGATTGGACCCCTTTCCATGCAGATATTTACATCCTATATCACACCTACCAATGATCATTATTAACTATTCCATGTATACATGTTTTATTACCACTTAACTTTGTTTCTGGACAAGCAATAAAATTATCAGCAAATTAAAACATGCTGGTATGATTAATTAGCAGTGTTTTAGGTGGGTTTTTTTGTATTATGTTACTCAAGTGGGATCCTTGTGAATGGCTTACTCAGATTTTAATCCAGCCAAACAGTGCAATTACATTAAAGGAACTTGTACCCACATTTAGAGCTGGATTCCTTTATGAACTGATTCATGGACAGTAAGAATACTTTAATAATTATACAGAGGATTAACTTCCATGTGTGATATCGATTTCTAGTGAAATAATTTACTCTAATTAATGAGCATGTATGCAACAACAAAGAATAATAATAATAAGCTGAAATAAGACAAAAGTAAATCTGAATAATTTTTTTTGAAGAATCTATACTCAAATATTTAGTTGTTTACAAAGTGTTTGGGTGCATATTGTAAATGAAAAAATGATGCATGTAACAATGAATTAATCTACTAGTGAACAACAATAATCTGCTATATCAGCAGAATTTCATATTCCCACTAAAATAAAAAATAGACCCCAATAAACGAAAATCCTTTTAAATGTGTCAACATTCCTGGCTTAAATGCAATGAAAGCAGGGAATGCCAAAATCATTTATAAGAATGATAAAAATCTTGCATGAAACAAAGCTATCCAAACACTTACTTCAATATTTTTATTTGTTCAGTTAAAGAAACATACTTCATTTTAAAATGATTTTGGCATTCCCAGATTCCATTACATTCCAGACAAATGAAATGTATTCCAATGGAACTTAGAACACATCCATTTGCTTGTGTGAGAATTTGAATATATTTATTAAAAAACATCAGGATAAGTAAAGCCTGACTAAAACATGAATTTAATTTGTGAAAAAGTATTGATATGGGTTGCCAAGTGTGAGATATTCCTGAAAATCTGACTTCTCATTCTGGTGTTAGCAAATATCAACATGCTATACTGTGCCATTATTAAGCAGAGGTCTCGGAAACGCTTAATCATGCACATTAGCAAATTTTCTATAGGAGATGCAGAAAATCACTTTGGCAGGAATTCTCTGTATGCAAGTAGTATGTGGATGGCACAATTCAAAGACTTGCAAGTCCAGCCTTAGCTACTTTCTGAGTGGGAAAACGTTGATCAATTAGCTGTATTGATGTTTACAATGACATAATTCAGTGGCTGAAAGACCATTCTGCATGTTGCTAAGAGTACATCAAAAGAACATGATGCAATAGTGACAAATTCAAAAACTTTGCTTGCTGGGTGAAAATGTGCTGACTGAATTTAGAGGCAGAAAAATGAATTCAGAGGCAGAAAGACCCAGAGATGTACATGTGGTTATCTAAACAACTTCAGCTTTCATTATGGTGTTCATTTTTACAGGTGTAGCTGAATAAGTATTGCATTTGACCTTGAAATGAAAACATGCTGAGACTTGGACAAAATACCATTTACAAATTTGGATAAGTATTTTGGGGCTAAGATTGTAATGATACTCAAAAGAGTGCAAACTAACAATTCGAACTGGACAGTAGCCAAGTGTACAAACGTGTGTGATGCCTTACTTAGTGTTTGGAAAAAGATCTTTCCTTACCTTGACAAAATTTAGTCACACTCTGATGGACAAACAAGAGCTACAGGCCAGTGGTCTAAAGAATGTGGAAATCAAACTCAATGGCAACCAATAGTTATTCTTATCAGAGAAGTTCACATTTTCTGGGAGTAGACCACAACTTTTGCTGGAGGGACTTCTACTTTTACCAAAATGAGAGTTCTGGACTCCTAGTTTTAAAATCCTAGTGGGACCTTTGATTAACGTATGACCTCGACCCCCAAAAATATCAGGGCTGGTATTTTATATGCCAGGACTAGACTATCTGGCAGTCCTAATATGTATGATGTATTACAAAACTTATTTGTTTTGGTGCTTTTTCTTACTTCCTAAATAACGGGCTTGTGTAGAACTGACAGGAGAATGAGAAGTAAAATCTTCTGGAATATCTCACACACTTGACAACCAATATTGATACTCTTTCACAAATTTAAATCTAATTATGTTTGCTTTTATGCCTTTATCAAACCAAAATCTGACAGTAGCAAATGGACACATTTTCATGTGCTGTTTAGCTGGTTGGAATGTGATGGAAGCTGGGGGAATTATAAAATCAGATTAGGTTGAAGAATGTTTCTCTAACAACACCTATAAAAATATGCTAATCCTGAAGAAAATGTTTACATAGTTTCCCTTCATTCAAAATATTTACCATCCTTTTACCAACTGAAATTTAAGTCAAAGGAACTGGAAAATGCATCCATCTGCTTGTGAGAATTTGAATTCATTCAGAAAAAAGACATTAAAGTAAAGCCTACTTAAATCAACTGGACTTTAATTTGTGGAAAAGCTTTGATATACACTGCCAAGTGTGTGAGATATTCTTGAAATCTGGTCTTTCATTCTGATGTAGTGTTCCCAACTTTACTGACATGAGAATGAGAGGTCAAATTTTCAGGACTATCACATACTTAGAAACAACAGGGGTCAAACTAGACTTCAATTTTAGGGAGAAGTGATTTCTTTTGGTCAGAACAGGGAGAAGTAGGACCCAAACTGGGAGAAGTGAGAGAAAAGCAAGAAACGTGACATACTGATAGATAATGCTGTATCATCTTATTTATGTGCTCTATTTCTCAGTATGCTTTTAACAGTTTTAAGTAATCCCTTATTTCTAAGTTGTAAAATGTGTTATATTTTTATTATCAACACATTTTGTACGTGTTTAAAAATTATTATATTCATACCCATAGTTGTAGTATATGTGTGTTTAGATTCAGGTAAATGCTGTGTTTTGACCATATAACTTTAAAAGCATAGCAGAAGCTATACAGCATACTTAATTTTAACGGACAGCAAGACTTGATTATTGTAATTGCAAGTTGGTAAAAATACTTAAATAGTTAATTGTTTTATTTGCTACAAGTTTTGTGTAAAATTGCAGTCAACAAGATTTATAGCATTCTTGTAAACAACCCCAGAGGTCTTGCTAAGATTTTAAAACTAGGAGTCCAGGACTCCTAATTTCATAAAAATAGGAGTCACACCAGCAAAAGTTGCAGTCCCTACTAAACCTGAAATCACATACTTTCTTACACTTGGTCTTGGTCACATCAGAACTATCAATTATAGCAACATTAGCACAGTTCTGAATCTCATTGAAATCTTCATCAATTTTTCATTTAACTAGGAAACACTTGTCTAAATTTGCAAATGGCATGTTGTCTAAATCCCTTGATTTTGAATTCACAGGCAATATTTATATGCAACAACATGAAATGAAATCAATAACAGTGATCGCGCTGGGCTTTGCCAATGTCACAAATTGCAATCATGTTTTACATATTGGTGACCAAATATACCATATGACGATACTTTTGGCTACAACATTTTAGGCTGATAAAAACGGTATATACAGTCTTGAGTTTGGAGTGGAGAAATTCCAAGGCACCGTGACAGGAAACCACAAACTGGATATAAAAATGTACTTGAATCAGTTGTTACATAAACAAATCCTTATTTCATATTGACAAACCACCCTAACAGTTAATTGGTATATCATAATCCACTTATGCTGATATCTGGCCTTGATACAGTATGCTGTAATATAATCAAAATAGCCATGCAACTGACAGCTACAATGACCACCTCTGAGGACAGACACGTGAAATGACTACAGTGACCACACAACAGCAATTTGAAGAAAAAAAAGAAAGAAAAACCAAGAAAAAATAGTTTTGCTGCAACTTCAATGAAAACTGTTTACCTCTGAAGTACTTTTATATACCAATTTTGTTTTACAAAATTGTGTCAATGTATTACAATTCATTTGATGTTGCTGCAGCAATAAGAAATGGGTGTTTGTTTTGTCCTTCAAAAGCCTTTAGCAGTGCCTTCAATAACACATGTACCTTCTCAAAGCATGCTAGCGACCTTTGATCAAAGAAGTCAGCAACAAACTAAACTAAAGGCATTGCTTCAGTTTTCATACTGATTCAAACATATATATTTTGCTGCAAAAGTTTTCTCCTTGCAACAAAAACATGTGTATGGAGGACTCCTGTGTGGATGATTTTTTGCATCCCAAATCAAAATTTTGTGTCCAAATACTTGCAATTAAGCGTTTCCGAGATCTCTGAGCCTCTAATACATGTACATAGGAATAAATGCACAAGTGACTTAAAACCACTCTTTGTCCCGATTTCCTTATTCCCAATAAAACATTATTGTAACCATTTGTAGAAAACACAATGAAGCACTAAAGTCAATATATAACTAAACTGGACCCTTTCCCCCTCAACCATCCAAAAACAAGTATTGTACCATTAGTGCATCTAATTTCAGAAAGATGGCTTTTCTTAATATAACTACTCACTTTCTTGCTTTGTTACAAAACTTCATTAATATGACTGCATATTTATGGTTGTATTATTTGTCTACCTACTGGTATTAATGATATGCATTGGTTAAATAATATTTGCCTCACTACTATTACTATTTTTCATATTTTCACAGAAATTAATTATGGTATGTCAGAACCCCATGACCATGCAGCATTGTTTCAAATTCCACAACTGAGATTGTCACATGATTCTGACCTACATTATTAAATATTTAATCTAAATCACCTATCACATATTTAAACTTTGTTTTCATTATATTATTTCTTTTCATGAATCTATCTGCCCATTTATTTACAATTACAAACAGTTTAATGAAAAAGTATATCATATATGCACTGATGTCCACCATTACAAGTTCATTTACAGTTTCAAACTGATTTTATAATGAAAATATGCAAATATGGCAGTTAAAATCTCCATTTATAAAAATAAATAAATTTGAAAAAACTCTTCACCAATCATATTTTTAAAAGCAAATTACTATCTGCATATTATGTTAAAATTTTTAAACAAAATTTGGTACATTATTATAGTACAGTAGGCCCAATTTCATGAAATAAAGCAGTGTTAATGGTCAGTTAGCTATTAAAGATTGCATGTGAATGTGCAAGAATTTCTTTGTAGCCATAAGCTGATTGGTATCAACAACATGTAAATACATTTCACCTTGTGTTACAACAGTGCCAGAATTTACTGGCTGTAGTGAGAGGGCATGTCAAAAGTAATAATGTACAACCATTTTACATGCACAAAATAAGAGAGTAAAGTCATTTTTGCTTTCCTAACAGAAGAAGGCAACTTTTGTGCCCACTTCACCTGGTAGTGTGACCCCTAAACAAATATCAACATTTCTCTACATTTTTAAGTATTACTGATATACTTACTTTGCATTTTTTAGCTAAAAGTATTTGACTTGTAAATGGACATATTTTCATATTCAATTGACATGCATTTCAGCTGGTTACAATGCAATGGTAGCTGAGGAATGCAGAAGTAGTTTTCAACAAGGCCTTTTTAATTTAATGAAACAAAAGTATCTAATCAATTTATCAAACACTGCCATTTTGGTGTGCTTTTACCCTCATAGCCATGATAAGAAAGTACATTTCTTTTGTTATATTAATACAGTAAATATAGTGAATTTGTGCTTCAGCTGAGAGAATGCACCTTTGGAACAGGAAGCAACTTTTAGTTTTGTTTAAGAAACATATCCCCATGGGGTCATCGAGTGGCCAAATGGTCTAAAGTGCTACCGTTACAGATCACTGCCATCTCACCTCTATCTGATTTGGGCAATGTGGGTAGGTGAGAAAGCTTACCAGTAGCTTCTCATCAGTCGGTGGTTCTTTTTAGGGTTTGCCTGGTTATTCCTCCATCATTTACACTGTCTCTCATGTATAGCCTATTTTTTTTTCTGAAAATGGTGTTAAACCCATATCACCACTAGAACAAACTTAAACATACTTCACATACTTCGACTACCGTCGCATTTGAACAAAATCAGATGTATGACAACGGAACATGGAAATGCGTCCATTTGCTTGGGCAGTAAGACATAGCACTAAAACGTAAATAACATGTGATACGTCTTACATTGTAGGACTAGACTGCCCGGGAACCTTTACAAGTAGTCGTCTGGTGTAAGATTGACAAAAGGAGTTCCTAGAGAATATATATCACGGCCACTTAATATGAATGCTCTGCTAAAAAATAATATTAATGTGTTTCAATAATAAATGGTATCACAATGAAAGTATCATATTTTCTTATCAAGGTGAAAGTGCGTCAAAACTAATGACATAAAGTCATCTTTTTTCGATTTAGATGTTATCACTAATTGTCTTAAAGAATTCCAATCTTTGGTTCTTCTTTATATACAATTATCATTTCCTCAAACTGCATTGCTTTATTACTAAGAAAGCATTTATATTAAATAAAATTACTTTGATACCTTCTACAAATCCAATTTTCACTTGTCGGCTCGCCGCAAAATGGTGCTCAGTCTGCGTGTACCATATTACAATAAACTTGTTTCCATAATAAACAAAGCTTTGAAAACCAGTCTACCATTGGGTTGCACCCTAATTTGAGCAAAAAGTATCACGAATTCCGGAAAACAAGAGACTTGCTCCGTCCATCCAAAAGAAACAAAGTCGTTTACGACAGAGTGAAGTCCTATGATTTTAAGTCAAGTCTAAAGATGGCCAGGACAAAGCAGACTTAACTACCGACAGCCATACTTCTACTTATTCGACAGCGAATCATGAGCTAAAAAAAAAACAAACGAATATTTGAAAAGAAGCTTTAAATAACAATAATTGTTTTAATAAGTGCATTTGAACAGTCGTTTACAAGAAACAGAGAAAATGACCAGTGAACAAAACTCACTAGGAATGCAGAGAACAAGCATGGAGGTGCACAAAGCCAACAAACAAATAACAAGGGAGTTAGAAGGATTTTTTAAAATACAAAGAATTGAAACGACAGAAGGTTTTTTTTAATAGAATGCTTGTGTAGAGAGGGAACACAAGAAATAGAACTAAAGAACTTACCAATGGAGAAAAAAACAAGGATTGTTGATATAATGGTGACATTTAAAGTGTTAAACCCTGATTATACAAACCAAATATTTTCAATTAACCGAAAGGGAAATGGACGAGATCTACTAAGATCAAAAAGAACTAAACCCATACTTCCATATGGAGATATAGTAATAAAAGGGTTACCAGCTACTGTCAAAACTCCGACGCACCACAGGAGAAAAATCAGAAAACAGACAGGAGAATTACACTTAACTGATATATTACTTGAAATACCACTAGAAGCAACCAAAGAGAAATTTGAAGAGAAATTCCAAATTAAGGTCATAACAGCACGTCTGGACACCATACTAATGACTAGCATCTACAATGGAACAAGAATATTTGAAATAGAAAAGAGTAAGCTAGTGAAGATAAAAAAAGGCCTTCTACCCTTTTTGGTTTTTTAACCAAAACATGGTATAAAGGGTGTATCGTTCATAGGCCTTGCAGTAAACGTGGTACAACGGGACATACGTTGAATAAATGTCAAGAACAACTACAACAGCAACAACAACAAAATCTACAAATAGCAAATAAGGAGACACATGAATTACAGCAACAACAACCAAAACCAAAAATGCTGAGGCATGAACAACAGACAGAAATGCCAAAGAAACCGCAACCACAAGATGACTTAACAAGAAACCAAACTAAAGAACCCTCAAATTTGAAACAACAACAACAAGAAGAAGAAGAAGAAACGACGAATCCTCAAGCACCACCAAGAAGGAAACAACCAAGGGAAGATCAATTTACAGTACAAAACAACATGAAAATCAAAACCTAAGTACAGCATTAACATTAGCAACATTAGAAACAAGAGAGAAAGTCCAGGAAGTAGAACAAGAGAAAAGACCAGGAAAGCGAGAAGGAGAAAGAAAGAAAACGACCAAAATATCTCTTTATAGGAGATGAATGTATTGAATGAAAAAAAGCCTTACCTGTGCACAATAAAGAAATAATAAACCTGAAAATATAGCACAACATTACATTAAGGTAGGAGGTCCTCCCTAAATGGTCTGAGAAGATCAACCAGGGAGAGCACCCTCCACAAAAAAAGAAACAAAATGTAACTTGTATCTTAGCAATATTTGCAACAAAGAAGTAAGCTATTTCAAAACTAGTTAATATCTGTTACTATTGAGATATGCGTATTATTTTGCGTAACAGGAACAATTATATTTTATGATTCCGAGAAGGTACTTGATTCCATCAGGGACCAATAGTGTGTCTGTATAGGTTTCACCGCATATTAGCAACCTATTTACAACATAGTGCAGATGAGAAGTCAAATTCGCACAATGTAATGTAACAAGTACAAAAAGTACAATTTTAGGAAAATAAACTTTGAAATGCGGTCATACAAGATAGAAGATGACAATATTCATTAAATGCTATTAAAATAAAGATATATAAATATAGGGCTCTAAACCAGAACCACATTGCTGGTTTGCCAGACAACAGCAGCAATAACAAGGTTGAGACCAATATCGAAAGATACCAACATTGCTTTTGGTTCCAGAATAAGGTCGATGCGCTCAATTGTCATATCCACATTTCTGTGTGCTTGTGAAACATGGACGCTCACATCAGATCTATAAAGAAGAATTCAAACATTCGAAATGAGATGTAACCGCATCGGCAAGATCTTGGGCATCTCATACATTGATCATGTAACCAACGAAGAAGTCCACAACAGGATCCAACGAGCAATCGGATCCTATGAAGACCTCTGGAACACTAAACACGAACTAAAGTATTACGGTCACGTCCCAAGATCATCTAAACTGGCAAGGCACATTGGGAAGGTGAAAACGAAGAGGTAGAGAGAAAAAAGAGGTGTGAAGACAACATCAAGGAGTGGACAGGTATGGAAATTGGAGGATTAATTATATGTATCCAATCTTGATCCGAACTTTCAAGTTACACCCACGTTTCCTCTGATTCATTGTTATTGGTCGGTCTCGTCCATCCTTGTGTCCGCCCGTTCCTGCATCCTTGTAACATGGTTCTGATTTTCAAAAATGCCTAAAGTCTGAAATAAACACTTAAACTTTAACTTAAATTTTACACGGTAATTATTAATATATCTTTTTAATGAATTATGACACTGAGATGATGCCATAAGTATAATTTTCAGAACAAACTTTTTTTTCTTATCAAGAAGATACATACTTTGAATGAGGTTTATAATTATTGTACAGAAGCACAACTTTTATATGGGTACGTGTTCATTTAAGGTACTGTATGTAAGCGTGATTAGGATTATTTTACAAAATAAAATGTTTTCATTTGCTATTTGATGCCGTAACATTTTGGGCTTGAAAAGACGAAATATTTATGCGTAATAGTGTTAGAAAAGCTAATTTGGCCAGCTCGTGCGGAGTTTCCGTCCGAAGAGTTTTCAGTCAAGTCTGGCAGATTAATCTTTTGCGACCCAAAATTTGTCATTAACCGTTTAAACACTGATATTCTACACAATATTGCCGGGTACACTTGTTTCCTTTTGTTGACGTTAACGACATGCATAACATATTATTTACTATATCACGTACAGAAAATTGGACTCAAGAGCTGTACGCACAGACAAACCGAGGTGAAAATGTAAAGATGATGCGAATGCTATTAAAGGAATGGACACTTTTCTGATCTTCTGTTACATTAACTAATAGTTCTGTGTATTATCCGGTACACAGACAAATATATCGTATAGTGTTGTGTTCATTTTTAGGGAGAGTTTTTGGCATGTACTTGATTTACGTCATGTATGTAAGTTATTAATGCGTTCTTTACTGATATTTCACTTTAAGGTCAAGCCTTATTTACAAACTTCGAATGTTCTGGAACAGAACTCGTGGCCCGTATCGTGGCCATTCTGTTGTGTCTTAGGTTTTTGTATAGTGTTGTGATAAATACAATTATCCACCTTCAGATATAATTTGAGAGGAATGATTTATTTAAATTATTCATTCGAATTACAAAGTACTCATTGATATTTCGTGCTAAAATATTATTTAACTAATAAAACTGTAGGTTTCGTTTAAATTTTCACTTGGTAAGTTATTTTTAAGTTTACTAAACTTGCTAGTGTCGTTTCGTTCTGTTACTTAATGTATGACCATATAGTCCTAACAGTGTGGAGACGACTGCATTAGTGTGCGATCTGTCGGATGGCGGTTGCAGGAGGGTCGTCGAGAAGTCATTAGACGTCAAAGCGCAAATTCAGTTTTTATAATACACCTTAGTATTTATAAAAATAGGACATTATGATTTGTAAGCAGGACTCATGATTGAACCGATGTGTGTCCCAGTCCTACTGTGGATTCATCCTGGACAAACTTCTATGGTGTGTCCCTAGGCAAGACGCCTTGCTCGTTTTGCCCTTACTGACCCAGTTATGTTGATGTGCCTTTAAACACCCAAACTTTTTTTTGTAAAGAAAATGGAAAGAAATATTTTGAAATTAAAGACGCTAAAAGTGCTTGAAACGTGTTTTATTTACATCACATCTCTGGAATCAAGCGCTACTTATATTAATTAATAACTAGTAATGTCATTCCTATATCAAGCTATGTAGACAAACTGCTACAAGAAAAGAAACACCCCCACCCCACACACAGGTAACAAAGACAAAAACAGAAAGCTTGTTTACTGTAAAAACATTACGGTATCTAGACCTTGTGGACGAGTTACTCCTCTTCACAATATAGCTTATGTATGTTTCATTAAGTAACAGCTTTTAAGGAATTCTCATGCTTTTGTAATGTTTTTAATTCAAGGGTATATAAATGGGGCAACAGATTAAACTTGGTACAGTATCTTGTCCTTTAACAACCCAAAACATCTTCTGTGTATATTTAAGCCCAAAATACAATTAACATTTGCAGATGTTAAATTACCTATGCCAATAAACTTTTTGCAACAAAAAAAAGAAACTTTAGATAGTAGGTTGCAGAGAGATAATTTGCGTGTATTTCACGCTCGTAACGAGCTACTTTAACTGTATATCAATCATTTGTCACACGAATTTGCATACAAGCGTCTACCACACTAAGCCACATATCGTCAGTTCCTATATAGTTACACAAAGTCTTCATGTAGCATTCTGTAAAGAAAATCCGCTTTCTTATTATATTTTGAACGTTAAATATGACTTGATTAGTTTTGGAAGTGGTAGTTCCTTGACCTTGTCTTGGTATCCACGATACAAATTAGTAATCAAAAGCATTCGAACCAGATGTTTCAACTCTCTAGGTTTGCTGCCAACATAGGACAACAGAGACTTTTGCTCGACGGACATATCAGTATTACGCTTGATGGCTGCCATATCGTATTTTCTGCCAGCATCAACGAGGACTTGGAACATCTCCCAAAAGTTCTGGAGAATGTAAACATATGGTAGGACACCAAAAGGGTCTTTCCGGTGATACACAGAATTGTCTCCTGTAAAATGAATATTGGCTCCATACCTTATTAGTGGAAGAACTATACTAAACGCCTCTAGGCTTCCGACATTGCGGAGATATTCAACCATTGGAGAAAAACACGGTTCAGTGTAACTTTCGAAATCAGCATGCGCATTTACATCTGCACCGGCTTTAAGAAGAATTTCCACTATTTCTTGTCGGTATTTTAGACCAACTGTAGAACAAGCAAGCATTAACGGAGTAACGCCATCGTCTGTCCGTTCGTCAACATCAGCTTTCCATTTCAAAAGCATTTCACACAGATCAGACCTTCCTTTAAGGATCGCCTCATGAAGGGGGCTGTATTTGTATGCAGGTGGCTTCCCACACTTTGCACCATTTTCGAGTAGTATTGAGGTGATAACAATATTGCCACTCTGTATTGCGAAAATCAAAGCAGTTTTCTGTTCAAATCTTGGAGGACATTGTGCATTTATATCTGCACCATATCTGATAAGCATGCGTACGGCGTCAATTTGATGTTCTCTGCATGCTTTCATAAGAGGAGTCAATCCAACACGGCTAAATAATTTCGGATCAGCGCCATGTTGTAATAGTAGTTCCAGACAATCAAGGTTGTCCAGTGCAACGAGATTAATTTCATAGCCCATAAAGTATTTGTTATTTGTACAAGCACCATTCTCCAGGAGCATTTTCACGCACTCTTTGTGATTATTTTCAATAGCAATATTTAGAGGTTCCATTGTTAAATATCCAAGAGCCCTTGCGTTTTCTGTGATGTCACTTCCGCCTTCACAAAAGTTAATTATAGCTCTGTGCTGGATCAGCTTCTCCATAGCTATGTGATTCCCACGCCTTGCACACAGATGAATCGG